>MU867074.1:237899-705510 GCA_033725935.1 Cladorrhinum sp. PSN259
CGCCCCCCCCCGCCCGCGCCCCCCCCCCCCCCCCCCCCCCCCCCCCCCCCCCCCCCCCCCCCCCCCCCCCCCCCCCCCCCCCCCCCCCGGACGTGAAGACGCGGAGCATGGTTGGGGAGGAGGCGGTCGTGGTGTGAGGAGGGACTGAGGGGGATGGCATTTTGGAAAAGAGGATGGATGGGATTTTGTTTTTGAGTGGGAGGAAGCAAGGATGGACCTGGGCGGTGTGTTGAACAGAATGAGGAACGGTTTTATTACGAGTATAAAACAATACGTAGGTAGGGAGCAAGAGTAAGTGTGTAATGATGCCGATGGGTGTAATAGGCTTTTATTCTTTCGGCATCAGTTGAGAAAGCTGGAATTGTTAGTAGGGAAGAGGAGAGAAAATGGGAAAAGAAAATGGGAGCCCGGCTCAACAGTTTCATAATAATCAGAGCTCCTAGATAGCTCCCCTCCTACCTTACCTTCCTCCCTTGTCCGTCGTCAAGCTTCTTGGGACTTGCCTGGATTAAAATGGGTCGTTGAGAAAACAGATAGAGAACCGGGGCAGACCGGGAAGATCCAGTGTGAGGTGGCACGCGACATGCTTGCATGGGCTAGAATCGTGTGCGGATAAGTCCGTGCTTCTGCAATACCGTCTGTTCTTTTGATAAGATCGTGATTGGTCAACGTAGCAAAGGGCCAGACATTGTAGCGTGTGGTGGCGCATCTCTTTGGGGTTGGCATGGACGAGTGTGACGAGCTTGGTGGCATGACTCGGAGCTTTCCATCCAATGCTGAGGACTGGAATTACCACACAACAATCATTGATTTTTGTTGTGTGTCAATCACGAACGAACGAATGAATATGCATACAAAGAACCACGTGTATTGGATACTGGTTACATAATGTCAATGTAATAAGTCTGAATGGTTCAGCAGGTAAAAGAAAGCAATAAGTTGAGTCCCTAGAAATCCCCAGAATTGTCAAGTCCATCTACCTGGACACGCGCCGGATAAGTTGAAGGCTTTGAGGATGTGAACGAGGATAAGAGATCGGATCAGTGGAGACAATTGGTAGGCATGCCAGAGTGGATACCTACCCCGCAGGTAACCTGCAAGCTTCAAACAGAGAGGATCATTTGATAATGATAAGACTGTCAACCCTTTTGGTGTATAAGACGCCAGAGTTTCAAAGAATAAATTGCCCTTCAAATACCTATGAAACATGCGATTGCCAATAGTTTACCCACTATGCACTTTCCCCTTTGATCAGAGCTGAGGAATGCAAGGGTCTATATCAGTAGCCGGGACAATGAATGGTGATGAAGCTGGAAATGGGCCAGGGGGCGGTTCATCCAAGCTGCTACTAGATAGCACGCTACACTACACAAGGCTGTCTTCTCTTTGTTGACCACAATGCATGTTCCTGTGGGCCTCAAATGGGATGCCTGGTAGACGGGCGTGTGTAAATACAATGAATTACGTAGACTGGGCTACGGGATATAGTAGGGCTGACTGCTGCCTGCTCCGCCACATTCGTGCCTTCCTCTCAACTGACAACGGCAGCCAGCCGATGGGATTTCATTCGTTTTCACGGTCCGTCCATATCCGGCGACCCCGCGGTGAGGCTCTCAAACACGCGTCTCTCTTCAACTCTGCAACGTTCAGGTTGAAACCTCAAAAGAATAGGTGTACCACCTGAAGGAAGAATCCACCAATTCACTGTGTAAGTTGTCTTATGGGTACATATCTTCTATATCTTTTGCTTCCCGTTTCTCACACACGGCTATACCTACCTACAGCCTCAGCCTGCAGCTGTCGGCCGTTGCAAACCGACATTCATCGTCGACGACAAGCAACCATCAACTCACCCGCAGTGAGCTTATTCCAATATGGCTGAGCCATCTCCCCCACAGGCACAACCCGAAGAGATGGATATCGGACAGAACTCCATGCATGATGACCCTCTACCTGAATCTGGGATGAATTCGTCGGCACCTGAGCACCAGCCCGGGCCTCACTGGCAGCACTATAATCGGCCTCACGATGACCCTCTACGTGAACCCGGAACGACTTCGTCCGCACCAGGGTCTCAACCCCAACATCGGCCCCGTAGTCGGCCTTCATCCAATGCAATCCAGAGTGGTGTAGATCTCCATCTGATGGAGCTGTCTGCTCTCAGGCAAACGTGGATAGAAGACAAAGGCAACGTCCTAGCTGTGGTTACCTTCCCCAAAAATGAATACCCGAAGCCTCATGCTTGCGATGGCCAGACGTGGGAAGAGGATCTCCGCATTCGCATGAGCTATGACAAGCTCATGTGCCTTGGATCCAGCAAAATCAGCGCCATGTTCCGCCCCAGAGCCCAGGAACGATTTCGCAGGCGGTTGGGTATCGATAAGTTGCCAGACGGCATCAACTATGTTCTGGACTTCACTCCACCTACCGAGGGTCCCGAGCTGGCAGACCTTACGGCCATGTTGTGGTTGCCCAGGATGGTTAAACTGTGGTTTTTGGCTGGACATTACGTTCCGAAGGAAATTCTCGCTACGGGAAATGGCCTAGGACATCGACCAATGGCAGACAAGGCTGTCGGCTGTGTTCTAACACTGGGCCACGACGATGTCTGCAAGAGCGATAATTGTAAGGTTGTGTTCAACGGCTGTAAGTGTATCATCACTGACCCGTTTATTCTAGGTCTACGTGACTTGTGCGAATGGGGCACGAAGGCAGACGTGCCTGGGATTATCAACGAGGATCCTTTGATCTATACCTCACACATACCTCAGTTCCGTAAGATCGATGACTATTGCCCAATCCGCCACCGGGTCGCCATCATGCGAGTTCTGCGCGCTATAAACGGCCACGGCTTGCTTCTTAACTCGGCCGTGCGGATGTGGACGGTTGCACAAGTGGCCATCTCCCTCGAGGTTTCGGAAGTCGTCGTCGACCCCATCATGCAGTGGCTCACTGCCCCGCCCAACACCAAGTTCCTCGAGATCTGCCCCGAAAAGGCATTCCAGCTGGCGTATGGACTCAAGATACCAAACGTTCTGATCGCATCGTTCAAGATACTTGTCAATGAGACTGCTATCGACTATGCAGCCACACATCCGTCACCACGCCTTCCCTCAACAACATGGGCTCAGCGAAGACGCGATGACTATGGAGACTTACCATCTGATCCGGTCGAGTACGGAAGCCGGGCATTTCTTGAAAGAATTTCCAACAAGTTACACTTGCTTCGGTCAGACAATGTATTCGAACTCCTGTCTAGCAATAACCCGGAATTAGACAAGCTTCGTAACATCAGCAGTCTGATAGAGGACCTCAAAGACCCACATCCTCTAAAGACCGCCTATCAGACAATGACGAAAGCCCTCGTGTACGCATTCCGGCGAACACTTGATAGCGCGTTCAGCATTGGGCCAAATAACAACCAAACCGAGCTTATTATGGCACAGCGGTGCCACTACCTCTCCTTTCGGGGCTGCACGGCCATTAATGAGCTCTATGCCAGACTCAACGAGGTCCAGAAGGCTGTAACCCCATTCTTTTGGAGGAATCTCCGTAACCTGGATCTCAGCGCAGAGTGTTTGGATGAGAGCTTTGAAGGTCATGCCCTCAGGCACCATATCGCCGTCTTTAACGAGGAGCTCTGGCAGGCTGTTACTAAGAAAGAGATATCTGACCCAAGGAATCGCTTTGCAAACATTGGATCGGCTTGCGGATTCATTCCATTTAAGTTCTTTTCGTTCTTGACTGCAGCCGTCAGGGACTTTTGCCATCGCGTATTGGATCGGGATAACGACAAAAACTTTCCTTTCTTCCTCTCGGATCACCTGCTTCTTTCACTTGAGGAGTCGGAACTGAAGTACTTGCCTATCTGGGCGGATGGGCTTGATGATGAGTCTGGTGGAGTATTTCAGGAGGTCATTCCGCCTGCAGAGATGGGACCTAGCGAGCCGGGTCCGGCTTATCATACGGGCTACACTATTGCCTCTCGGAGTGGGACAGATACTGATATGAGCTGCTATGCGTCGACTATAGCTCCGTCGGATTTGGGTGTCTCTGGGCTAGGTCTTGATGATGCGACAGTGGCAAGGAGCTTGAGTGCCCAGCAGAGCGTGAGCGCCGTTAGTGATGGGCCTGGGCCGAATACCAGACGCGTGGTAGCTGCGCCGAGCGAGATTTCTTCTGAACAGTTTACGGAGGATGATATCGAGTATGCGGAGGCTGCGTTCAACCTGCCGTCGGCCCATCAGCCGCAGGGCCAGGCATTGGCGAGGTATGTAGACGGTATGTCTTCGTCATCGTCGTCGTCGGTGACAAGTTCTTCTTCTGTTGTTGGCGAGGACTTTGCCCACGTTCCGGACCAAGGTGGCGACATGATGCAATTCTCTGATGATGACGATGGGACTTCAACTCTGGATGGTTTCGAGGAACTTGACCCTTGGAGTGCCGATATTTAAAAGCCTTATCGACCGCCACGGACTCTGACACAGTAAGCGCACACGACTACTGTGAAATCGCCACATCAAGTCAACCGGGGTGTGCTTCTACAGGCTTATCGGGGTTTTCGACAGTTAGACGGCGACACAGCAGAAGTCATTTTTTCAAAATCTGCTGGAGAAGATCTATTATCTATCCATCTTCATCATCGTCAACAACAAGAAAGATATAGCGGATGATGATGATAGCTTTGTACATATTCTTACATCTCGCTCTCTTTTTTTTCTTTTCTTTTTTTCTTACTACCATCAAGTTTTCGAGGATTTGCTGGATTTTTTTTCGATTTCTTTTTCAGAGTAGCAGGAATAATATGGGAGCAAAGTATATAAGGAAGGAAAGCGAATGAAAACAAAAAACAAAAAAACGGGACTGGTAGTTGTTAGGGACATTAGCAGATACGTTATCAAGAGGAAAATAACAGAACCAAAAAACCCCCCCCAAAAAAACCATCTAAACAGTACCAGGTTACCTACTTCTAGCCTTGACATATGAGTAATTTTCAGCACTGTATTTCTGGGCTCGAGCTCGGCGCAAGATCAAAGATTTCTGCAGTCTTAAGGCTGGTCAGAATGAGCCAGTGCATTAAATAGTTGTACAGAAAACAATAATAGCAAATAGCCTGTGTTTGTGAACATATTTTGCTTCATCAATTCTAAAATGTAATTTGCTCCCTCTTCTGTCATCTTTTCTTGCAAAAAGTTACCAAACATAACGCTGCTATGCAAACATAAACCACCATGCTTCGGCGTTGTATTTGAGCGCTTTCTCATACACCTTGGAGAAAGAAAGCATCTCCATCACAACAGTGATAACAATACCCTCGGACGTGGTCAAAGTGCCACCCCCAACATGCCGCTTGGCAAGCGAGGAGAGAAAAATAATCACCCCCTATTCAAAGTATTCCCACTTCCCTTCGGATTAGTCTCAACAAACTCATCCCACGCCCTAGCCTTCATCGTCTCCGCATCGGCCTTGTCATAATCATCCTCATCTGGCTCAGGTCTCATACCGCTCGCTTCGCCTCCTCCTTCGATTATCCCTCCTCTCCTCCTCTCTTCCTCTAGGTACTCGTCTATCGTCATGGTGGGTAAATTATGGCCCGGTCTGAAAACGCCCTTTGCCAGTTCCTGTCTGTTCTTTTGTGCTGCTGTTGTCAGAACAAAAGGTTGGAGAGGTTTGCCTGTTTTGGAGAGGAGTGGTCCTCCTTTCTGGCCTAAACCGCCGAGTGTTAAAGGACCGTCGAGCCGGTCCGAGTATGTTTTGTCTTGTGCTTGGGAACGGTGTCGTAGATCTGCGGGCGCTGTTTGGGAGGATGGATTGGGATTTGGAGGAGGGGCGAGTGCGAGTATCTCCATCTCTCGGTTTAAGCTGTCGAGGGCGTTGAAAGTTAGGTGAGCTGTGTACTCGATGTTGGCTACGTGGACCTGGCGGACGAGTTCGTCGTCTCCCCCATTTTCTGAGTACTGTGGATTTTGGCGCAGGTATTCGAGTTTTTGGCGGAGGGATTTTTCTTGTTGGAAGGAACTGATCTTGAGGTTTCGACGGGTGTTTGGGTCTGCGGAGGAGGAGACGGTTGAGAAGGTTGCTGGGGAGGAGAGGTAGTCGGCGTATAGTTTTGAATATGTGGGGGACAGGAGAGAGTAGTCCTGAAGGAGGTGGAGAAATTTCTCGTATAATGTTCGTGCGGAGATCAGGAGGGCTTTCCGAGCACCTGAGGTTGTGGTAGGTTGTTTTTGAAGGAGCTCGGCGAGGTGATAGTTGATTAAAAGAAATGGGAGGGAGGACGTCGCAAGATCTTCGAGAGACTCGTTGGGGGAGAAGAGTGAGGCTGCCGACATGAGGTCCAGGCAGAGTTTATAGTCTTTTATGGCTGCGTTGACGGCATCTGCGTAGTCGGAGGATGTTGAGGGAGAGAAGGGGGTTGAAACGAGCGCGAGCCGTTTGGATTCGGCATCGGCAAATGTGGTTTTAAGCGAGCGAGGTTGGTCGTCCATGATGTTGTTTCTGTGTGAAGCTGGCTGATATTCGTCTGGTGTGTTGTTTTGTTGTTGGCTTTTGTTTGGTAATCCAAGAGTTCCGGATGATGAGGGGCACCTGAATTATTTCCTAACAGGGGCCGATCTCCAAAAAGGCGGGGCCCACACACTCTTCAGCCAAGACTGCCCCGCATTCAAGCTTCCTTACTTCTTATCAGATCAAACAGCTTCCAGGTTAGGTGGTTAGGTACAGGGGTCGACTGGTGTTGAAACTGTCACTGATTGTCTATTCCATACCGATCTCATTGCGTCATTCCGATACAAATAATTGTTCGGGTTCACCCGGATCGATTAAGCTTCCATGATTAATCTAGAAATTGGAAATCTGAATTTTGGAAAAAGCCTTGTCGCACCTTGTCCCTGCAGTGATTTATTGGCCATGTGGGGTAAACCTGGAAACTGACGGCACAATGGCGACCTTTCCCCACGCATCGACTAATTTCCTTGGAGTAGTCATCAGACCACAATCATACCTGCTGCTAAGAAGATATATCCCATGTGTGTGAGGATTCGTTCTTCGCCTTCAGCTTTTTCAATTTTTCGAGGTACCAGATATTTGAGCACAAGCAGAATGGCACTACATCCGGCTCAAGACAATGACAAGCTCATATGTAAGAACCTCTTCTTGTTTGTCTCAGCTCACCTCTGACTCACGGTACAGTTGCTCCCTCTGGTACACCGGTGCACTCTGGGATCGGCACTGCACCTGGACAGGCCGCCCAATTCCTCAAGGCTGAGCGTCTCGGCGGATTAAAGCGAACCGACTTGGACCCAGAGAGCCCCATCACCCAATTCCACACATGGTTCAGTCAGGCAATCCAGCCAGGATCTGGCATATCTCATCCAGAAACATGCACCCTCTCCACGGCTCAACTTCCATCCGGCCGCGTTTCATCTCGTGTGGTATATATGAAGGAGCTTGATCCCAAAGGGTTTGTTATCTACAGCAACTTTGGAACCAGTGGTAAAGCTAGGGACTTGTTTGGCACCCCAGATGGCAAGAGCACCGGTAATCCGTGGGCGTCAATGGTGTTTTGGTGGGAGCCCCTGGAGAGACAGGTGAGAGTTGAGGGGCGGGCGGAAAGACTCTCGGCCGAGGAGAGCCAGGTGTACTACGATACGAGAGTGAGAGGCAGCCGTGTTGGTGCGTGGGCTAGCAAGCAGAGTTCGGTGCTAAAACCGAAGGAGGGAGTAGAAGGTGATGACGGGAGATCCGAACTGAACAACTGGGTTAAGGAAGCGGAACAAAAATTTGAGGGAGTCGAGAAGATCCCGGTTCCGGAGTTCTGGGGTGGGCTCAGAATCGTTCCTGAGAGAATTGAATTCTGGCAAGGAAGGGAGAACAGGCTGCATGACCGTTTTGTCTATGAACGTGTTCAGGGGCCAGATGGAGAGGTGAAGTGGACTTTGGATAGGTTGAGTCCCTAAAGGTGATTGGTAGCTTTATTGTACCCAATAGGTGAGAATCCAGGTGACTACCCCTCTTACAGCAGATGGGTAGCTGCAGAGCAAACATATCAACGTCTTGGCAAATCACAGGTTACGGCCAGTGAGTCGTCCTTTCTAGGGTATATTTCCATCCCGGCTTTTAAATGTGTGAAATTGCCGATGATTAACAGCAATACTACAGCGGCAAGCTCAATATTGAAACGGTCAGCTGAAGGTCTGATGTCTAATTAACAGCCCCCGGATTCGTTCTTTCCCAATCATGCATGTTTTCATCCAATACAGATGAAAATTCCTGTACTCAAATTACTGCTATATTGGCCGGGTACTTTCAATTAGTATCTCTCTTTTCATTCTTTAACTTCATTCTTTTATTCCACCAACAAAGCAGCCGAATAGCACATACAGTCGTTTGAACGGCTACCAGCGCCAACGGATACAGCGAAAATGAAACTGGAGGATTCAACTCCTGACTTGATCTCCTTCCCAGAATTGGTATCTCAGTCTGACAATCAGGATCTTATTGATGTCTCCTGCCATCTTACCACTCAATCAAGCCCCACCTCTCTGACCCCCCCGCCTTCCTCAGTTTCGCAGGCATCTTCAACTTCTGACGACAGGAACAACATCGGCGATAGCGAGAATGAGGATGGCGATGAAGATGAAAAGAAATGGGTTGTAAATGGCACTCCTAAACCTCGAAAGATATCGGAGAAAAAGCGCGCAGACAATGCCAAATTTGACCTCTGGATCGAGCAGAACCAACAGCGCCTGACAAGGGGCGTATCCAAGTTGGTGGCCGACGAAGATAGATCTGTAAACTCCTTGATTCGAGAATTTGAGAACAAACGCATCATAACGAGCCCACGAGACTATCAATTGGAACTATTCGAGCTGGCAAAGACGCAGAATACTATTGCTGTCCTCGACACGGGTGCGTTTCTCCTTTCCCCTTGAAAGACATATACTGACAGACACTCGATCCAGGTTCTGGCAAGACTTTAATTGCAGCGCTGCTCTTGCGATGGACTATCCACAATGAACTAGATGCTCGATCAAAGGGACTTCCCAAGCGTATTGCTTTCTTTCTGGTAGACAAAGTCGCCTTGGTGTTCCAACAACATTCAGTCCTGACCTGTAACCTAGACTACCCGATTGAGAAGTTCTGCGGCGACATGGTTCAAAATGCCGACAAAGATTTCTGGGCCAAGACTTTCGGGGAAAACATGGGAATTGTTTGCACGGCAGAAATTCTATACTCCTGTCTGGCTCATTCCTATATTCGGATGGATCAGCTCAACCTCCTTGTTTTCGATGAAGCACATCATACCAAGAAGAACCACCCATACGCCCGCATCATCAAGGATTTCTATGCTCCCACTGAGGACGACAAGAAGCCTCGGATTCTTGGAATGACCGCCTCACCTGTTGATGCACAGATGGACCCCAAGATTGCAGCAGCAGAGTTGGAAGGCCTGCTACATAGCAAGATCGCTACCGTATCTGACCCAACTGCTCTGCAGAATAGCACGAGCATGCCCAAGGAGGAGATGGTTCTCCAGTACGACCCCAAGTCCAAAGACTGGACTACAGATCTCGACAAGGCTCTAAAAAAACTCATTGGCAAGTTTGGGGATTTCAGCAGAGCGTTTGCCTTCACTTCCATGGCGACAGCTGAATTGGGTCCTTGGGTGGCTGATCGATTTTGGCAACTCTACTTCCGGCAAGAGGATTTGGCAAAACTCGAGATCAACTTCGAGAGAAGCCTTCTCCAGGCGGTTGTCACCGGTCACTCGAATGATCTCAACATCAACGTCAACCCAGTCCGGGACGCCCACAACCTTGTCAACCAACACCAGTTTGCCCGGCCATCTCTCGATAGGAGCCAGCTATCTTCCAAAGTTATCGAGCTTGTTAAGGCTCTTCAAACTCAGTTCAGCCACGAAGATCATGACCGCAGGTGTATTGTCTTTGTGAAACAGAGGAATATGGCTACCCTGCTTGTTGATCTACTCAAGCAACCCGATATCCAGATCCCGGGCCTCAAGCCCGGATATCTGATTGGCGGTGGGAGGAACGAATCAAGCTGGGACCTCGTGAAAGTTGGCTATCGAGACCAGGTCTTGACCATCATCAAGTTCAAAAAGGGTGAACTCAACTGCATATTTGCTACGTCAGTCGCCGAAGAAGGTCTTGACATTCCAGACTGCAACGTGGTGATAAGATTCGACCTTCACGACACATTGATTCAGTACATTCAGTCCAGGGGCCGAGCTCGCCAGAAGAAGTCAGTGTATATCCATATGGCTGAGAAGGCAAACGATATGCATATCAGAAAAGTTGTGGAAGCAAGGCGCCAGGAGGAGGCTCTCCGCAGATTCTGCATGTCTATGCCAGAGGATAGAAAGCTGACGGGCAACAATTATAACATGGACTATTTCCTACGAATGGAACGCGGCCAGAAGCAGTATACGATCCCAGAGACTGGAGCAAAGCTGAATTTCAAGCAAGGCTTGATCTGCCTCGCCAACTTTGTGTCGTCTCTTCCACACCCCCCTGAAGTTCATTTGACTCCAGAGTACATCATGCTCTCATTACCGGGCGGGTTCCAGTGTGAAGTCGTGCTTCCCGCTACATCTCCCATTCGTCGCACTACGGGAGGTATTTATAGCAGCAAGGCAGTAGCCAAATGCTCGGCAGCGTTTGAGATGTGCCTTCTGCTTCTCAAGGACAATTACCTTGACACTTATCTCAGGCCGGTCTTTACAAAACAGCTCCCCGCTATGAGAAACGCTCGGCTTGCCATTAGCTCCAAGAAAAAGGCAGAATACGGCATGAAAATCAAGCCTGAGATTTGGTCACAACTAGGAGAGCCTACCGAGCTCTTTGTAATGGCTTTGACACTTGAACATCCTGTGGCGCTGGGCCGAGTATCGACGCCAGTTCTTTTGCTTACTCGGCAGGCCATGCCTCAAGTTGCTTCCTTTCCTCTTTACTTCGGAACCGACCGATCCTCGACTGTCCGCTGCATCCCACTTTCTGGTTCTGTCAAGGCCACAGCCGTTATTGCGGAATCGTTGACGGCATTTACCCTGAGAGTCTTCAACGACGTATTCAGCAAAGAATACGAGGCGAATGCATCTCAGCTTCCCTATTTCCTTGCGCCTACGCGGAAAGATCACGCCTTCGACTTCCACTCAGTCCCGGACCCGGGTAACCTGGTTGACTGGAACGTGGTAAACCATGTTAAGGAGAACGTAGAGGTAAAATATAAGTTTGAAGCCCACCCGGATCATTTTTTCGAGAATAAATTCGTTTGGGATGCTTATGACGGCTCGCGCAAGTTTATTCTTCGTCGCCGCACATACGACTTGAAAGCAACTGATCGGGTCCCTGAAGGTATCGTACCACCACCACATCGGGCTTGGAGGACTACCTGCGAGACCCAGGACATCTTGAACTACAGCAACAGCTTGTGGTCCAAGGCGAGAAGGCACTACACTTATCGAGAAGACCAACCTGTGGTTGAGGCCGAGTTATTGCCGATCCGACGTAATATGCTTGATGACGACGTTGATGAAGATCTGGAACCAAAGAAGTGCTTCTTGGCCCTTGAGATATTGAAAATCTCACCCCTTCCTGTGGAATTTGTGGCCATGGTCTATACCTTCCCAGCCATCATTCATCGGATTGACTCAAATCTTGTCGCTCTTGATGCGTGCAAGATGCTTGGGCTTGTTATTCGTCCCGATCTTGCACTTGAAGCCTTCACCAAGGACAGCGACAACAGTGGCGAGCACGATGTGGAACAGGTGAATTTTCAACGTGGTATGGGAAGCAACTACGAGCGATTGGAGTTTCTGGGTGACGCCTTTCTAAAGCTGTCAACCACAATCGCAATCTACACGCAGATTCCAGACAAGGATGAGTTCGAGTACCACGTGGAGCGAATGCTGCTCATCTGCAACAAGAATCTCTTCAACAACGCTCTGGATGTGAAGCTGGAAGAATACGTTCGATCCATGGCTTTCAACCGCCGTACTTGGTACCCTGAAGGATTGATATTGAAGAAGGGCAAGAGAAAGGATCTCACGCGCAAGCATACCCTGGCAGACAAGTCGATTGCAGACGTTTGCGAAGCAATTATTGGTGCTGCCTACCTGACTGCACAGGATTCGGAGAACAAGAACTACGATTTGGCCATCCAAGCCGTCACTGCGGTGGTCAAGTCCAAGAACCACGCAATGATGACTTGGTCAGACTACTATGCAGCGTACAAGAAACCTGCGTGGCAGACTGCACCGGCCAACAGTGTGCAGATCGATATGGCTGAGAAGTTCCACAAGCGCATGGGATACCAGTTCAAGTATCCCCGCTTGCTGCGCAGTGCATTTCAACATCCTACATACCCTACCATCTACGAAAAGCTTCCCAGCTACCAGCGTCTTGAATTCTTAGGAGATGCCCTCCTCGATATGGCCTGCATTGACTACCTCTTCCGCGCCTTTCCAGGAGCGGATCCCCAATGGCTGACAGAACACAAGATGGCCATGGTGTCCAATCAATTCCTGGGATGTCTGGCTGTGTACATGCAGTTCCACAAGGCTATGGCTTTCTGCTCGCCTTCCATCCAAAAGGAAGTAGCCGAGTACGTGGCCGAAATCGAAGAAGCTCTCAGGATTGCCAAGGAAGATGCCACTGCGGCTGGAAAGGACGGAGAGAAAGACTTTGCAAAGGACTTTTGGGTCCATTGTTCTCGCCCGCCAAAGTGCTTGCCTGATGTCGTAGAGGCATATATCGGTGCCATCTTTGTTGACAGCGAGTACGACTACTCCACCGTCCAGCAGTTCTTTGCAGAGCACGTGAAGCCGTTCTTTGAGGACATGAGGCTCTATGACACTTTTGCGAATAAGCATCCCGTTACTTTCTTGACGAGTTTGATGCAGACCAAGTTTAGGTGTGTGGAGTGGAGGTTATTGACCAAGGAGATTATGCTTGATGATGGGATTGAGGGAGGAGCGGGAGTGGGATTGGATGAGGAGCACAAGCAGCCGCAGGTTGTTTGTGCTGTTAGGGTTCACGGGTTGACGTTGGCTCACTCTGTGGCGCAGAGCAGTCGGTATGCAAAGATTGCGGCTGCCAAGAAGGGGTTGAAGGTTTTGAAGGAGATGGAGGTTGATGAGTTTAGGAAGGAGTATGGGTGTGGGTGCGTGGTTGAGGAGGAAAAGGAGGTGGGGAAGAAAAAGGGGAACGAGAGAGAGTGTGTGAATGTGCATGGGACTGCCGTTTAAGGGCTCCCGGAGTATAATAGTGGGGAAAAAGGGGTGAGAATGCATTAGCATTGAGGTGATTTGGGAGTGATTTTGGTGAGAAAGGGAGTGGAAAAAATAAGCACGAAAATAAAGACGAAGAAAAGAGGAGTAAAGCAGCGAAACTTATTTCCGTATGTTTATGTATTTACTACATCTGAATCAGTAAGTTTGACACATAATGTTGTAGTAATTGTGTCCTTGAGGTAGAGCTCCTGGCCATGTTCGGCCGTATATTGTCCTTCGTCCGGACTTGCAATAGAATGTCGGTTGTCGTTGTAGTTTGAAGCAGTCCGGTGGACTTACCCATCAGAATCATGTATGTTCAAAGGGAGGGGATGTTTGAGAGTCAATTGTAAGTTTTTGGGTGAGTGAGTGAGATAAAAAGGGGTTTGATTTGAACATGGGGGTAAGGATATTGTATTACTTCGACTTACACTCAGAGATGCACAGGAGCGCTTGGTTACGAACCCTGTTATAGTAAATCAGTTCATTTCTTTATATGCCTGTAACTTCATATCTACGGGTATTTTACCCTACCTAAAAACTGTGATAATTTAGTACTCCCCAATCTACAACTCTAAGCCTTCACCCCGGTACTCCCTCCTCCCATCACACCAGGCTGCATCCCCTTCCCCTTATCCTTCTTCCCATCATCCTCCACCTTAGGCGGCCCCGGAACATCAACATTTACTCTCCACTCAACTCCCACATACCCATCACTAATAACCAGCACATCCACCTTTCTCCCATCAGCACCAGCCCACCCCTCAGGCAACTTGATCATCGCCCTAGCGCTAGGTCTATCCCCAACCTCAACCACAGCCCTCTTCTCGTCCTCACTTCCCCTCCCCTTCCTTCTTCCACTCCAACCGACCCTCTTTACAGCCAATACTTCATCGGCCTCCAAGTCTCCAACAACGACAAACCAACCCTCAGTTTGTGGTTTCGGGTACTTGGGCGCGTATATCCTCGCCTCCCGTTCAGTAATAGCGTTCAAACGTCTCAGGTTTACTGTTAGTGAAGTAGTTCTAACTTCGTCAACGGACACAGCAACATCCGGCAGAATCTGCGCTGCCTTGACGAATTTATGCATGACTCCCGGAGAAACAGACAATTCCTCCCTTCCGACTCGCTGTAGCTGGTCCGCATTCTTTGCTATCTTGGCAATATCTTGCAACTTCTTCGTCTTCTTCGGTTGAAGTACTCCAGGAAGTAGGAGCACCGGGGGCTCATCAGGCCACTTGCCTGCTTTAACGCACTGCAAGAGCTTAATAAACTCGATGAGTGAAGAGAAGTATCCAAGCTCGGCCATGACATCGATTCCTGCCTGGATAATTCTGATGGACTGGTCCAAGACGCTTGTCTGATCACCGACGTAATCGGTGATAGGCAGTTGGATACCGCTCATGTGCGCTTGAAGCAGAAGGAACGCCTTGACGTGGGGATCCCACATTGGCAAACCGAAAGCAGTACCAGGGAACGGTAAGTTGCGGGATAGCTCGGCGTTGATTAGGTCTTCGTTGTGACGAACGGGAAGTTCATCGTACTCTGTTGCGCGAGACATCCAGGACAGGACATCGAGGAACTCAGCCTTGGGTTTGGCTTTGCGGACCAAATGCCGGATTGTCTTGTGGGAGAGGTAGTAGTATGACATGATCTTGCCCAGCGGGGTAGGATCAACATCTCCGTTCGGATACACTTCCACGCATTTGGACTCGGTCAATTCCTTGAGTGAGGCGTCGACCATGTTGATCATGAAGTCGTTGGCGAGCTGTTGAGCAGTGGTGGTATTGTGTTCCTCCGCTGAGATCTCGAGACCATAATATGAAGGGTTCTTATGAAGACGACGGAAGAAGAAAGTCCAGGTAAGATAGTCCAGAGCATCTTGCTTTGTAATGATTGTTTCGGCACAAATCTCAGCGCACAAATGGTTGTCAAGGACAGTATGCAAAGATGACTCGACAGGGAAACCAGTATGCAAGAAATGCTTGTAAAAGTCCTTCTTAGCATCCTGAGTAAAGATTCGAGCAACACCAGAGTTATCGAACTGCGGACGACCGGCACGACCGAGCATCTGCAAAACATCAGTCAAATCCATGTCCTTGTATGCCTCAATCTTTGCGTCATAGAACTGAGTTCCCTTGACGACGACCAAATGAGCGGGCAAATTGACACCCCAAGCCAATGTACTGGTAGCAATGAGGATCTGAATCTTGTTATTCAAGAAGAGCTCCTCCGCCAACTGACGGTCAGACTCGACCAAACCGGCATGATGCAGACCAATACCGAAGCTGATGGCCTCCTTGAGTGCCTCATCCTTAACTCGTGACAGGTTCAGTTGGAGATCATCCTCATCCATCGAGAGGAAACGCCTCGGGTTGTCTTCCATACCACAGAGATTGATTAAATCCTTGGCCGTCAAGCGAGTTTGCCGACGAGAAGGAACGAAAACAATGACGGGCTTCTCTGGACTGTGATTGAGAATGGCCAGGAAAGTTGGCCGATTCATTGACTGCATCAGCGGACAGAACCCTCTAACCTCAGGGAATCCGTCAATGTACAGCTCCAATGGTACAGGGCGCACAGAGTGTTTGAAGTTGAACAGTCCTTCGCCCTTTACACCAAGCCAGTTACCCAGATCGGTAGCATTAGCGCAAGCAGTCGACATGCCCAACAAGCGAACTGCATTCTTGGTCGAAGCAGCGATGTAGTTCATACGCGAAACGATGATTTCCAGAATTGGGCCTCGATCACCAGCAAGCAAGTGGATCTCGTCAATAATGACCAGACTGACCTTGCGGACGTATCCTCTTGTTTGCCAGCTACGTGAGATACCGTCCCACTTCTCAGGCGTGGTGATGATAATGTCGGCGTTCTGGATAGTCCGGGTATCTGGAGTGTTGTCACCCGTCAACTCGACCAGCTTCAGGCCTAGTGGTTTGGCGAGACGATTACCCCAGTCCTTGACACGCTCGCGAACGAGTGCCTTCATCGGAGCAATGTAAACCACCTTCGAACCTGGCCTCTCCCGGAACGCCCACCACATGGCAAGCTCGGCAGCAACGGTTTTGCCACTGCCTGTGGGTGATCCAAGTAGTACATTGACTGGCCTGTGATAAAGGGTATGGAATAGCTGGGTCTGCATGGGGTTGAAGTACTGGAAGCGCTGGGCATACAACTCTTCCAACGCTTGGTTCTTGAGAGCAGAGATGGGTAAAGGCTGCAGTCTGAGAAGATCTGTGTAAACGCTCTCAGTATCAGGCCGGATGAGATGCTGGAACGAAACAGCAGTGACAGTCTCAGCGCCAAGCCACCTATCAGAAACAGCCCTGACATAGATCTGGTTCGGGAGCGGATCGCTAAGAGGAATCGTAAAGTTGAGCTCATGATCATCATGAAGCTTCCTCCTGTTCAGAATGAAGTACTCATGATGGTAAATTTCCGTCGTCTCCGAGTTCTCAACCCAGATATAGTATGACTCAGAAGTCCCATGGAGATAGTCATTCCAGCGGAAGTCGGGAGTCACAAACAGCTTGATCCTCAGGACATCTCGGTTCAGAGGCGCAATCTCAGCCTCGACACTCAGGGTGGGGAAGTTATCAAGATACTTGGCAATCTTGGAGCCCATGCGGAAGTTATTGACCAGATTTCCTATTTCCGCTGGCTCCATCTCCCTCATTGACTCGATTGACAGTGACTCCTTTGCGTCTAGATTGTTCAAGACAGGCTTTGGTAGATCGAACTGGTGAAAGGGGTGTTGGAACGCCCATATGCGCTTCTCAATCGACTTGGCCATTGTCAACAAGACAAGGCACTGGTATCCCCACCTCCGATTCAAGGCGATCATGAAGAGAGCCCGGCAAATACGACCAGCTTGCTGAGCAACGTAGTTCAAATCGTTCGTCAGAGCGAAATCATCCGGTTGGGCTCTCGAGATGTAAGCCTGGAGCAAGATATTTGTCTTCGTCTGTGGTGTATCAATGCCACCGTTGATTTCATACGGCACAAAGTGGTCATTCTTCCTCATGGCCGTCAGCTCGTCGGCTTCATTGTTTCTCGATTGAATATTGTCGAACTCTCCCGACATGGCAATCATCATAAGAATGTCCTTCTCGGTAGAGTCGGGCTTCATCAATGAGTTGAAAATCTGAATACTCGTGTGCTGAATATAATACTGACTGGCAATCCGGCCAATATCCTTGCTTCGGAGCTCCCCTGTTGATTCGTTGTAGATGATCATTTGGCTCGACCGGAGAGTCTGAGCAGCCTGTTTAGCCAACTTCTCACGTCTTTGCCCCAACATAGGATCGTCCTGGTATTCTGACCACTCAATGCCATATGCCATCGGATTTCTCTTCATACGGACAAAGAGATATGAGTAGCCGATCCACTTGACAGCGTCAGATATTGAGTTCACAGTGCCCAAAGCGATTTCAGCGTTCAGATTATCGACTAGCTTTGCCGAGAACCGAGACTCAATAGGCAGCTGGTCCGTCACAGCAGTCAAGTAATGAGAGAGCTTGTCGTGAGTAGTACAAATCATGCCGGTACCAGTATCCTCGAATTGGGGACGACCAGCACGACCAAAGATCTGCAAAACATCCAGAATGCCAAGGTCAACAAACTTGCCGTCCTGGGCACTGTAAACCTGTGTTCCCTTGATAACAACCGCAGCCGCCGGCAAGTTGACACCCCAAGCAAGGGTGGCCGTACAGCAGAGCACCTTGATAACACCCTCGGAAAACAGCCTCTCCATAAGATTTCTGTCTGACCGAGCCATGCCGGCGTGGTGAATTCCCAACCCCTTAGGGACCAGATCACGGATCTCCCGAGCCTTGGTCTGCTTGACGTCTCTCATAGCCGCTTCGTAGTTCTCATGCATGCTGGGATCGAACAAGCCCACGCATGCATCATCTGTGGCCTTTTCATAAAGCATCTTGGCAGTGGCCTGGGTATCTCTCCGCGAGTGAACAAACACCATGACCTGATGATCCTGCTCCAACATATCCCTGACCTTCTCAAAAGCCACTTGGTCAATATTGTCCCGAGACTGCTTGCTGCCCGCCTTGCCTTTCACTCCAATAAAGTGTTGCTCAAGCGGTACCGGCCTAAATGAGGCATCAAAATAAAACAGACCAGCCCGTTTATTGACGCCCAGGAAGTCCGCAACATCGATATAGTTAGGCAAAGTAGCACTCAGACCAACAATCCGAATAAGCGACTGTGTGCTCTCGACCTGCCTCTGCGTTCTCGCGACCAAAGACTCCAGCACAGCGCCTCTCTCATCGTGAAGCATATGAACCTCATCAATAATCAGCAGGCGCACCTTTTGCACCAACTCCGTATCTCCTGTGCCCTTTCTTGTCACGACATCCCACTTCTCCGGAGTCGTAACAATAACCTGCGTCTGCACAATTTCCGATTTTGTCAAGTGCATATCGCCTGTATACTCCCTGACTTTGATTCCCAACCAGGCTAACCTCTTCCCCAGCTTATCCGTAATTTCAGCAGCGAGCGCCTTCATCGGCGCCACATAAACAATCTTGAAATCCTCCGCCTGCACGGCAAACTCGGTCGCCACATGATCCTCAAACGGATTAGGCGTCAAATACTGACCAACCGTATGCAGAATCGTCAACATGGCGGCATCCGTCTTACCCGCACCGGTAGGGGCGCAAATAAGCATATTCTCGCTCGTCTTATACGCAACGGGGTGCACCAGACTCTGCATTCGATTCAGAGTCTTGTACCCCCTAAACGTGTTCCTGCACAAGCCATCCATCTCCGAGATCTTGACGAGCCGGTGACCAGGCCAAAGCTCACCCGCCTTGCCGGCAGGAACGACATACTCCTCGTACTTTTCGAACTCGAGCCTCTCACTGCCTGCTGGCAATTTATACTTTTGCCCCGTATGGCTGAGCGCATTTCCCGGATTAAACGCCCGGTAAACATGCGGGTACTCCTCCTCTTTTAGTCTGGCAGCAGCCAGCGGCGTAGACTTGTGGTCGAGATCCCTCTGTCGTAGCGCCTGTCTTCTCTGCGCTTTTGTCAAGAGCCTCGGTCCATCTCCTGTTTCCCCGTTCCTCAACTTCAGAGAAGCCATAGAAGCAACGATTTCTGCTCGGTGCAAAGCCACGTCGATGACGAAATCGATATCATTGAATCCGACCAAGTCCGTCAGTAGGGACTGCAGCTCTCCTTCCGGTCTGCTAGTTCCCAGGATATCGAGGATCTGTTTCTGTAATGCGCTGGAAGATAATCCAGCTGCGCTGCGGGATGACACTTCAGCACATCGTACGGATAACCAGTTAATGTCGTAGACCACCTCAGATGGACCTGCTTCGCCGTCAACGCCATCGTAGAGGTCGCCACTGTCGAAGTCAAGCTCGTCCAGATCGTCGTCTGATATGAAATCCCAAATCTCCCGAGGCCCATCTCTGGGCTCGTAAAGTCGGTCGATTTCATCGTCGTCCCAGTCCGCATCGTCATTGCCGTCCTCGTTATTGGTCTGAGGAGGAGGTGGAGTTGGCAAGCTGGCAACTGCCGCCTTCATGGCCTGTATTTGGGCGCGCCATTCTTGGATAGTTGAACAACTATGTGGTAGTGAAGCTCCCGCCATTTTTGCAATCTTTCCCATATGGTGTCGGAAGTGAATAGTTTCTGTGGTGGTGGTGGTGATGAATGGTTGGTATCGATGTGAGTTTACGTGCTCAGTATGTGTGTATTGATTTGTTAGGTGGCAGTGGATCGAATTGAAACCTTCTCAGCTTCCAAAATGGCGTTTCTCAAAAATAAATTGATGTTGAACTGACCAGAAAAAGGGAATAAGGTCTCCCCATTCCAAAATCTGGACGTCGACAATATGACCCCTCTCTCTTGTCCGTTTGAGTCAGCCCGGTGAAGCCACCGAAGTGGGCTGTACATCAGATGTATGTTAAAGCTGCAGCACAGTGGGTTCGGCGTGCCGAGTTTAGTTGGGCTAGGAGGCCCACAATAATTTACATACGTTGAAGTTGATTATTGCCTCTTCAAACTACAAATTCTACATGATCATTTACTTTCACAGTTGACGATGCGATATGTATCATAGACTGTACCTCGTGCACTCTGTGTATGTGTCTATTCGTCTTGCCACTGTCAACGATATTTGCTGGCGTTGTAATGACTTGTGCTATTCAAAGCGAAATTATAGCACAAATACGGTAACGAAATACCATCCTCATTGGATTACACTGAGGTTCGCCAACAAGCCAACCTTCCTTATTATTTCATTCCCCTTCGAGTTTTCTTTCGACTAGTGACATGTACGGCTAAGGAAAATATATTTTAGCTACGAAGAAAGTAGACGTATTGTATTAGAAAAAAAGCCAAAAGAGATTCAGACACCAAAGTGAAAAAGAAAAGTGAAAAAAGGAAATAAAACACCAGAAGAGAAAGGTCCCCAGAACTCCAGTAGGAAGCAAATACGATAAGCGAATATGGTGCTCTCTCCTCATGTTTCTCTTGTCTGTCCCGGGAATGCATCCTGTCTCCAGGAAACATCAGTCATTCCCCCGTCCGCCTCGAGAAGAAAAACCAAGCAAAGAAGAAAATATTTGGGTATTCTCTATTCCTCAACAAACATAGTTTCCCTCTTCTGAATTTCCCCAAGCCACTGTACTATCCTCAAAAGGCAAGGGCAAGGACAGCAGGCAGGTATAATAGTCCACGGTAAATTGCTTCTCCATACTCGCCCTTGCCTTGCTTTCCTTGAAATGCTGTAATAAAAAGAAGCGTCTTGTGTTGTGTTGTGTGTGCTTGCTGGTGTCCAGATATTAAAAAAGCCGGGATCCCCGAGTTCCCGGTTTGCTTTGCTTCCGATACGTTAACCACTTCGTGAATTCCCGTCATCATAAACTTCATCATCCCAGCCAGGCACTTTTCGCACACTCCCAACCATCAACCACCCCTTAGTCAGTCACCCTTCTCTCGCTCATTTTCTCTCCACTACCAAGTCACATACTCCCCCTAGCAGCATTTCCCGCCTGACCCAGCGCCGGCCTGCTCGCCCACATTGACTCCTGACGAACCCGTGTTACCGCTCTGCTCCGTCTTGCTAGTGTCGATGATCCGCTTCTTGATGTCGGCTGCCAGGCTGTAGAATGCCTTCTCAATGTTCTCGTTCGTCTTGGCCGACACCTCGAGGAAAGGAATGCCCAGTTCGTCCGCCAGCGCCTGGCCCCGCTCAGTTGACACCACTCGCTTCTCCTCCCAATCGCACTTGTTGCCTATAAGGATCTTGTTGACGCCTTCTGTTGCGTGCTGCTCGACGTTTGCGAACCAGGTACGGATGTCTATTGAAATAGGTATTTGGTTAGAATACATCTCTGGGTGGGAATGCTGTTGCATAGTTTGCGAGGGATAACCTACTGTTGAACGACCTTTCATCGGTAACGTCATAAACCAAAAGAATGCCCATCGCACCGCGGTAGTAGGCCGTGGTAATCGTGCGGAACCGCTCCTGGCCAGCGGTATCCCATATCTGTAGCTTAACGCGCTTCCCATCGAGCTCGATCGTTCGAATCTTGAAGTCGATGCCGATGGTCGTGATGAAAGAGGGCGTGAAAGAGTCCTCGCTAAAGCGTAGCAAGCAGCATGACTTGCCCACACCCGAGTCGCCGATCAGCAGCAGCTTGATCTATTGATCCACAAAACCACAGCGGTTAGTATTTGACTTATGTGTAAGACATATCGCAAACGGGTCTGCGGGGGGCGCTATTACCAAGAAATCGTAGTTTCTGTTACTCGACATTTTGAAGGTTGAGGATAATGTGGTGGGTTTAAATCGGAAGTTGAGGGTGTCTCTCTCTCTCTCTCTCTCTAAAAGAGCGGCGAAGATTGAATTGCAGATTGAGTTGCGGCGGTTCGCGGAAGCTCGGTATCTTTTCGCGAGGTGGGATTAGGTTGCGTGTTCTAGGTGTGACAAGCCGGGCTGTAGAAAAGGAGTGACACAGTCAGTGGTTGTCTTTGCTGGGGTGTGTGAGTGAACGGTGACAGAGCGCGGCTCAGTCGGTTGCTGCGTTAAGATGGAAAAGTCGACTTTAATTGTCTAAAGGGGGAATGGTTGGGAACGGATGAGGGCTAGAGACAATGAAGAGGGTAGGTTGGAATAAGGTAGGCAGTAACGGCTGTCGAGAATCGGTGACGACAAGGGGTCTCGTCAGGTTTGTGAGTGGACGGACAGACGGGGGAGACGCACCTGCACAGGAAAGAGGGAAACCTGGAACCAAGAACCTGGTTGCCTTCCCAAGAACCGAATCTAGGGATGCACTTTATTAGGGTTCACTTAAGCGTCGTCAACGGCAAAGAAAGGAGAAGCGAAAAAATGATGAGAATTCAAAGACAGTCACTTTGAGTAATGAAGTAGGATGTCAAACTACGAGCCTCAACCGCATCAAAAGATCATATGCAGAGCGACGTCTCGGGGTCTTGGCAGGTCTGGGACATTGGATTGGATTGGGTTGACAGAGGCCAGAAACAGGAGAGATGGGAGTCGACGGGAAAGCAGGTGAGAGAAGCGCTGAATGTGGTGGCGCCCACCGGCCCAAGCCTGTCGGCAAGCAGGGGTTTCCTTGAACACCAACGACGCCCCACTACGCCACAACGTGTCTTTACAAGTACGGAATGCGAATACCGAGCGTGTTACACCTCTCTACCCCTTTACATGTAAGTTTCAGGCATGAAAAGTCTGTATGTCCAACTGTAGAATAATGCTCATCGTCGTTTTTCTAGTCATTTCGCCTGCTCATACCCGTCCATGCCTGATGCGCTGCTAGTGTATACAATTGATTCCTAAACCTCCATCCGCTCCATCCTGGCGCTACCCATGTCTGTCGTTATATACATATACCATCATTACCTCCTGACCCCTTGATATTCGTTTATCTCATTCTGCTCAGCCACTCGGCATATGCCCACCGGATTCTCTCAAGAACCTTAACCTGCATGGAAATAACCCTGAGGCTAGCAAGCTCATCAAGATCCTCGATAAACTCCTTTTCAATGTCTCCAGGGAGAACGCCATGTGCCAACTGCCGCAGCACGTGGATCTCACATACCAGAAGTCCGTGGTCCCGGTACGAAATGAAGTTACCTGCCGAACTAGAGGAAGCTCTCGACAAAATCTTGTCCATCCGACGGAGCACCCGCACACTCCGCCTGGCCTTCTTAGTATGCCGCATGCCCTTTCGGCCACCGAAGACCGTCTTGAAGTATTGAACTAATCCTATCGTCACTGTTGAACTGATATTAGCAAAGACTCAAATCTATGTGGTCGACCTTTAGCCGACAGTCGAGGATTCTTACCAAGAATACCAGGTGTCAGACCGATAAAGCCAAAGACCAGCTCCTGGCTCTTCAGTAGAGCATCAATACCGCTAATAGCGACCTCGAGGTCGACCTTTGTCTTCTGCACCTGAATGAGTAGCGATCGAACCAAGTTTCCCTTTACAGCTCCCACGAATGGCTGTCGGAGACCTTTCTCGTAAGCCCTCAGAACAGGAGTCACGTCTCCTTCTCTGACTTTGCTCCGAATATCAACGAGCTCGGATTCCGAAATAGACGCATTTCCCACCGCAACTAGCGGGTGATCCTGAGCAAACTCAACCACCATCCGTTCCAGACTCTCGCGATCCGCCTTCAGGCTGTCCCGGCTCATGATGGCGATCTCCTCATTCGAGTCGTGGCGAATCGTACCGATGATCTTGCGCACCGGCTCGATGACCCAATTGAACCAAAAGTCGCGCGTCGTAGCACCAAGATCTCTAATCCAGGTAATGATATCATCTTGTCTGTTGACGAGAATGCGCAAAACGGTTGATGACGAAAATAGGAGAACGGCAGCCGGGATCCAGTATCTCACAAGCCTCGAGGGTCGGCCAAACTTACTGGTGAGCTCCGAGGTGGCGAGGCTGTGGTTTGGAATGCCTTGCTGAAGAAGGGACAGGAGGCGCCGCGCCAGGGTCGCGGGTCTCGTCGCGGCAGGGACGTCGTCAATGTGGACTGAGAGCTCCGGGTCTTCCTCAACTCCGGCAAATACCCGCTCCTCAAAGTCAGAAACGTTAGAATCCAGCTTTAGGACGCCTCGTAAAATCATGTCCATCAAGGCTACGCTACGTTCCAACACACCACGCCACTCTTCGTTGTATACAGCCTCTTGTTGCACGTTCCTAAGATCAAGGCCCTCATCCAAGAGGACACCAAGTCCAGCAGCTGTCATTTCTCTCAGCTTCTGCAGGCGAGCGAGTTTGCGGCGAGCTTCGGAGCGTCCGATATCCACACGAGAGAGTATCTTGTGCCGAAAATCTGTCAGAGATCGCTCAGCAATGCTATCTCTCACAACGCCATAGTACTGACGCCAGTTGCTGGCAAGTCTGGACCGCGCGGACCCCGCAGATGTAATTCTTGAAAGCTCTGCTGCGTGGTCATCGCCCTGCTCACCATCGACTTGAGTTGGTGAAATAGCTCCGGATCCCGAAGGTTCAATATCTAGGTGAAGATGCTGACGAGCCACCAACAACTGGTCGTTCTGCAGCTGCTTAAACCGATCCAGAACCTCACTAGAGATTTCCCTGGTCCATTTCAAAAGCCGCAAGGGCGAGGACTGCATTGTGTAAAGCAAGCTGTTGGGGTATGAGCTCAAAACCTCGTCCCAATACCAGATATCATCGCTCAGGGGCGCGATCTGGTCGAGGAGGGTGTCCATAAGAAGCCCGTAAGTCTGCACCGTTGCCTTGCCTACCAAGAGCCATTCAACATCAGTCTCAATGACCATCTTCTCCTGGAATTCGCCCTCCTCTTGAGCCTCGGCCAGACCGGACTTGAGAAGTAGATCCTCAATTCGCCATTGCGGTAAGCTTGTCCCTGAGGTCGAGCTGGATGAAAGCGCCTTGGCTATCCGCAAAAGTTGGGTGATGCGAGGCGACGTAAGTGCAGAAACCTCGACCCGATCAACACCCTGAAACTGTTCATCTTGGTCCTCGCCGAGTCCCAAAGGTATCAGAGAGATCTGGTCGATCCGTGCGTCCAAACGGCGCACATGACTAAATTACCACAGCAAATAGTGCAAGTGTTAACGGTCCTGCCTTTTTGTGTCAAAAAATGGGGAACCCCGGAAAGAAATACTAACTCGGCCACAATCGACATCTTGGTGTCAATGCCCCTCAACCAGGTTAAAGCACGACCAACGATACCATACGAAATGAAACCAAAAAATAGTTAGTAGCACGGCCCAGGGGGGTGCATAAAAGTGGCAAGTTCGGACGGCCCAGAACTCTCCGAATCGATGTGAATATGGATCGAATTTGTACAATCAGGCCATCAAAGGGTGCCCGGAAGCGAAGAATTCCGGGGGTGGAGTTGGAAGAGTTTTGGGATCGGCCAAGAAAATCCGTTCGTCCAGTGTCTGTGGTGTGGGTTGTGGGTTATCGTGAGAGGTTGCAAATGTGATCACGCCGGTGCATTTCGCTGCGGGAAATCGTTATGTCCAATTAAAAGGGCTGTTATCTCTTGATGCAAGTCTGAGGGGATGCAGCTGCAGCTAAGAATTCAACAAACACAGGTAAGGAGGTATGTTCCCGATTGGATAGCAGTTACTTCCATTATTTTTTGGAAAGGGGGTAATAGCTGTTTGCAACGGCTACAAGGAGAGGCCGCCACTGGTGAGGGGGAGCTGGAAGCTGCGTGATGATTTCATAGCTGCCCGAAATTTCAGACATTTGACAGCAGGCTCATACAGTGCGGAAAAGGCTCCGTTTGCTTTGGGCCGTTTAAGTGCACTCTCCGTAGTTTGACCGTTTGAAACTGGCTCAGCTGGCAATAATTATAACCGTTTCATGGACAGAGTCCATCAATATTGATTTTTAGGGAGAACTATGGAAGCTTCAAGCTTTTCATGTTTCTAAACAGAACAATAAACTCAGATCGGGCAACCTGGAGAACTTCGAGGCAACCAAAGCTCCCCAAGGAAACGCAGCCACGCACGGGTTTACGCGGAAATTGCCGCTGTCCTCGCAAGCAACGGTGTTTCAAGGTCTTGGCAGGCACCATCAGACGACAGAAACTGGATTGGCTCAACACATCTGACCACCCAATGAGCGCTGATCTCGAATTCCCACTTAGCGTTCTCGGGTCACGGAAAGGGGTTCTTGAACGTGGGCCGATCTCGTGCGTTTGAGGAGGATGGACCAATGAACCTTGCCTTGGGATACGCCAATCCAAATGATAAAAAACCACCCTCACGCTTGACCCTTTTTTTTTTTTTTTTTTCCAAAGCAACCCTTCCTTCCATCTTCACGCGACTGACAAGCCGAAGGAGGCATTGTCTTCTTTTCCTTTCCCCCTTCTTGCCTACCTTTTTTTTAATAAACGGTGCTCGAGTGGTTTTGGGAACTGGCCAACCTCTCTTCTTTCCATTCCTTATCCGCCCCTCCAGCGCGCTGCGCAATCTACACCGCAACAGTGCCGGCTACGCTCGCCACCCATCATGGCCTACGCAGCTCTGTACGAATCACCCCTTTCGCCGGTCGCTTCAGGCCGACAATGCTAACAGTTAATCTTCTAGTAACTCGACCATCACTGGTCTCGGCTCAACGGCCACCTATTCGAGCGTCTTCGAGGAGGTCTCGAAGCTCAATGTCGACATGTACTTCGTTGAGCGCGCCTGGGCGTCATGGTACCTTTGGATGCAGAACGACACAATCGCGACGGGCATTTTGAGCTTCGTCATGCACGAGCTTGTCTACTTCGGCAGATCGCTCCCCTGGATCATTATCGACGCCATCCCCTACTTTAACAAATGGAAGTTACAGAACGTGAGTGCCACACCGCCCCGAACGCTACGGACTCGTTTGCGACCTTGGCTAACCAGACACGATAATTTCAGACCAAGGTTCCCACCTGGAAAGAACAATGGGAATGCGCCGCGCTCGTCCTTATCTCCCACTGCACTGTTGAACTCCCCCAGATCTGGCTCTTCCACCCTATCGCAACCTACTTCGGCATGGACTACGGCGTTCCCTTCCCCCACTGGTGGGAGATGGCGTATCAGATCATCATCTTCTTCATTATCGAAGATGCCTGGCATTACTGGTTCCACCGCGCTCTGCACTACGGCCCCCTCTACAAGGCGATCCACAAGCTCCATCACACCTACAGCGCTCCCTTCGGTCTTGCTGCTGAGTACGCGTCACCAATTGAGGTCATGCTCCTCGGTTTCGGCATTGTTGGCACTCCCATCATCTGGGTCCTGAGCACCGGCAAGCTTCACCTCGCCACCATGTATCTCTGGATTATTCTCCGTCTCTTCCAGGCCATCGATGCCCACAGCGGCTATGACTTCCCTTGGTCTCTTCGCCGCATTATTCCCTTCTGGGCTGGTGCCGATCACCACGATCTTCACCATGAGCGCTTCATTGGGAACTATGCCTCCAGCTTCAGATGGTGGGATTACTGCCTTGACACCGAGGCCGGCGAGGCTGCCGCCAAGGCCCGCCGTGAGAAGAAGCTGGCTCAGATTCGGGCCAAGAAGGCGCAGTAAATATTTCACGGCACATAATCTTTGTGTGACGTCGTATTAGAGGCTTATTTTCGCATGTGGTGCATTTCCGCCGTAGCAGAACACCACTGCTGCGTATAGGGTTTGCTCATTTTCTGGGTCACCTGGGGATTGCGGTCAGTGTGAGCTAAACATCATGACCCTTCCATCTTTTTTTTTCCATTGGCTTCAGTCTTGATTTGGGTAGGGATAGAGTTGATGTCCGTGATGAAGAAGACACGAACAAAAACACGTACTACGTACACTGGGGAACAAAAACTGCGACTTGAAGGGGCACAAAAACCACACATAACAGCGCACAGGAAAGGCGTTGACGGGGCCCGGGGCACAAGGGCCGTTTCGGGTTGATATAGCATCAGTTGATACATAATAATTAATTATACCTGTACATTAGAAGGGAGAACCTAGTTACACTAGGGATCTCTGATAATAAAAAGTACATACGATGAACAGAAAAACTGATGGGGGCCGTGATGTGATACCGTCCGTGTTCGCCTGCTCAACCCACCCCAAACCAGCATTGCGTGGTTTTCTCATGTTTATAATTATTCCGTTCACTGGCCAGATTCCTCTTCTCCGCCCCTTTACCGCAGTTGGCATCGCCCTTGGTTGGTTACACTACTGCACATGCCAGTTTGGTATGCAATAGCGTATAGCTAGGCCATAGCGTGGCCAGTCTGGTTCATCAGCGTATTGAAGAGCGTATATAGATGGATTACTCGTTGCTGAAGCTTGTTCTATGTGTAATTTATGTGTTGTGAAGCTATGTTTCGGCTTTCCTAATCCAGCATTCAAGTCGTCTGGGTGGGGGGATTTTCTTCTTCTATTTCAGGATGACTCCCTCTGGCGTTATGTCACTGGTACCAACTGAATGTATCAAACTTTCCGTCCAGCGATCCAAAAAAAAAAATAAGAACCCCTCATTCTTTGGGATTAACATGGCACCCCGGATGGAAGTCTTCCTTCCAAGGCCTTCCTTCAACTCCATGCTCGCTGTGATTTACGAACCCTTCCATCCTCCAACCAGAGAGCTTTTTCTGCAGAAACTCCTTCCCAAGTTTCCAGGGTCCTCTTTCTGATTTTACTTACAGCTTTTTCTCATCTTCAAACTCCGCCTTCACTTTCTCCTTCCAACCCTCCCGCTTCCCCTCCTCATCGACTTCAAAAACCACATCAGCCAACCCTTTCAAATTGAAGTCCCTTTCAAGTGCGTCAAGCCCCACACCCGGCAAAAGTGGACTCGGTTCCACTGTTCCGTTCATCTCTTTACTCAGAACCTCGCACTCCCAAGCCATCTCAAAGTCTTTGTGTGTTAGTCCAGTGCGATTATCGTGCGTGGTCCACCGGATATGCACTATGTTGTAGATGTTTGACCATTCGGGATGGTGACGGTGTTCCGCGGCTTTCTTGGCGACGAGTTTCATGAATCCAAACGCTTTATCGAAGGTTTTGAATCGGTATGTGATTGAGAGACATGAGCATTGTGGGAGTGCGTGTGGGTGGATGGAGAGTCTCCAGTCTGTTTTGAGGAGCTTGTTGAGTTGCACGATCTTGCTATATGATGTTGCTTTGGTGGGGATTGAAGAGAATTTGGGTTCAGCTTCAGCCTCGGGCTTGGGATTCATGGAGGGGGTTATTGACGAGAAGTGACGTGTTTGAGGGCGGTGCGTAAGTCTTGGAGAAGAGAGGAGTGGTGAACTTGAGGATGGGGATGAGAAGGTGGTTAGTGTTGATAGAAAGGCTGGGGATTGGATTTGATGAGCGACTTGGAGACAGCCCAGTTTCTGGGGTATCAGAAGAAGCTGCGGTTTTCGCATTGTGAAGAAAAGATGGGGATTTTTGGTTCTGATGTGAGAGTATATTGTTGAGAGAGTGTAACTGAGTTTGATGAGGCCCATGATGATGTTGTATATTTCTCAAGGGTTAGGGTCTGATGTAAGTGAACCATTCCCCTCCCCTTGAATCCACCTTTGTGTAACCATGTGCTTGCGGTAGGCCATAAAGTGAGAAGGTTGCCACTGCGCTTTACCAGAATGTGAATAGATCAAGTCAATTTATGGGCGCATTTTGTGCCGGATGGGAGGGAGAAAGTGAACCCGGAACTGACGCTGAGGTCCCGACAACGGACCTCCCCCGCAGATGGAAGCTTCCGAGGTTCGTTTAGGCCATGGCTCCTTCCCAGGGATCATTGCCGATCCAAGTTCAAGTTGAGCCCATAATTAGCTGAGGAAGATACTCGAAATACTGAAAGAAAATAAATTTAAGAAAACACATCAAAATGGACTCCCAAGGATTCAGAGAAGCCGCAATCACCTCAATTGATGAGAGTAAGTGAGACATTGTAACTTCTAATCACCCACAACATACCACTAACACCAATCCAAAGTCATCAACTACTTTGACACGCTCGGCACCCGCGATGTCGTTTCATCAGTCGAGCCAGGCTACCTGAGAAAGCTTCTCCCAACCGAGGCACCAACCGAGGGCGAGCCATGGACCGACATCCAGAAGGACGTCGAGGCCAAAATTATGCCCGGCATAACTCACTGGTCTCACCCAGGCTTTCACGCCTTCTTCCCCTGCGCAACCTCATACCCTTCCATCCTCGGTGAACTCTACTCCTCCGCCCTCTCAGGAGCCTGCTTCAACTGGATCTGCTCTCCAGCCGTCACCGAACTGGAAACCATCGTCCTCGACTGGCTCGCAAAAGCCCTCGGTCTGCCTCAATGTTACCTTTCCACCGGTCCAACCCTCGGGGGCGGCGTCATCCAAGGCTCAGCTTCAGAAGCAGTCCTCACAGCCATGGTAGCCGCCAGAGAGAAATACCTTACCGAGACCATCCCCACCGACCTAACCGGTGACGCCCGTGACGATGCCATCGCACTCAAGCGAGCCAAAATGGTAGCCCTCGCAACAACAGCCACGCACTCCTCCACCAAGAAAGCCGCCTTGATCCTCGGAGTCCGCTTCATCACGATCCCCGTGACGCAAGAAACCAACTACTCCCTCACTTCCTCCATCCTCTCCGAGGCCCTCGCTTCCATTCGTCAACGAGGTCTCGAGCCATTTTTCCTAACCGCCACCTTGGGCACAACAGACACATGCTCAGTAGATGACTTCGCTGGAATCTCCTCCGCCCTCTGCACCCACTCAAACCCCCCAGGCACTCCCGGAGAAATATGGGTTCACGTCGACGCAGCCTACGCCGGAGCAGCACTCGTCTGCCCTTCAGTTCAAGAAGCAACCAAAATCTCACTCGTCGAAAACTTCCACAGCTTCGACATGAACATGCACAAGTGGCTCCTAACGAACTTTGACGCATCATGCCTCTACGTACGTAATAGAGAATGGTTCGTCCGCGCCTTGACCATCAACCAAGCAGTCTACGCCAATAAAGCCTCAGATAACGGTCTCGTAACAGACTATCGCGAGTGGCAGATCCCGCTTGGTCGTCGTTTCAGAAGTTTGAAGATTTGGTTTGTCTTGAGGAGTTACGGCATCAAGGGACTGCAAGAGTACATTGAACGGACCACCAAGATTGGTGAAGAGTTTGGGGAGTGGGTTGGAGAAAAGAAGGAACTGTTTGAGGTCCTTACGGGACCTAGTTTTGCTTTGACTGTTTTTAGGATGACTGGCAAAGATGAAGAGGAGAGGAATGACCGGACGAAGAAGTTGGCGGAGAAGATTAATGCCAGCAGGAAGATTTGGGTTACGAGTACTGTTCTGGACGGGCGGTATGCGATTCGGTTCATGACCGGAGTCAGAAAGACTGAGAGGGAAGATGTGGAACGGGCTTTTGAGATTGTGGTTGAGAAGGCGGAGGAGGTTTTGAGGGCGGGGAGTAAAGCCTTCAGATAAGGGGGGGGGGGGGAGGTAACTAAAGGCTAAATAACCAGTAAATAGGATTGTTTTTACCACATACACAAGTTCTTTGGAGTGTCGGTTGGTTGGTTGTTTTCGCTGTAACGTAAACTAACAACCAGATCTGATGCAGCCCAATACACATAGAGAATTTGTGTTGGGAGATTATCTTACATCACCACCAAACCACCTGATATTTCTTCCCGTAGTATAGCTACTGTACATGCTGTTCGAAGATTTATACTTGGGGAAGATTGGTACTGCTAAATCATCCTATGTACTCTTTTTCTCATCCGAAATGACGACGTTGCTGTTTTCTTCTGCTTTCCACCCTCGACCATTGAGGGGGGGGGGGGAAAGTAAGTTCGAAAGTAAACAACAGCCAACTTTCAACAACGGCAACAGAGACACCAAAACAGAGAGGATTTTCAAATCATAAAAAGGGGTATTCCATTAGTGCCTATCTATTATACAAATACATCCTCTACAACGGTATAATATCCGATTGGTTTCGATTGCAGGTTTTTTATTTTATTTCTTCGGCTGTCTTCCTCTCCCTCCTACTGCTCCTCCTCCTCCTCCTCCTCCTCCTCCTCTGGCCCATCCAGTTAGACCTGCCGGTAAAAGGTTCAAGAACACATTTAATACACGACGACACATCTTCATGTATATCTTTTAGTCATCCTTTCCCCTCACTTTCTCGCTTTCCGCCCTTATACCTTGAAGAGACAATTCAGGCAGAGCAGAGGAGTCAACAGCTTCAGCAGCCCGTGGAACGCCCCACCTTAGTTGAGATTTCAAGGAGTATAAACGAATCCATTACATTTGGGTTTGCCCTCCTTTGCCAGTCACCCGCTTTCTCCTGCCCCTCCTTCTCCACATCTTGAGCAGAGAACTGCCGCGGGAAAACGAGAGCATGGGAAGAGAAACCCCAACGCAATGAAGAGCTCTTTAATCCCGAAGGTAATGGAGAACACCAGGTAGCTGAAGAAGGTAGGGTAGGAAGAGATAATTAGAAAGAAAGCCTGCCGATATCGCGAAGTTGGCTGAGGCAATATATATCGTCGCTCGAAAAAAATGGAGCGTGGATAAAATGCCATCCCAAATGCAGAGAATTCTCGCTCTGTCGACAAGGCCTCCCTTCATTCCTCCGTTCCATCTTCCTATGTTCGCAAAACAAAATGCGGCAACAGTATCCCGCCCACCCCGACTAACCCAACAAGTTTTTTTTGGCCCATTTAATGTGTCCCGTCCTTCTCTGTGTTTCGTTGTTCAAAAACAATTACTGCCGCCCCCAAGACCTCAGCACCGAACGTAAATCAACCACCAACGCCTTCCATATCCCTTTCCCTTCCCTACCCTTCGCACCCTGAGCCCATTCAATATCCTACTCCTATCCCAACAAAAGCGTCAAACAAGAGCGCAAGCGATCTCATGAATGAAACTCAAAGCCAAGAAAAACTTGTCGAATTTCTGATAGAAGTGGGTTGCGTGTTGCGTAAAACCGACAAGAAAGAGAAGGCTAATAGACACACGGAAAAAACAACACCAGTGATTATTTTACATCACTCCCATCACCATCAACGCCACCGCCTCCTTCTTCTGCAGTTGTTGTTTCTCCTCCTCCTTCTACCACACCACCTTCCGGAGAAGTAGCCCTGACCACAGCTGTCTTGATACTGGGCGAGATATTGATCGATATCTTCTTCGCTGTAACGTTAGCTGCTGGGCTTCCCTCACGGCTCCGAGGTTTGCTGTTGTTCCCGTTGTGAAAGCTCTGCTTCTTTTTGAGGATGGAAGAAGATATAGAAGAAGCGTTGCTCCCTGCGCTGCTACTATTCCTTCGCTTGTGCTGAGTCAACTTGTCCAAGGCATCTTCATCCTCCTCTTCTCTACGCCTCTTCTCTGATAGCCTCTCCGGTGGCGGAGCAGAAGTTGTGGGCGTGGTCGGTGGTTGTTGATTTTCCTTAGAAGCTTCATCGCTAGCACCATCACCAACGGGCGTCATAACCGCATCTTCCTCCTCATCCGAAGTGTACTCAACAAGCAGTTTTGATGACCCACCGCTACCATTTGAAGCGCGAGATTCAGGTCGAGGCGTTGCGACGGGGTTGTGATTCTCGTCCTCATCGTCTGACGTGTTCCAGTATGCTTCCTGAGCTTCATCCACAGCCAGTTGCTCTCCCCTCCCCACGGGGCCTGGTCTCCTTGCGGTGGCGGTCTCGTCGTCCGACTCGACAAAGTAGGAATCACCATTAGTTGTATACCCGTGACTCGCATCATAGCGCTCAATATAATCTCGGAACAAGTCAATATGAGAAAGCGCCATGAGCTTGTCCTTATACTTCTCAACGACTTGCTTAATCAGCTCCTTGGTGTTTTCTTTAAGTATAAGGGCGAATAGATCGAGACAGGCGGAGCAGAGTAGGTTGTCCCGAGGCAGTGTCCGCAGCAGGGCGTCCAGAATGGGGCCGAGAATTTGTTTCTCAGCAATATGCTTGATGTAAAATTCGTCCTGAAGGACTACTAGCAGGCGGAAGAATCGAATGGCAACTAGATATTCTTTAGTTAGCTCAAGTTCTCACCATGAATACTTCTCTAAACACGACATACCGAGTTGAAGATGCTTCTCCTTGCACCCTAGTAACTGAGCAAAGCGTTGCGGAATGTTACGCGTCATAACGAAAAATTTGCTGCGATGCTGATGATGTCGAATGCAGAAGCAAAGAATCTCATTCAGATAGCCGAATATGCCATCTTCTAGTGCGGTGAACTTCATGTCTTTTCGATCTTCCAGGTCGAGAAGAGGCTTGAATAGCCTGCCAGCTGATTGCTCGTAAAAGTATGCGAGGAATTGTTCTTGCTGAGGATCAATTTGTGGGGGTGCTCTTGCTCGCTGGCCACCAATCATCATCTCTCCTCTGCCGTCTTGCGGAACTGCCGGGTCCGGGCTGAGGAGCAACCTCAGCGCATCTGTAAGGTGCGACCTGATGCCCAGATCAACCTCAACAAGAAGAAGATCAATCAGCGTGTCTGTAAGTGGTGGGGTCTTCCTTGCAATCTGCTCATAGATGGTTTTCCGAATCAGGGACGGATCATGGTCAATGACTGAAACCAAAATGTCAGTTGCTCCGACCCGGACCGACACATCAGAGTGACGAAGCCCAAAGTTGATGACAGGAAGGAGGCCCTGTTGGAGAAAGTTGCCATACAGCCCCTGGCGAGCTGGTTGTTGTAGGTTCTTGGCAATAGCACAGCATTGCTGAATGAAAAGAACCGCTTCCTTCTTGCGTAGAGGTTGCTCGTTGGGATCATGGAAGACGGCGAAGAGATCGGTCATGAATCCCGGAGTCATGTGCAGATGCTGCACGATATCAACCTGGTTGAAGAAAATAAGGGAATTGAGGACAGAAAAAGTCGGGTCGTCGAGAATCCGTGCCAGCACGACATCTTTTAGGTATTGCAAGCGGTATGTCTGGTGAATCTTCCGGCGGACCGCATCATCCTGGATCCTCACCACCTCCTTGTATCGCCCTTGGTTGTTCAACCATTGCCTGTGATTCGCTTTGTGACTCGGGAAATCGGGATCGTACTCCATCGCGCCTACCACACCCATCACACATTCGTCCGATACCGCGAGTTCGATAATGGCTGTGTCATTTAGCATCAACAAATTCTTCATGATGCTGCATAGCAAATGTAGACACGACAGGCTCTCCAGGTCCTCGGCCATATCCAGCAGGTCAATTAATTTGACGACATAGTTCTCCGATACGATAACTTTGGCGAGCGCATCGCGGCCGGCTGGCGTCTGTGACAGATGTCGTACGGAGTTATCAAGGTCACGCAGTGCTCCGAGTTCCGCTGGTGGAAGCTGGATTGATGGGGGCATTTCCATGGCGAGGTCATCCGAGAGACCGTCGTCTGTGACACGGTGAGTTAGTAGGCATCCCCCTTGGTTCAATCCGCCTTTCATACCTGGGCATCCCATGGCAGATTGGAAGGTTTGCTGGACGCTATCAATAAATTTCCTGCCAGGCTGGGTCAGATCCAAATTCCCAACAGGTGACGCTGCTCTTGACGAACCATATTGATTGACACCCATCAGCCTCTTGAAAGCTAAGAGCCATATCAACTCCATTGTCAGTCCATACGATTAACGTATCTATTCTTCGAAATTAGTTATAGTGTGACAAGCCACAAACATTCGAGACTACCTGCCTTGCTGTTTTTGGAAGCCATCCTCCTTGATTACCTTACTCTCAAGGAGGAGGCGATCGGGCTGGTCCTCGGACTGGACGATAACGCGGGGTTCCTTTGGCTGGCCATCTTCGACCTATATATACGGGAGCAATTAGAGTTGTAGCTCGGGACGCAGAAATCAGTGCAGCAACATACCGCTACAAAGCAGGCCGTGCAGAAACCGGTGCCGCGGTCGAACCAGTCATTGTTACGGAGCTCGTAGACCTTGACGCGCTTCTTGTCTGTCGTCGTCTGATGAGGCACTGGTTGTGCCATCATCAGCGGCTCAGGCTCCTCCTCCTCCTCCTTTTGGGGGTCGTGGTTCTCGCTGAGAAGGTGGGGGGCGATATTGAGGGGGTGTTGCGACTGCAACTCAAACTGCGACTGTTGGTGCGACAGCGACAGTTCGGGTTCTGCCGGGTTGAGCAAAGCGATGGCGGCCACGGTCTCGACGGGGTGCGCGCTCCGGGGGGCGGGCGAGCGCGTTCGCAAAACGGTAGTAAGGTTAGATTAATTAAGGTACGGAGGACGACGATAGGTAGCTCCTTGGTGAGTTGTCGCGGACGGACGTTGCTGGTGCCGAGTGACGTCGACTGTTCAATGTTTGGGGCTGGTGGGAAAAATGGTCCAGGTCGCCATAAGGTTTCGGAATGGGTGATGCCTTTTCGGAGGAGCGATAAGACACCTCTGTATTGCGGAGACCGGACACGCGACCAGCAAGCAGCAAAGCAATCGCGCTCTCTTCCCAACCCAAATGCTCCTATTGCGCAACCGATTAGACACCTCTGCAAAAAGGCGCGATGCGGTTTCGGATGACTGTCTGCGATGGTGGCGATGGATTTCTTGGGCCGATTTGATGGCTGCAGGCGCAAGGTTGCGATGAGAAGAGTGCGGGCGGAGTGCGTGATCCCAAGCGAGAAGCGGGCCCCAATCAGGTCTAGTGGCAAGCCTTGGTGCCGGCTTTTTCAGCGCACCCCATGCTAATAAAATAAGCGCGGGGCCTGCTGATGTCACACTTGTTCTTCTGGGCTTCCACTTCTTCTCAAGAGCGTCATTCCATCCCGTCGTCGCCGGCTTGGACAACCGAACCGCCGCTCTTTCTCTCCCCCACTCCGGCCCGGGCCTTTGTCCTGGGACTCTTGTCTCTTTGTATTTTCACCGATGTCCCTGTCGTCGGAATTTCTTCATCAGACGGCCCCCACTCGACGCCGATCTTGGTCTTCGCTTTCCCTCTTCACCTTGCCTTGGCTCTCCTCTCCGAGGTGAACGTCTATTTATATCCTTCCTCCCAAAATATCCCTACTGTTAGCCGTGGATGGATGGTTCCTGTACAAATTCATTTTTTGCTTGCAACTCTCCTCTTTCATGGCAACGTGCTTAGACAGTGTGCTCCCTTGTTGACATTCACCATGCTTGATGCATTTTAACAGTAGAGCATGGCATCCGTTCTCGCCAACATCGTCACAATGTTTATAGCATGTAAAAAAGAACAGCATTGTTCATCACAGACGCAGACTGTTGTCAAAGATTTGTGATCAAGACATTATCTCTTCCTTGGGTTGCACAGGTCTCGTTCACCACAACGAGTGCTTTGTACTGTACATGTACATGTCTTCTTGCATCATTGAATCATTGCATACTCTCTCTGCTCAACACCATGTACCTGGTGGTTGCCGAAAAGTTGCAGCTATATCGCAGCACCTCACCCGATTGTAAACTCAAAGAAGGCATCATCGCCGAACCCCATCCTGCACCCTCATCAGCTCGTCCCGAGATCAGCAACCCGGTCTGTTCTCTATCTCATCCTCCTTATCCGTACCTTCTCAATGATCTCTACTAGGCATCGAGTCATCATCCGATCAGGAAGCCAGCCAGCGAGCCCTAGATCTCCCTTTTCAGCAACCAGCATATCCCAAATAGGGGAATCATGGCTTGATGGTGACAGGAAGACTTAGGCGGGTAACTCGGGCCCAAGAAAAACAGGATAACACCATCTCACAAGGCAAAAGCCACACGGGGCGCGCGGCAGACAAAAATGCCCGATGCCGGGCGGGAAGGCCGCGGGAGTTATCCTTCACATCTAACATCCGGAACATGTTGCCGCCGTCGCTAGATCCTTCAGGGACAAGCCACAGCCAACACAGACATCATCATCACCACCAAAACAAATGAACTCGATCCTCGCCAGAGATAAGGCAGGCAGACCGCCTCATATAATCCTTCCTACACTAAAACAGGGTATCGGATGTTGCACCCTCGTCAGTTCAAACAAAGTGAGAAGAGGGATATAAACATACGCAACTGAGACCCGGCAAACACACCATGCTGCTGAAAAGTCCCTGACCGGCCTCCTGGCACGCAATAGATGATGACCCCCACGCCATCCAATCTTCTCCGGCTTCCTTCTCCTTGCGTCGGTCAGAAAATGAAACAGTGGGGGATTGACAACACAGTCCAGCCCGGCGCCGGGTGCTCACATGCAACGCACCCTACACACTTCTTTTCAAACGACGAAACGCGGCGCTTGAGACACGGACGACACGAGGAAAAAAGAAGAAGCAGAACCTGGTAAAATACCAAAACCCACAACCTCCACTAATGCGCAAGGCTGAAAAGACGACGATCGTTTCTTGGCCAATTGTTAGTGGCTAGGTGAAAAAAACCGAACCGCCTGCTGCGTGCTCTGCGCTTAATCGGTCCGGCTTTTTTGGTATCCATATTCACTTTGTTTTTTCTCCATTCCCACTCCTGTCTCATGCAGAGACCATGTTGTTGACGATTCATGAGTCAACATCCGAACCCTGAAGGAATGGCAAGAGCGAGAAAAATGTAACCTGTGTATCGTACGCAATACGTATGTAGATAAGAGAAAAGAGGAAAGACGAATAAGAAACAAGCGCCGTCATGATGACCGGCAGATGCAGTGTAGTTCGTAATAATCCCAGATCGGATATGTTAATATTGTAGGTATTATGATCTGAGCCAGCGGTGTGGAGGCCTGTCAGGGTGACATCTGGGTTTATCAGTGGAGACCCGAACAAAATGTCTTGCTTTGTTTTCGTCCTTTCTACTTCTGCTTCCATCGGTACAAAATCGGTTGTATGAGGTGAGACGGGATTGGGATGTTAATGATGACAGGGTTCAAGGGCAAGTTTTCTCGCTACGTGGTCTACGTAGTTACCCGCCCTGAGAGAGCCGCAATGACAGTAAATATGTCCCAAGGGTTGTTTGTGTCTGTGTGCAATGGATCTCATGTGCGTCCTGTGCCGAGAGCTGAAACGGAGACTTAAGAATGGACACCACTAGTGTCTCGTCAACGGCCCACCAGCAGAAGACAAGACGAACTGGCATTTGAAGCTTTTCAGAACCGTCTGTTTGAGGTTGGAAAATGTGTGTTGTGAAAAGAAAGCCCCGACCCATGGTTTATAAAGCCTTTTAGTATCGCAGATCATGGCCTAGCGCGACAACTTTATCGGCACAGCACAAATCCGGAAAGAAAAGCAATTTTTTCATCTTTCCGTGCCTTCCTTCCTGCCGTTTGTTTGTATCGGAGATTTCTGCTATGTCGCACTATTGGCGTCGGACATGAGACGATGCCTGCGATAGGAAAGGCGTCAAAAGTGCCGCGTCTGATGTTGAAGCCCAAAGCGTCAAAGCCTCTATTCATTTTATCATTTTTCTCACCTCGCTTCCTATCTGACCAAGATAAGGCCAGTGTCTTAACCGCGAAGCATTATCACAGCGAACGACAGCCCAGCGGAGAGAGTTGCAGAGTCGGCACAAAATCAGAACCCCCTTGGCAGCAGCTGTGCTGTCTGACATAAGATCCGTTGTTGTCTGGCGGCAAGAATGGGCGACAAAGTGGTCAAATTTGGGCAGCAAATATGACGATTCCTTGCGTTTATCAAATATCAAGCGCCACTTCCGCCTCCTCGGCCATCTGGAGTGGTGATGAGATTCCCCTGCGGCGCGGCTTTCACACTCTCAATCAAGACCCCTGCGTCTTGTGGGCATTTTGCCGAGAAGTGCGGCTGGCCTTTTGATGGGACTGTGCTCATTTCGCTCTGCTTGGCAGGTCCTCGATGCCCATCCACCTCTCCAAACATCTCGTCGCCGTGGGGTATGTATCGTTGGAGATGCCAGGGGAATCTTTGGGATTCGTTGGAAGTTGTGGGATGTCGATGCCAGCACACGCCTGCATTCAACTCATCCAAGGTATCGGGAGGGCGATCATGTTGTGCCAAGTCGCGTACTTCACCTGCGGCGCACCATGTTGGCGGTTCAAGATGCAGAGAGAGATTTGGAGTCGTATCGGAGCGTGTTGCATTGGTACGGTACCAATACGAGGATCCACTCTTGCTGCTGTTGCGTGGCTCCAGAGCTGGGGCCGTTGCAGGGGGTTGACAGGCCAGTCCCCCATTCGATTTTTCAACCCCTTGCACGGCTTGCTCCTCGTCTTGTTTTCTTGAATGAGACAACAGGACGTTTTTGGAATTCGGGACGAGGAGATCTTTCCGTCACAGATAGGATAAGGCTAAAGCAGGTAAATGCGGTGTGTGACTTGTCTCAAGGACCAATTGTTTGCAGAGTCCCTGAGTCTGGAACCGAGATAGACCACTCATTGGAGATGGAGACTGAAGCAGAAATGGGTGGATTGAGTGCACAAAAGAGCATTCCCGTACCCCGCTGGTGCAGCCAAAGTGATGATCTCGCCTTCGACCGCCAGGCGACGACCCATGCATGGACCCGTCCCACCTTCCTCGAACCTCTCAAGGTCCAAATGCGCAAGGATGTGGGAGGTACCTGCCCTTGAGAGCCGGCTGGTTTCTCCAAGACCTCCCAAGACCCCCGCGCGCGTGGCTCCCCCTTCGTCCCGACAAGCAGAGAGCTGAAAGTCCAGATTCGTTCTAGTGAATATGCTTGCTGTCTCTCCCACTTACCTACAGGGCCTTCGCAAGCAATTGCCTCTCCATATAATATAGGCACTGAGGTTCCTCCCCCCCAAGATAGACCTAGGGTCAAGTTTCCCATCTTTCGATCCGGACCATTGTCCTCCGATTCTCTCTCTTTATACCGCTTCAAGTTCACCTCTATTTTCGAGAGAGCCGCACTCTTCCAAACTTCCATTCTACTCCTAGTGCTCCCTTGGCTTGAGACCGTTCACTCTTGGCTGTGTCGGTCAGTTGCTTCGATTATAGAGGGCTGAGGTGCCTCCCAAACCTCAAAGTCTCAACACTGCCTACTTGCCCAGTTGCAAGGCAATTTACATCTCGTCGAAGAGTCACTACCTCTCGTTGATCGCCTTCAGCTCGAACCCTGCCCTTGGTCCCTCAGCTATAGCTCGACCATTTTAACCAGGAGCCAGGACGACGCTCGCTACCTCCCGCCGTTCCATGCAACCCAAAAACACTTAATATATTCCACAGCACTTTACACCCCGCAGCCAGCTTGCCATCAAAGACTGTCTTTCCTGGTCAGGTGTTTCTGCAACCCGGGCGTGTGACGTCGGACATATTTCACCCCGAATATTTATTGCCAACAATTCTCGCCACCAACCCCTCTTCTCTCCAACTTCATCTCAGCGCTGCATCATGTCGATGTTCTCTTTTATTCGGCGAGGCCGCCAGGCCGCCAAGGAAGCTAAAGCTCAGAAGCAAGAACAAGAAAAGAAGGAAGCCCAGAAGCCCCCTTATAAACATATTCCCAAGCACGCCGCTATCGATGCTCTCTCTGGGGGTCCTGCAGGATGGAGGGAGGACGAGAGGCAGAAGATCATTAACCAGAACAAGAGACGAAGTGCAATGACAGCAAACGGGGTGGGAATGACGGGCATGATGACACCAGTCCACCCCGGCACGCCTCGTGCGCACAGCACGCTTTCGAACGTCTCCTATCCGGCAGCCTCTGCCACCCCCGTCGTCCACCTTCCACGAAGTTACAGTTACAGCAGCATGCCAGCGGGATGGAACTACCAGGGAGGTGAGATGGCCTGCACTCCTGTCGACATGAGCGGAGTGTCATTCAAGGGCAAGGAGGTTGAGAGAGTGAGGGGCGTTTCTACTCCCCAAAGCCGGTCATCAAGCAGGCTCTCAGCCGGCCGCTTTCCCATTCCACTCAGCGCAATTGTTACCAGCGGCGACATTGCTGTCTCCCCTGCACACAGCTCCAGCAACTCTACCAGCTCACAGGACGATTTGGAAATGAAGCCTTCCAAGCACACTTCTCTCCCTCCATCCACCAGCGTCACAAGAGGCCATACCCATAGACCCATGAGTGAGAACGGCTCCGTCCACCGCCTCCACCCCGCTCGCAGGCTCTCCGATGCTGACCAGAACCCGGCCGCCGCCAGAAAATCATACTCTCCGCGGACCAGCTCACTTTCTCCCGGAGTCCCCCCTGTCCCTATGATTCCAGCCGCACAATTCACTGCCTCTGGAATGTCCTCAGCCGTTGGATCAGCCGCCAGCTCTGTCACCATGGTTCCCGTTGCGTCAAGTGCATCTCTTGCCGCTAAGGCCTACCCTGTGGTGATCTCTCCAGTGACTGCGAAGATGGAGGATGAGGAAGACGATGCTCAGGAGATTTACCTAACACCAGAGAACTCGGACAGCGAGTCTTCTCCAGTCGGAACAGCGATCACGGTCCCTGTGCCAATAACCATCTCTCCCACCTCGGATTCTCCTTCAAAAGGACGACGCAGCCAGTCCAAACTCACCAGATTCACTGAGCTTCAAACCATTAATTCCAACGTCTCTGTCAGTGTCGAGACTACTACCGTCGCAGGAAACCTTAGCCCAATAGAGACGATCAAGAAACTCAACGAAAAGCAACGATCAGCCGTCACCGTCGCAGAGACGCTCCCAATTGACTTCGACGAAGGCAGCTTGCCTACTCCCAAGGGTCTGGATCTCCCAGCTCCCACGCAAAAGCAGGGCAAGCTCAGCAAGGCTTCTGGCCCCAAGACGGCCAAGAAGACACGATGGTCTCTACGAAGCTCCAAAAACACGGCTGTCGCAGTCTGAGGATCACGGCGCTCGAATCGAATATGTGGAAAGGAGCATAATACTGGGCACCTAACATTTCCTTTGTTTGTTTACTACTAATGCGCACATTTGCGCAAGATTTTTTTCGTCTATAGTGTCGGTGCTTTTTTCTTCTTCTTTTTTTGGCGTTGGATATAGCTTTGGAATCATGGAGCGATTGCTTTTTTACTACTTTGGATACTATTGTAATGACAGGCGTCAAAAGTTTTGGACATACATTTTGGATTTGATGGACCAGGCAGCGTTTGCCTGGAGGGAAATGTTGGGAATAAGGCATGACTGGGTTTAGACTGGGCTGGTTTGGATGGACTGGACGGATCTCATCACATCGGTATCACACAGCTACCCTCGGTAGCATTGGCCATAGCTACCAGAGAGAAAGCGCATCTACGCGCAAGTTCATTTGTCAGCCATCAATCAATCAATCACTTGGACTTTTGATATCTTGCGATCAACACAGTACGTCTCACAAGTGACCCCCACGGCCTGGACAAGGGAACTTGAGATTGGCGCAAGGTCCCGAAGGTTGTGCGATCTGCCAAACCTCCCATTGACCCTGGCACTGTGTGTTTGGACGGCGATTACCCCGGGGTTCAGTTGACAACACATCAATGTCTTTCCCTTTTCTCGTCTTTTGAAATGATAGCTCTCATCAAAATGACGAGGCGGGGAACGCCATGAAATCAAGATTCTTGACCGCTGTCAGCAATGACTTTGACAAGGTCCCTGGCCTATTTAGTGCCTGACTATCATTCAGCCCACATGGAGACTCGGAATTACATCAATTGGCATGAAGATCACGATGAGAGCTGGTTGATCGGGTCGTGTTTTCTCTCCCAGTCTGCCGGGAATTAAGACACTTTCAGCAACAATACGGTAAATTACATTGCTCTTCTCTCCGCTGAACACTGGTAAGGGATTTATTGATTATCAGGTACCGATTCGGAGCTTACCGGCGCCATCCGGTGTGTGATGGATCGGTGGTGGAAATTGAAGACTCCTAATTCGAGAAACAAAAGAAAAATAGGTAGAGATTACACCAAGACGAAAGTTGGCATATCATAGTCACACAGACCCAATTCAGAACCAACAAGATCCTTGTTCATTACTTACCTATCTTTCTTCAAAAGGATTGATTCAACTACCGCTTTCACATTCAAGTCTCCGGGTGCCGAATAGGTACCGTGGACGTGGGTTGCTGTTTCCAAGGCCAGCCAGGCTGCATACATAGTAATGCCCAACATATCCTTTTGAGTCTAGTCTCTTCCTTTCCACCGCACCGCCTGAAACGCATAGCCAGCACATCATCACGATGCAGCAATCTTGAAGTAACAAAACAATAATTCAGTCGGATTCGGAGTGGTCCCTCCGGAAATTTGAAAGGGCTGGAACCCACCCACCATTCATCTTTGATAGTTGAAGACTACTGCACGGTGTGCCAATTCTGGGTTCTGCATATTGGGAAGATACTGTAGGTATATCGCTTCGTGATTCATCAGTTCTACCGCAAGAACAACAACAATAATAACAAGCCAAATACCCCCGGGGGTCCCGTACGGTTTCCTTATCGGGAATCCCAACCCGAATGACTGATGATGGGGGTTCTGATTCTTTTTCTTGTGATACCACCCAACAGCTTCGAAGAAGAAGAAGAAAAAAAACCGGTAACCCGGCTTCGGCTTCGGCATCGGCTTCTAGAGCGGTGTGTGTATTTGTGCACCATTCCAATTGCTGCTGAATCTCGTATGAAAGCAACTACCCGTTTTTTTGGTGTTTTTTTGGGGGGGTTTTTCGTGCCGCCATCGAACGAAGTTTGGGAATTTTTCTTCCGTGACCCTCATCTTTCATGATCAGCTCATTCAGTCATGCCGTCATTTTGGAACACCTGAGGCCTGGGCAAACAACCGAACCACCACTGATAATAAACAGTGGAAGGCCCAGCCGGCGGACGGCTTCTTCCCACTCCCGTGCCGTTTCCGTCTCCGTCACTGTTTTTATCTTTCATTTGTTCTTTCTTTCCGTTACCGTGGGGGTTATACTTGAATACAAGGGATCAATACACTGAACACTCACCGGTTGTCAGTTACACTAGAGATAGCCTGGAACCCAAACTCAGCTAGAACGGTTAATAGTGGGCTGCAAGTTACCAGCTGAAACCAAAGCGGTTTCTTAACTAATGGAATTTCTGGGTCATATAGTTCCAGATGCTAAAGCTCGCCCTGTGAAAGTTCTCCAACTGCAGATTCCAGGTTCCCGGTCCCAATACTATCAGGCGTACATACACCGTACATGATGCTTGCAGCGTTGCGTTGCTTCAGCCTGCGTGGTGCGTTGTGTATCGTGTGTGTTCCAGACCACCCGGTATCAACCCATATCGGGTAGACCTTCGCGACGTGCTAACTCATTTGGGATACACACAAACCTCATCGTGAAGGAGTGGGGGATAAAACGACCGGCCGCCGCTAGTCTAACTTTGCCATCAACTCTGTCAAAAACGCCTCACTCTTTCTGCTTAAAAGTGCTTACGGTGGGTGGTGTGCACATTTGACGGAAGTATCCAGGCGGCGAATACACGTCGCAAAAGAAATGAGGTTATTACACCAAAAATAGTCTGGATGACGTTGGGTATCAATACTGATTTCATGTGCTCACATGTGATGAGAGAGAGCATTGAACGTCTTCCAATGTCACGGCGGGATGAATGGAAAGGGAGACGGGAGAAGGAGGGGGCGGGGAGGGGACCCTTAACTGACCTCTTTTTTTTTACAGCCCGGTCGCCCAAGAGACAGAATAGGAAATGCGGAGTGAGATGCGCCTTTCCATGAGAATGTTGGAGGAGCTGAAAGGCGTGAAGGGGTTGCATTTGCGGGCAGCCCCCCAGCTGAAGCACCGAAGCCCTTTTGCTGTGTTCCAAACAATCACAGAGTTTGGGTCATTTGCTGTGGCGCTTGACTGGTGATCACTCGGATAGGCTCCGAAGCAAATAATAGCATAATATTCTGACCTGATCATGAACCGAACGAGGCTTTGTAAGTATGGGTGGATGGTGAAGTAATATTGTGAAGGGCTGGAGATTGTTGGCGTTGGTATCAGCTGATTTCTAATGCAATGGAACATTGCGACTTCAAATGTGGATGACCGGTGAAGCCATCTTAGGTAAGGCATGTGAGCGGAACCTCGACTTCGCAAAGAGTCCCAAATGGCTGTCTTCGCGGGGAAAAAGAGGTGCAGTCAGACTGGATGGATCCGTCCCGTTGAGGAGAATGGTTGAAATAGAGCTTAGTGCTCTTTTCCCCATCGCTGAACCATTCTCCAGTCGTGCTTGTATCGCGCTTAATACCTAGTTCCAACATTTTAACGTTTCAAATCAGTATGACTTCATACCATGTGATGAGAATTGGAAAAAGAAGATGGGAGTGTTGAAGAAAGGGTGGACCCTGTGACGAGTTCCCCAAAATAGTTGAGTGGGGAAAGCTTCTGATGATCGACAGGAGTATTCATATTCTGATTCGTCAGCCTTGCAAGCAGCCACCGAAGAGGAAGCTCTTGTGGAGTCGTGGCATCTCTCCAACTCCCTGGTTGCTTGTCAGCCTTGCTATTCCCCAATCTCCAACTGACATCAGCGAAAGGGAACAGATGGCCTCTTCGTATGATTTCGCTGTGCCATTGTCGCCGCGCAACAACACTTTCATGGGTGGCGAATAATTTAATACACTCTTTTTTTAGCTGTGGACGCGAATCAGCAGTATTTTCTTTCATTATAATGGCAACAAACAACGAACGGCTCCTCTCGGCGCTAGAGCAGCTGGTCTCGCTCTTCTTCCAAACGGCCCGGGAGAGACCCTTCCGTTTATTTTGTCTTCTTATCTGCCCCCTTGCAGCTCTAGGCATCTGCTCTGTCTACATACTCTTACACCTCCTCGCGCCGAAACCGAGGCTTCCATATCCATCCGAAAAGACATACATCACCACAAACTCAGACGGAACCGTCAGCGATCCTCGTCCTCTGCCATGTTGGTTCGACCGCTGGCGCGCCGAAGGCCGCCTTAAAGAACTCGAACATCCCAATTCGGTCCCTGAAGGCTTTCCCGTTCCTTCGCAACCGCCAATCGAGCCCGCCGAAGTAGAAATAAGCGTCGTGGTGCCGGCCTACAATGAAGCAGAGCGCATCGAGGCTGGGTTGAAGGAGATGGTGGAATATCTGGACGCTACCTTTGGCCGGCCTTCAACCACCGCACCAATGAAACAACAAAAGAACTCTCGTCCTTCTACACCGCACCGTATTGTCTTCAAATCAACCCCCGCGCAAACCCCACCACCGAAGGGTTACGAAATTCTAGTAATCAACGACGGCTCTTCAGACGATACAGTCAAGGTCTGCCTCAAATTCTCAGCCAAACATAATCTCCACGACATCATCCGCGTCGTCACCCTAAACAAAAACCGCGGCAAAGGAGGAGGCGTAACCCACGGCCTTCGACACGTCAGAGGTCGGTACGCGGTATTCGCAGACGCAGACGGCGCATCCAAATTCAGCGACCTCGGTCGTCTAATAGAAGGCTGCGAGGACGTGGTGGACGGTTCCAATCGAGGCGTAGCAATCGGGAGTCGCGCCCACCTCGTCGGTTCAGAAGCGGTGGTCAAGCGCTCCGCTATTCGGAATTTCCTGATGCGAAGCTTTCACTTTGTCCTCATGATCTTGACACCGCCAGCTACATCAAGGATAAGAGACACCCAATGCGGGTTTAAATTGTTCTCGCGAGCTGCGCTGCCGCATATAGTGCCCTACATGCACGCTGAGGGCTGGATCTTCGACATTGAGATGTTGATGCTTGCCGAGTCGGCACCCGCTACTCCCGTGCTGAACCACGAAGGGGAAGTGATTGGTACTAGTGCGGGCATCAAAGTTGCTGAGGTGCCTGTGGGGTGGCATGAGGTCGAAGGGAGCAAGATGAACTTGGTGAAGGATAGTATCAGGATGGCTGTGGGATTGGCTGTGCTGAGGGCTAGTTGGATGCTGGGTGTCTATAGGAGGCGGCTGACATGAGATTTGTTTTCAGCAGCAGCAGTATTTTGATTCCGTTTGTCTTTTTTCTGTGTTTATTCTGTTCTGCTTGCAGGCCATAAGGGAAGTATAGCAGTTTCAAGTTGAACTTTACATCGATCCGATATATATAGAAATATATATAAGATTTTGTGCTTGCACATATGTTTATCAGTCGTTGAATACCCTCAAAATGAAAATAACAAAAGCTGAGTATATATGATATGAATATTTACATCACAATATGTACATCCATACACCAAAAACCAAACCCCACTAAAATATCCTTTCAACATCTCTTCATTACCATTAATTACAAAGCTCCATATCCATAGCCTCCCCCCATCGACCCCAAATTATTAGTCTTGAACGAATTCTCACCACCCAATTTCCGAGGCCCCCCCCTCCCCTTTGTGTTTTTCTTTCTTGCTGGTTCCCTCCTCCCATTTTCGTTTTCTGCCACCATTCACCTCAACTCCGTTCCAAAAACAGGCAAAAACACCACGCAAGCCTTCCACAAGATCATCAGAGCCTGAATAAACGCCAACGGCAGCTTCCAGATTCCCAGCAGGCTCCCACCACAAACGTCGACGGTATTCATCCAAATAGCCAGGAACGCCACGGTAAAGAAATGGCTCGCCAGAGTCAGAGGTCTCCTCAGCATGCCGCCCAACATGGCTGCGGGCTCGTCCGTCATGCCCAGCTGGAAGTACCTGAAGCATCCCCTCTGCAGTGCCCTAAGCTGCCAGTCGTTCGCTGCGAAGAGAGAGTACAAAGCTTGAGCGAGCACGTTAATAATGCTCGTCAGGGTCTTGCGTTTCCAGTGGAATTCAGCCATGGCGGCGTGGACTGCCTTGTGGTTGCTGAACGAGGGCACGACATTTGGGTGGAGGAGCTCGGAGAGAGTGAGTGCGTCGTTGAATGCCACCGTCATGCCTCCACCCGTCAGGGGATGACGCATGTTATGTGCGTCTCCGAGAACAAGCACGCCATCATTGTGGACTTGTTTCGAGGATGGCAGCCACGAGTTTGGCATAGACTTGGGGATCTTGCCATCTGCAAGCGCGCGAATGACTGAAGGCTGGACGTGTTTCGGCAAAGCCGGGAGAATGACGTTCTGGATATACCCTCTCACACCGCCGTTTGCTGGTGAAGCTGCGGGCGTGTCAAGAGGCACATCTATGAGCGCGCGAGTCTCGTGCGTGCCGATTTGATAGAGGAGAACCACGGACGCGTCACCAATACAGACGTGGCCGTATCCTTGTGGTGGGAAGGGGCAGTCGATCAATTCGAGGGCATAGAATTTTGAGCGGATGACGGGGGTTTTGTTGAGCAGGTCCTTGCGAAATTTTGAGGCGTATCCATCAGCAATGATTGTGAGGTCTCCAAAGAAGCATTCTCTCTTCTTCTCATTGGTTTCCTTATCGACTGTGGTGCGGGTTTCTACGCCCAAAACGGCGGGGGTGTGTTCGCCCTTAATTGTGGAAACGACTTCCGTCTCGAAGATGGTGATGTTGGAATGTGCCTGACATGCTTCACGGAGCTTCATGATGAAGCGTCCGTGGTGAAACCCGCGGCCCTCTGGGCGAGGGATGAGAGCCTTCTTCTCATTGTTGTCATCGTCTGATGGGAATATGACTTCTCCCTTGTTGTTCATGACCGGGTAGGGGAATGCGCAGTCGTCATCGCGGTATATGACGTGGTAGCCGTAGCAAGGGATTGCATCGATTCCGTCGAGACACTTGCCGAGACCGAGTTTCTTAAGGGCGTCGACACCGCCGGGTTGGAGAAGTTCGCCCACGATTCTGTCGGGTTCGTGCATCCACCGCTCGAGGAGGATGACGCTGCGGCCTTGGTTGGCGAGCGCATACGCGACGGCGCATCCAAAAATGCCTGCGCCTACTACTACCACATCGGCTTCGTGATGGAGTTCACGGCGCTCCCGGAGGAGTTCGGAGGCTGTTGGGGTGGCCATGGGTTTCGTGTCTTCTCGCCGCGTATGTTCCTCTTCTTCCTTTTCCTTGATTATACCGCTGGTTAGGTATCGGAGTTCGAAGGGCGCACTGGCAGTCGGGCGATGCTCCAATTAAACAGGGATTATAGAGGTTATTGATCGAACACGTTCGGCGTGTATTAAAAAGTGTAACGTGGATGCGAAGCTGGGGAGGCTCGAGACTTAAAAAAGAATTATTATAGAAGCTCTAGGTATTGGAACCTTTTCACTCTGAAAAAAAGTCAATTCGTTCAATTGGATCTCCGATCGCGTTTTTGTAGTGCTGAATTAGAAAAAAAAAAAAAGTATTGAAAAAGGGGGACCAAAATCGATCGATTCGCGTGGTGGTTCAGAAATACCAAAAAAGAACCCCAGACCTGTTCGGACGACTTTTGTTCGCGGTTGAGATTGTTCCAACCGATCTTGCTCACAAATCGTCCCATCGCGGGAGGCACCGTTGATTCCCCCTGGCGAGGACCAGCCAATCACTGGCGCCACCGCCTGCGGGATACCCCTGTCTTTTCCAGCGCTTTCCCCTGACCGGCACTTTTCGCTTTTCACGTGTCAGTCGATGGCCAAGACCTGATCGACTGGAATGGCCATCGAGTGGCCTGTTGCTTCCCAGAGAGCCGTCCCTGAAAATGACCCACCAATACAGTCCAGAATCATTGGTTGGAAGCAAGGCTGCGGAACTGCATTCCGTCTCCAACCCCGTCCGAGTTGTTATTGTTTAAAGAAGACGTCGTCGTGTCTTAAGACAATGTGTTCAGTGAACACTCTTCACCAAGGTGTGCATCTATATATACATCACCCACTGTGTAATCAAATCATGTATCATTTTCCGTATATTCACTTCCCCGTGTGCCTCTCCGCCATGTCTGTCCGAATATAAACCAGCTTAAATGTATATACAGAACCAAGGGGATATTTTTGCTTCCATTGGCCTTCTTGACACAGATAATCCTGTATCTAATAGACCTCTAGCACCGGTGGAGGTGGATCAGGAATTCGATCTTGCTGGCCACCAACAGTGCCTGAAAGAGAAGCGCTACCACGTTCAGTGGCAGGAAACGGGTACTGCTTACGCTCCTCCTCCGTCACCAAAAATCCTTGCAGCCCCGCTTCCATACGCATCATCTCCTCCGCCTCCTCGCCCATAATCATTGCCTTCCCCTTCTTCTTCCCATTAGGGCCACCGCCCAACCAGGCAATATCATCAAAATCCACCGGATCCCTTCCAGCATCCAGCGCAGCCTGCCTCATAATCTCCAAGGCCTCCTTATCCATCCTTTTTGCGTCATCACTGAGCTTCTTCCTCTCCTTCTTCAAGAACCGCATCGCATTGTTGATTAAGGCATGTCCCTCTGACTGGTCCCCAGGCATCACTCCAGGTGCACCGTACCTCACTTGCCTCAGCCTCAACCTTGCTTCTCTGAGTGCGTAAATCATCGGTGTCTCATCCCTATAGTTCTTATCAAGCCCCTTTTGGATCACCTCCGCCAGTAGTTGCAGATTCCCCAGCCGCGCAGCCGAAATACATAACACCTTGAAATTGCCTAAACTATAGCACGGTTCAGCGCCCTTTGCTTTGGCCGCTTGAAGGGCGTACTCAATCGCTGCGTTGGGTTGGCGGGCCTTGAGGCAGGTAAACGCAGCAAGCATGAGGGACTCATGCGTGAGCTCCAGCCCGCCCTTCTTGAACTTTTCTAGAATCGCCTTGACGGCAGGCAGCGCCGCTTCGTCATACTCAAACTTCATGTTGCCTATCTGCACAGCAAGGAGATAGTTGATCGCGCCCGTGACTTCCTTGCCTTCGTCCTTGAGTTGGCGAACTAGTTCAAATGCCCTAGTGAGATTCTGGCTGTCCATCTGCAGCAGTGCCTTGAGCGCCAGCCGCAGCACGTACTCGTGGAACGGGAGGCGCTTCTCGACCGTGACTTTCCTGTATAAGAGCCACGCGCTTCTAGGACAGCCACAGACTAATTTTGCCCTCATCTCTTCGATCAGCTGCCTATTGGTCCTTTGATTGGCATGGATTGGAACTTTGGGGGAGACTTTGTGTTTCGTAAGCCTCAGAGATAAGAGCCGTCCAATTGCCGCTGAGCCGCCGTATCTTGAGGCAGTGACGGCAGCTTTCGCCATAAACTGTTCTGTGTGCTCGTCGATAAAGTCTGGGCTCAGTTCTCTGAGCTTTCGAAAGAGCGTGCGGAGATCTCTGAATGGCATGTTCCAGTGTCGCCTGATGTTTACCAAAATAGCATTACTAAACGCAGCGTCCACCTTAAATCCTGAATGCGCGCAATAATCAAGCCATCCAACGATAGAGTCAACATCTCTCAACTTGGCATATTCCTTTGCCATAAGTGTGACAAGGAATTTGTTGACAGGCACATTAAACTCGGCCATATAGAGCCTCATGAAGTTGTCAGTCTCGTTGACTGTGTGGTGTTCGGCATAAATCTTGAGAACCGGGACAAAAGTCTTGCCATACATTTCCATAGCCTTGGGGTCGGTTTTATCCACCTCCATCGCCCCAAAGGTCTTGCGGACGTCCTCCCAGTTGCCCTTCTTCGCATGATATTTGGCAAATACACCGAGCATGCGCACATTGGACTCTAAAACTAGCCCTTGCACAACCGCAGAGTCAAAGTAGGAACGGGCCTTGTTCTCATCGCCTGCCTCGAGGGATAACTCGACCATAATGCGAAAAATGCTTTCCGGATCCAACACTACCCTCGACAAGTCGTCCTCGGCCCCCAGGTGCTGAAAAAGAGCCTCTGTCTGGTCAAAGTCGCCGTACCTCTTCCAATGCGCCGCCAACAGCTCAACAACCCATCGCGAATTCAGGCGCATGCTTCCTAGACTTTCAGCGCACAATTTGCATAGACCTTTGAGAACGTGGTCCGCACGATGATTGTTCGCGCTTTTGACGCAATTTACCACGATGTTGGCAACCTCTATTATCGACACAGGCGTCTGAGGGGCTCTCTGGTACGTCCAGAGAAACGTCTCAATGGCAGCTGTGCAACTCATCGCTTCATAGAGCTTCGTTATGAACCACTGCGTCAGGCTATGAGAAGCATTGTCCGCGGCGAGCGCGAGATTGTTGCAGCGCTGAAATAGGTATCTCCATTGTCTGCGCCAGATCACGTTGACGAGATCTGCCATTTCAAGCAGCTTCGCACCAACTTTGTATAACCTAAAATCAGGCGCTACCACCTCGTATTTCGCCATGAATATTTGGTATAGTATGTCCAACTTCGCATTGTAAGCGTGTTTGCCAGAGTCCGGGGAGCCAGCTTCCACGATAAGGGCTTCTAACAGTGAAGCTGGATCGTGGGCGACGTAATGACCTTGGCTGATAGGACCACGCTTCACTACCTGGCCGAGGATGGTTGCCGCATCATCGATTCTCCCCAACTCCTGACATGTCTTGCATAGTCGTGCCGTTGCACCCAACCATTGGGCGTCCTGGTTGTCCGGTGCAACATTAGCCTCGAAAGCATCAAGTACATTTCGAATGGCGGCGGCCAGTTCCCGATAGTTTTTTGTGTCGCAAGCATGATGAACTTTGGCCAGAAATCCATGATTACTTGGGAATTGGCTCTCCTTCATTTCCCCAGAGGCTGGTTGAGACCATGTGGGCATTCCAATGGACCCAATATTGGGAGGCTCAAAGGGGGACGGTTTTGAATTTTCTGGTTCCTTCAAACACGCAAAAGGCTCCCGCGGCTGCGTTTCCGAGAGCATGGTCGGCGCTGACTCGGACGTATTAGGAGACAAGACTGCCAGTTTCGGTCCTTGAGAGGAGGTCGAGGAAAGCTTGAATGTATTCGGTTGCAGATTCTCCACTGGCGCAGATGTAGCACTTGCTGCTATGAGAACTGCAAAAGGATCATTTTGCTTCTCATTCTCAGCGGATACAGCCGGTCTGGACCCAAGAGAACCTTCTTTTCCGGCTTCCACTGCCTCTGTCACTTTCACCCCTTCATCGTGCGCCTTTTGTCGTCCTGGTGATGCCGTATTTTCTTCTCCATCTTCTCGTGGTGGCTTGAACAGGCTGGCGTCTACTACTACTTCCTGCTCCAAAGCTGCAGCGAGGGCTTTCCCTCCAGAGTGATATTTCCGACATGACTTTATTTTGTCACCATTGTTGATTACCCGCACGGCGTTGTTTATTCGGCGGCGGCGGTCCTCGACGATCAAAGCAATAGTGCAGGAAGTGCCCAGTGCCAGTCCTCGAAGGACAGTCAAGGCAGCCTTCGAGGGGACGGGAAGCGAAGATGGCATCGTCGTCCCTTTTTCCTGGTCTTCATCTCGTCAGCGCATCGTGCGCACTCGGCAGGGCGTGGGGTTGTCGTCGGGTTATCGCTCAATTGGAGGTTGTCGATCAGCCAATTAAGTTGGGACCGAGGGGCAGTATGTAGCTAGCTATTTTCCAAAGAATGACATGATGCCGGAGGAGCTTCCCAAGCTGCTCCACTAAAAAAGAGCCCGAACCAATTGCAGCGCTTGAGGTAACGGGGAATGCCAAGCCAGACTGCCCCTCCTAAATACATATTTCACCGTATGCATTTGTAAATGTGTTTATCTCTCCCTTTTTTAAGATTGAAGATTTGCCCTATTCTCATTTTTCATTCCTTTACCCATGTCTAAAAGTTGTGTATGCGAGTTCTATCCAGCCCCCCAGCCCCTCTGCCTCCTGAACGCTATCAGGTTTCCACCCATCCCCGTGGTATCAGTAGAATACACTTTCTGTGTCTATATATGAGTACAAATAACGCCCGGTCCGCTTCCCCTTGTCTAGATTTTTGTTTCTAGATATGCAACTATACTACCTCGCGGCGTTCTATAGCGCCAGGCATGTACAACTCGAGTCGGCGCAAAATATTTTGGTACAGGAACAACATGCATCCGCTCTGGATGCTGGTCCAAACGGCCCGTGGGCCAACACCCCTAAACCATCCTCCTACTCCTTCGGCCTGATAGATTAGCCGTAGCCCCGTCATGACCGAAGATGTCTCCAACATGACAGCACCAGGCCGTGGCGTATGAGTCGACGGGGATGATGTCGAAATCAACCGTTTCTGAAACTTCTTTGAAGCAGTCGTTTCGGCTGTCTTGGTGTGCTGCTTGGAATCCTTTACCAAGCCAGCCTTCTGCGTAGGGATTGAAGCTTGCGCGGTGGATGCTCCCTCAACTACAGGCTGGTGGATCTGAGTCTGCAATCTCGTTTTCACGACATCCAGCGGGCATGTTATTGTGCCCGCGAGACCACCTGCCGCAGCCCCAGTAAAAAGCTCCAGTTGCCAACCAATTTCCTTGCTCTCTTTCCACTGCTTGGCCCACGACTGGCCTTGCTCGTAAAACATGAACTGAAGCGCCGAGAAGGGGAGGTCCCGCCATAAAGTGGCACCGTAGCCGTGGAACAATGCCGAGAACCCTTCCTGTCGGATAATCGTCCTCACGGCATCTCGGGTGCCTAGGTAATTGTATCCGGACTTGAAGTAGGGATTGTTATGCCGCCCTTGAAGCTGAAGGCGAGTTTTGAGCACTTCAGAAGGTACATAGACAATCGAGGCAGCAAGATCACCAAAGAAGCCTACACAATGGCGAGTTAGTCAAACATGTATGGTCCTCTCCAAAGTACATCTCGAGTATCACTAACCCGCAGCCAAGTATGCAAGATGGGGCTGAACACCATACTCCAGCATGTGCCGTTTGCTCCATTCGTAACTGCCAAAGAAGAGAACTGTTCCCGGAAAAGAGCCACACAGCGCTGGAAACCATCCGCCATAGAGCCCTCGTCGTATCCCTTCCTCCCGGAAAATCTTGTAATATGAGGGGCCCAGTGATGTGTACTTTGGTGGGATGTGCGGGTCACCCTGCTGGCGAGTTTTTACTGTGTCCAGTGAATGCATGAGCATGTCACCGCTGGTTCCGCCCAACCCGCCGGCAAGCATGCAGTGCAGGTAAGGCGGCCGCCTCTCGCCTTGCAGCTCTCCATCTTCCGGTTCCGACCTCATATTATTCTGGAATCGTCGCGATTGGGGTTCGGATGTCTCGGCAACATGATGACCGTCGAGGGACGCTCCAGGAACCGGCGCGGCCGCCCCGAGATGCAGGGCGTTGCGCAAGGAAGAGGACGAAGACGAGGACGACGACGACGATGATGGGATTTCTGTTGACGACGACGACGATGACGGTTTGCTGTTGGCCGTCTCGAAGCCTTGAACCATTGCCCCTAGGCACGGGGTGGCTGTTGTCGTTTTATGTCGTTACGAAGTTGTATGGGTAATCTTTGGGATGGCGGCGGCGCATCGCAAATCCAATGTCCAAGTTCAAATTTCTGGGCACCCGATTTCCGACCTTTTTTTCTCTAGCGTCGTCATGCTTGGCAGGTCCTGCGGTGCCCTGGAACGTGGAATTCGGTATTATGTGGCCCGTGCCTTTCGGTAATATTTCACTTCTTTCAACCATCATGACTCTGCCTGTTGCCTTAGTGTCTCTCTCCAAGGGTCATCACCCAACAACTATTCCTTGCACATGAATCTCATTACCTTTCCATTGCCGCCGGTTTTAGCCCCGGAGTAAACCTAGACTTTCCTCAGTCCTATATACTCATATACATATCAACACACTCTGAAATCCCCTCTACTCAGTCCCTTGACCCTCTCCCCAACAACGCTATTATCACCTCGCCTCATCAACCCTCCTAACAGGCGCCTCCCACCACCTAACCCGTCCAGCCCTCTCCCACGGGCTCAGAACCCATCCAACCCTCCCCGTAATCAACCTCACCGAAATCGGTCCATAATAATTACTATCCCTGCTCTTGTCCGCATTATCCCCTTCAACCCAGACATGTCCCTCTTGGACACAAACACTAGGATAAGGATACGTCCCCTTGGTCCTCACCACATCCCCCTCGAGCGCAATGATCCTCTTGACAGCAATTTTGTTTGGATCCGTAGGGCTCCTATCACCTCCCAGTCAGCACCTTACCCTTTCTCCTGGATGTATGTTTGATGTGAAATACCTAAAAACTACAACCTCCCCCCTCTGCAAATCCTGCTGTGCATTCATCTTCCAAACCAGACACAAATCCCTCCTGGTCGACTCATTATAACTCGCATTGAAAAACGGGTACATGGAAGGCCCATTGATGAACGTCACTTCAGCGACGTACTGGTTGACCCAGATGAATGGCGGGAGCCACGTCGCATATCGGATCAGATAATGAGAGAATCGCTTGACGAATTCATATCTTTGCCCTGCCGCGGCAGCGTTGGCCCATCTCGTGGCCATAAGCAAAGAATTAGAATCCGAAGCTATTCGAGTTCGCCCGGGGTGTATGAGTGGTGAGGGATGAGTGATGGTGTATTATTACACTGTATTATGAGTGTACCTTTGTACATAACTTTGGAAGTGAATGAAATGGATGCAGGGGGTGAGATAAGAAAAATGCTGATAAGGAATTACGGGTATGGAGGGGTTAATACACAACCAACTCAGTTAGTGCATACACCATGGACAACTTCAAAAGCAAACATGGCAAGCTCTTCTGGTATCACTGCTTTCATCAATCATTTTCCCGCTACATAAGCTACTGCTTAGCTGTCTCTCTATCACGGTACGCCGCCAAGAAACTTTTGTATCCCGAGACGCCTGCCATGTATAGTGAAATAACATAAGAACCATGCGTGTTACCGCTCCCCAGATCCCCTTTTAAATCATGATATAAGCCCTCTCTAGACACTTTAGGGCCTTCCAAGACATTTCGCGGCCTTCGTAAACACTGTTAGGGCCTTCTTAGACCAGTATTATGGGTGTTGTTTCAGACTGTGTGTCTAACCGCCTCTTTAGAGAGTCTCAGGGACGTTATCATCGCTCTCGCTGAGGGACTCGTCACCGCTGACCTCAGCATTCTCACGCTCACGCTTCTCCATGAGTGCTTGAAGCTCAGCATCATCGGACTCGGTGACAGCCTTCGGCTCCATCTTGACAACCAAGTGGCCGCCGGCAGCCTCGATGCTTGTACGGATATCAACAATGGCCTCCTCTAGCCGTGCGATGCCGGCATTCTTGTCGAGGCAGGTGTTGGTAAGGCTGAAGCGAAAATCTTGGTTAGCTCCGTAACGTAAGCAGACAATCCGTCGCAAAATCACACTTACACATAGAGGGGGGGAGAAACAAGTCTGCATTTAACCTGGGTCTCGGCAGTGTTACGGGCTTCAGCGGTGCGAAGGGCGGTCTTGATGGCATCAATCCCCTCATAGGCGAAGCAAGTAACCTCCACATCGGCGCGAACCTTGGTAGGCTGGGGAGTAAGGCGCTTGCCAATGTAAGACTTGAGCTCGTCGGCGACAGGCTCACTGGGGAATGCGATATCCTTCCAGACATCAGGATTGCTGCAGACAAATGATTAGACAAACATAACCCCAGCGGACGAAGTTCTACAGTTGACGTACGTAATAGACAGCTTGAAAGCGTCAAGCGAGTGGCCGTACTTCTTGTTGAGCGGCCAGCTTATCGTCTCGTAGAGCTGCTCGATGGGAGTGAGGGTCTTCTCGGCAACATGTCTCATGATAGAGTGAACGATCTTGCTCTTGTTGTAACGCTCCTCGCAGCGAACGATATCTTCGGGCGACACACGACGCTTGGACAAATCGATATAACCCTTCTCCTTGTCGACACGGAGCACAACGACGACCTCGTTGCGACCAACTCGAATGAGCTTCTGGATGGATCTAATACGCCGTCTCGACAACTCGGAGAGAAGAATCATGCCATCAATGTTGTCGTATTCGAGAAGCTTAACGTACGCTCCCATGTCGGCAATCTAGGCAGGCGGTAGTTAGCTCTCTGCCCATTCCTCTGGACGACTACCCCTCAGTTCGATGTATGTCTACCGCAAAGACCTACCTGTTTTACGTTGACCATAACAAAGGAGTCGATCTCCGGATACTTCTCCTCGTAAAAACGGCAGTTCGAAAGCGACATCTTGTCGGTGGTTGCCGTGCTGGCGGGGCACTGGTTATGTGTTGCGTTGGTGAAGTCGGGTGTGCGCTATGGCAATGAAAGCGTGCACGATGACAATGGGATGTCTTTGGTTATAAAATGGGTGGATAATAAATGCCGGTAGGCCTGTACTGTTGATTGCTTTCCGTGGTTTTTTTCGGATGCAGCATACAATAGTAAGTTCAAGCCTCAAAGAACAGTCATCCAGGCTGGCCCGCAGTATTTTCAGGAGCCACTCAAAATCACGGTGCCACCCAAAAAGAAGGTGGGCTGTGTGGCTTGTGCTTTTCAGAGTTTTGGCGGGGTATGGTGCGCCAAGCATTGAACAAGAAAGTTGCGCTCTGCTATTCAGACAGCGTAAACTAGTGTAAATAATTCACAACCCAAACAAAAAGAGACCATAAATGATGGGATATATCTAAAAGAGCTGGCTTGAGCATGATTTAAGAAATAATTACCTGAGAATTTGCGAAGACATATATTTTGTTTCCATAGACATACAAACACCTCACTTTGAAACACTTCAAACTGTTCAGAAAGGCGAAGTACTTGTACACACAAGCTATATACCTACCTTACCTGTCCAGTGTCAGTATCACGGTATCCACCATGTATCGCCTTTTCGGAAACTAGGTAGATTCAAGGATCACAAACAAGTAGTCTTGGGTGGTACACAAGCAAAGTGATATCTGAATTTGTCTTGAATTCTTAGTGTTTACCAGTGGTACAATATCGAGCCCTTGTGGGAATATCACATGGACACCTTTTCCATGTCTCAGATCACGGACGCACTGTGTCCAGTGTCGTTCACCGAGCTACTGCCCCACTTTCATGTGCCAAAAGTCCACAGCTGACAGCCAAGCAGCAACTACGTCAGTCCAACCATGCTATTCATGGGGCATTCCCCAATCGCTATTAGTTCCCGGCTCCAACCCTCACCTCACCGTTGGCATCCCGTGGCATCTTACGAGGGGAGCTTCGGCTGGCCGAGGTTTTTATTCAGTCTTGACTTCAACGGAATATAGAAAGCTGGCGTAGCATTCTAAGAGCGGAGGGAAACATCCTGTTTTACTGCCTGAATTGATCGTGCTTCTTTCAACTTGGCTTTCTCAGGTTCCATTCCATTCTGTCTTTCGAAGATGCACACAGGGAGAAGGGAAGCAAAGGGATCAAACTGACATGTCAACACCGCGTCGCAACACGAGCCTTACCACCACCGGAGCTTCGGAATATATTTACACACGACCAAGCAAGAAACAAAAGCACAGCTATGGGCGGCACTAGCTCGGCCGTTGTTGCGGCCGGCGAGGACGGCATCCCGAACGCTTTGTCTTCTGCCATGGCCGCAGCAAGCGATGTTGCTAAGACGACCGACTCTTCTTCGTGGCTTGGTTTCTTTGGAAAGATTGTTTTCTGGCTACTCCAGTTAGTCTCAACAATCCTCTACTATGCAATCAAAACGACCACCATCAGCTTCCCTTCCCTCCTCTACAACCTCCTCTCGACCAGCTGGACCGTTACCATGAGCGCTACGACCATCATATTTATTCTACTGGGCGTAGCAGCTACCGCCGTTTGGTTATTTAGATACCGTGTTCTCAATAAATATTCGCGACTCCCTCCAGAGCCTCAGCGCAAAGAGCCCGCCATCGACCTTTTCCCGGACACCCACGATGAAGGAATCAAGTCTGGGCTGGCGAACTACTTTGATGAGTTCCTAAGCGCCATCAAGATTTTTGGCTATTTGGAGAGGCCCGTTTTCCACGAGCTGACCCGCAGCATGCAGACGAGGAAGCTCATCGCTGGAGAGACTCTCAACCTAGAGGAGGAAAAGGGATTCTGCCTTGTGGTTGATGGGCTGGTAGAGATCTTTGTCAAATCAGCAGGAAATAATCAGAGGTTTGCCCATACGCCTAACTTGGGTGCCTCGAGCGATGACGAACAGTTTACCCCTGCGCAACAACGATATCAGCTGTTGACAGAGGTACGCAATGGTGCCCCCATGTCATCACTCTTCTCCATCATGTCGTTATTCACCGAAGATATTTCAATGCGGGCACCCGATGACGATACCCCAGAGGGAACTACGGCTTTCCCGCAGAGTGCTGGTTTTCAGCATCACCATGCTGTTCCCATTTCTATCCCTGGGACCCCCCAGTTTCACGATTCAGCGGCTAGTTCAACAGAAAACCTCCCTGGTACCCTCCCACTTTCAAACCTTGACCAGAATTTGCCCCGGATACCACCTATATCACTTGATACACCACACAAGCCTCAGAGACCGGTTCCGAAAAGGTTTGGTACCAGCTCGGCCCATCCCGATATTATTGCGAGGGCAACAGTTGATACCACCATTGCTATCATTCCGGCCAGCGCTTTCAGACGTCTCATTCGTGTCTACCCCAAGGCGACTGCGCATATTGTTCATGTCATTCTGTCCAGGTTTCAAAGAGTCACCCTTGCTACAGCCTACAGCTATCTCGGTTTGACCGGTGAGGTACTCCAGATCGAGAGGAACATGCTCAAGTACACATTGCACCAGCTTCCTAACCATTTACGGGGGGATGCCTTAGAGAGGCTCAAGGAAAAATTCCAGATGGAAAGGGAAAGAATTGGTGAAGAAGAGGTTGGCAAGGGTATTGCTCTTCACAATGCCCGTACTACACGCAGGCGGCGCTCCGTTAACAGGCTGCGAAAAGATGCTGTCTTGCAAGCATTCTCCAAACAAAAACATCGATCTGTAGTCGTCTCTGCAGATAGCCCAAGCCCTGGTGATCTTCTGACAAACATACAACTTTCGAGGGGTGGCGGTTACCGACCCTTGGGCGCTTCCCCTCAGCTAGATCTCCACGCCTCCAAAGACATTATGTCTCCCCTCGCTCAGCGCACATTCAACCCATTTGATACCGCCCGAAATCCTCATGTGGCTCTGGACAAGAGGGAAATATTAGATGAGGATAACCAGTTCAGAGAGTCAATTCTGGAGTGCATGTTCAAGGCTATTGGCTTGACCAGTACAGCCACAGTCAAAGAAACAGACTCCAATTTGGATTCTCCACGGCTCGTATCTATCGATGGTCGGCGCCAGAAAGCCGTCTTCAGCAACACGAACAATGCATTTGGGTTCATGGAGGGGCTTGAGGGGTCAGTTGATGGAGATTCTGAGTCGATAACATCGACAGGACTCTCTTCAGCACCTGTTAATACTCAGGTATTGGCCCAGGAGATGAGAGACGAAGTCGAGATCGTGTTCTTTCCCAAAGGATCCGTCTTGGTTGAGCAGGGAGAGAGAAACCCGGGTCTCTATTATGTCGTTGATGGATTCTTGGATATTTGCACTCAGGTCGACGAGTCTGCATCTGATATTCTTCGCTCCCCCGGCACGACCTCTCTCAACGCGATGGAGAGTCATGAATCTGTTTTCTCACCTAGCCAAACTGCGAACCCCTCACGTGGTGGCAAGAGTGCCACTGACGCCCGGAAAAAATCCAGAGTTGCTCGGCGTAGTGTGGCTCTGATCAAGCCTGGTGGATTGGCAGGATATGTCGGAACTATCTCATCCTACAGATCCTTCATTGAGGTCGTAGCCAAGACCGATGTTTACGTTGGTTTCCTACCCCTGACATCCATCGAACGCATTGTTGATCGTTATCCTATTGTTTTATTAACGATGGCCAAAAGACTGACGAATCTTCTGCCTCGTCTGATACTTCATATTGATTTTGCCTTGGAGTGGCTTCAAGTCAACGCTGGCCAAGTCATCTTCCACGAAAAGGATGGAAGTGAAGCGATCTATCTTGTCTTGAATGGACGTCTGAGACTGGTTGAAGATCGCCAGGATGGCGGGAAGAATGTCAAGGCTGAGTACGGTCAAGGCGAAAGTATTGGCGAACTCGAAGTCTTGACCGAATCTTCTCGCTCTGGAACCCTGCATGCCATTCGTGAAACGGAGCTGGTCAAGTTCCCTCGCACTTTGTTCAACAGTCTTGCTCAGGAACACCCAAATATTACGATCAAGATTTCAAAGATCATTGCATCTCGCATGAGGGCATTGATCGATGACCCGTCAACCGTTCAGAGTCTAAAGGATTCGGCAGGGAGAAGCTCAATCAACAAAAGCTCCTCGACGCTTAACCTGAGGACTGTGGCCATTTTACCAGTCACTGCAGGTGTTCCCGTTGTCGAGTTTGGCCAGAGGCTATTGAATGCACTGACGCAAGTCGGGGCTCCAAATGGGGCCACGTCGTTGAACCATGCAGCTGTGCTCAATCACCTTGGGAAGCATGCTTTCAACAAGATGGGTAAGCTCAAGTTGAGCCAATATCTAGCGGATTTGGAAGAGAAATATGGATTGGTCATTTATGTGGGAGGTGAGTATTCCGTCATGTATGCCTTCGGGAGGTATAAGATGCTAACGCATGTTAACAGACACAAACGTAAATGCCCCTTGGACTCAAACATGCATTTCTCAAGCAGACTGCGTGCTCTTGGTCGGTCTGGCAGACGGCTCACCCGAAATCGGAGAGTATGAACGTTTCATGCTCGGCATGAAGTCAACGGCCAGAAAGATTCTCGTCCTTCTGCACCAGGAACGCTACTCCAATCCTGGACTGACAAGATCTTGGCTCAAGAACAGAGTCTGGATCAATGGCGGCCATTTCCACATCCAAATGCCGTACAGTGTCAATCCGATCATGCCGATCCATCCTCCTACAAAACGTATCGGGGCAGCCATCAAAGAGCGTGTTCAAATTCTACAGGCCGAGATTCAAAAGTACACATCTCGCAAAGTCAGGCACAGCGCTTTCTACTCCCCCGACGCACCTTTCAAAGGTGACTTTCACCGTCTCGCTCGCAGGCTATGTGGTAAATCGGTTGGTTTGGTCCTTGGTGGCGGCGGAGCAAGAGGTATCTCTCAGATGGGTGTGATTCGCGCCATGGAAGAAGCTGGTATTCCCATCGACATCGTCGGTGGTACTTCGATCGGATCCTTCATCGGCGCTCTTTACGCTCGTCACGCAGATGTGGTGCCCATGTTTGGCCTAGCCAAGAAGTTTGCAGGCCGCATGTCAAGCATGTGGCGCTTCGCAGGAGACCTCACTTATCCCTCTGCAGCATACACTACTGGTCATGAATTTAACCGTGGTATATTCAAAACCTTCGGAGACACTCAGATTGAGGACTTTTGGTTGGAATACTACTGCAACACGACGAATATCAGCAAGAGCAGAGCGGAGTTTCATACGAGCGGATATGCCTGGCGCTATGTCAGAGCATCCATGTCACTCGCCGGTCTTCTTCCTCCAATTTGTGATGAAGGCGACATGCTGCTGGATGGAGGATATGTCGATAACTTGACAGTATCGCAGATGAAGTCTCTTGGCGCCGAGGTCATCTTTGCCGTTGATGTTGGTGCATTGGATGATGATACACCGCAGCAGTACGGAGACACGCTGTCAGGACTCTGGGCATTCTTTAACCGGTGGAACCCATTCTCGAATGTGGCGAACCCGCCTACTCTTGCTGAGATTCAGGCGAGATTGGCGTACGTGAGCAGTGTTGATGCATTAGAGAGGGCCAAGACGATGAGTGGATGTTTCTACATGAGGCCGCCGATAGATGAGTATGGTACGTTGGATTTCGGGAAGTTTGATGAGATTTATAGGATTGGATATGCTTTTGGTAAAGCTTATTTGCAGAAGTTGAAGGATGAGGGTGTGTTGCCTTTGATCTTGATGGAGGGTGATGCCGAGGCGAAGAAGGCGCTGAGGAGGACAATGGCGCCTAGAAGAGCTAGTATATAGTTTTTTTTTTTTTGTCGTACATATGGAAGGAATATAGGAAGGCTGTGTGTGTGGTATATTCCAGTGGAATGGAGTATTGGAAGCATTGGGTTTGCATTGGGGAGCGGAGACTAGATACTTTGGTGCTTTAAAAGACGTTTATATTGCGTTGAGTTTACATTAGATCTCTTGTCAAGGGAAAACGCAATGAATAATGTTCGATATAAGAGGAGAGCAATAAAGCAATTGAATTTTTATCTCCAGCTGTGACCTTCAGGTTTCACCACTAAAATTCTCGAAGCGCTTTTCATGCCTGGCAAATGTTGAATAACTCTTCATTTCAATTTTTATCAACTACCAGAGATATGTCTCAAAATCCCCTAAACTGCCTTTCCCAGCTCTCGAAACCCTCCAACATCTCCCTAGTAATCTGCTTCTTCTGATTCCTAATAGCAGCCTCCAGGTCCTCCATTCTAATCCCACTGCCCCCCTCTTCATCTTCACCCTTAAGATGCCTATCATAAGCAGCAACCCCCGCAGCCGCGCAGATTCCCTTAATCTCCGCACCAGAATACCCGGCCGTCTTCGTCACGAGCTGCTCAATATCCACATCCTCGTGCATCTTCCGTTTGGAAGCTACCTTTTCGAAGATAGCCTTCCTTGCGCTCTCATCGGGCGGACTGACGTAAATCAGCTCGTCGAATCTACCCGGTCTGAGCAGTGCAGGGTCCAGTGCTTGCGGACGATTGGTGGCTGCTAGGACTACCACGCCGTGAAGGGCTTCGAAGCCGTCCATTTCGTTCAACAAAGTAGTGAGGACGTTTACTCCGCCCGAAGAACCGCCGCCGCCCTTGCCCGATGATGCTGACGAGGAGAAGCCGGAACGGACACCGGCTATGCTGTCGATTTCGTCAAAGAAAATCATGCTGGGCGATACCTCTCTTGCTCTTTGGAAGAGTCTGCGCACGGCGCGCTCAGACTCGCCGACGTACATGTTTAGGAGTTCTGCGCCCTTGACTGCGAAGAAGTTGAGACCCGATTCAGTGGCCATGGCTTGGGCAGCCATCGTTTTGGAACATCCTGGTGGACCGTAAAGAAGGAATCCCTTGGGTGGGCGGTCGAAGTACTGAGATAAGATCTCGGGTGGTTCGACTGATAGTCTGACGGCGCGACGGAGTGAAAGCTTGACTGTTTCTTGCCCGCCGATGTCGTCCCAGTGGATCGGAGGGGGTTTGAGGTTGATGTCGTGCATCAGGGAGGGTCTGACTAGGCGGAGAGCTTGGTGGTAGTCCGCTGGGAGGTAGTACGTTCTGTTGATGTCGACAGGATCGGTTGTGAGGGGTGTGGAATCAAGCTTTAGTTGTGATAAAGCTTCTGCAACACCGTCAGATTCTTCGGTAGGTGCTTCAGCGAGCCGCGCAGCAGTCCCTGACAGAGTTGAAGACGTTCGAATGAGCTTTCTCTGCCTGACTTTGCCGATTTTATGCGCCTCGTTGACCAAACGGCGCAAGTCGTCTCCATTGTAGGCATGCGTACTGCCGCTGAGGTGGCTCAAGAGATCATCTTTCTGGTCTGGCGCAACACAGAGACCATAGCTGGCGAGGATCTCACGTCGACAACTTGCATCAGGCATTGGGAGGTAAATCTCGCTAGTGAAACGAGTAGGCTTCTTCAGTTCCTCTGGAATATCGGAAGTAAAGTCTAGGCAGGTGGCGATCACGATGACTTTGGGTGCCGAGGGAGCAGCAAGGCTGTCAAGAAACTCGCACAATGCGACAATAACAGCTGCGCGATTGTTCCGTTCTTTGTCAATGAGACGGTCGAGTTCGTCGATGAGAACAATGCTGGGCTGTTGGAGTTTGGCGAGTTGAAACATCTCCTGAATTTCAGCCAGCTTTTCCTTGTACTGAATCCGGAAGACTGTGCCCCATCCTGTGCTGGCTATGGAGTCGAGGAGCATGCTTTTTCCGGTACCATGGCCGCCGTGGAGAACGATACATGTGATGGTGGGCTCAACTTCAAACAGAGGTTCGCTGGCGAAACAGTCTAGTAAGTCGTTGAGTCGCTCGATTTGTGCATCCATGCCCTTGATACCCGTTACCTCCAGCTTCTGAGACGGCAGAGTGGTAGTTGTTGCCGCTGCCTCGCCCTTGGGAGCAGCCGTTCCCACGAATAGCTTCGTTTTTCGGTCGACATATTTGGCGTTTCCTGTCGCCCTTCTGTTTACAGATGCCACTACAAAGGATCGATCTGGGCCCCTGACATGCATTTTGTTGAGAACTAACCCGGCGTACACATGCTCGATCTGTGCAAGCCTTCCTGCGAGAAATACCTCCCATCCAGCAGTATCTTCAGGTATTAGGGGCTCGGGGGCGACGCCCTCTTGGAGTGGTATTTGCTCAAGGACAACTTCATCGGCATCAGGAATAGGCCCTCCGAGTACTGTGACGCGGATCTTCTCTCCAATCTTCAAACCGCAGACATCTCGGAAGGTGTCGTACATCTGCGACATCTTCTTATCAAGTTTTTCGGTGGCCTTCCAGAGAGTAGCTTCTCTGCGAACCGGATGCTCATCAGGCACTCCTGATACGGCCTTCTCAACGTAAACAGCCCTCCCGCCATCTTTAGAGCCGGTGAGCTCAATAAGAGCCTCTTCGTTCACGTAAATTCTGGATGGCTGCCTTTTCTGGAGCCGTTTGTCCGAGTCGGTATTGACATGCAATTTCCGTAATGTGAATTCGAGTGACTTCATTTTATTCTCGGTAGGTGTCTGAGGTCTTGCGTAAAAGCTTTGTAGGCATAAAAGTTGTGTGCCATTGACTAACGTTATCCTCGAGAGTGCATGGGCCGGCGCCACGCATGAAGCCCTGAAACACTTTGCGTATACCTTCGAAATCTGCTAAGCAGGTGGCTAGGTATACTTTGAGGGCGGCATGATATTGAATACGAAAAAAGAGATTTTGAAGATGAAAGCTTTATAAAGATTTCTTGTCTCAGTTTTTGACATTCATGATACGTTGTAACGGAAAGTGCTGTGGGTCTCAAAGAAAAGCAGTGAAAGAAATAGTGGGCCCACTGCAATTTTCAGCAAATCAAGTTCATCTTTTTCACTTTACATCTCTTATAAGAGTGAATCTCACATTCATAATTCCCTCCCGATCAAGACGAAATCTCATAAGTTTCGATCCACCTTCATAATGCTCACAAGACGACTGCAACTTCTACAGCCGCTGGCCAGAAAATGCATATTGAGACCAATAACATTAAATCGATTTGCATCATCAGACAACAGTGACGCTGCCTCAGCAGCAAGGAGACGCAGAGCTCGCTTCATCACCCGTGAAACCCGCTATGAAGAGCCCGTAGTGCCCCCTTCAGAGGTAACAGATCCTCCACCCGAATCTCCATCACCAGGACCACTCCCACTCTCATTATACGAAGCCCTCTTCCGGAAACCCACTCCATCGCCAACAGAAGATGCCATCGAGCACACAACCACAATCACCAACATAACATCATGGCAACCCTCCTTCAAAAACTACGACGAGGAACCACCCCGCGTAAACCTGCGCGCCGACGACGAGCTCTCTGGCTGGCTAAATGAAGCCCTAGTCAAAGCCCTCCGCCGCACCCCTCAGGAAGAAGCCTACTCCTACCCCAACCCGCCCTCGGTCCTGCTCCTCTCCCCTTTACCACGCTCCTTGCTCCCCTCAGACTTCTTCCGTATAGCACCCCAAGGACACCACGTAGACGGCTGGGCCAAGGGACTCCAAAAAGTAATCCAAGCCCGCCATCCGCACACCCACGAACCAAGAGAACAATACTTTCTCATATTCGAAAACCGCACTTCAGCCCAAGCCTACCTGAACCACATCCAAAGCCTCCACCACCAGACCCTCGAAGCATTACATCCGGCTTTCCACCCACCTTCTACTTATAAGAACAGGGGGCAGAAACCCGTATCAAGAACCTTCGACTGGGACCAACACCACGACGACCCACTCGGGGAGGAAGGAGAAGCAGAAGACTCCTTGCAAGACGGCACCGTCCCCATTTTCGCTCCATCCAAAAGGGACCAACTTTTGTCCTACGCTTTACTACCACCCACAATGCCGCTGCGAGCAACCTTGATCCGTTTGGACTCCCTCCTGGCACAAATCCACCAAAAGACACTAAACCACCCCGGTCTCGTGCCCTACGCAATGCAGCGACACCTAACCCCAAACCACAAGAACCCACCCCAACCAGACGATAATCGCGTCCTGGTAAAATTCAAGGGGGGTAAAATCACCAAAGAACGCCTGCACGACGCCATCATCCAAGACGGTGTTGAGAGAAACTTGGAATGGGAACTAGAACTCTTTGACCAAGGCGAAGAGATCCTCAGCGAAGACATGGATGGAACAATGACAACAACAATAACAACTAGCAAAAAGAAAAAAGTGAAAAGGGAATGGAACACGATCCACCCCTTGAAAATAAGCGAAAAGATGGTTAAGCTTCCCAAGACGGAGAAAGAAAGGGAGGAGATGGAGTTGAGGCGTGAACAGCGCTGGGAAGAAGAAGAAGAATTTGAAGAAGAACAAGAGGCAGAAGAAGAACAAAATCCGGGAGTGGCGGCGTATAGTAGGTATATTGTGAGCTTCAGGACCGTTACCGAGGCCAAAAGGTTTGCCAGGGCGTGGCACCAGCGGAATATTCATGACGTGAGGACGGATAGGGTTTTGAAGGTTCATTGTACTGGGCTGTGGTAAAAAATGTTTCTTTGCTCTTCATTGCATGCGAGCGAGTTGGCGTTTGGGAATTGTGGGTTTGCATGTACATATGTTGTATTTTATAATTGTAAAATAGTGTATAAACGTTCAAAGAGTCTTGGCTATGGTGGCACATATCAGCGGGTAAAACGTGAGATTGGTGGCCAAATATGAAAGAAAAGATTCTGTTTTTGTTTAATTGTTGTTGATGAACCATTCCAGGCCCTGTCTAGACAAACGACAAACTGCACACCAAGAAAAACACCATTAGAACCTATCCCATATCCTGATCCGATCCGAAACCCAATGAAACCAGGTATCTTAAGACAAAGCAAAAAGAGGTATCCGTCCATCCACCTTCAAGGTGTCCTTCGGCCCCCAAGCAAAGAGCGCCGGCTAAAAAGATCATTGTGACAAAGTAAACAAATAGTATCAACCCAAAAGAGGAGCGTTGTCCCCACCATAAAGATCGTCAAGAAGTATAAGTTTCAAGGAGTGTGTTGTCCTGTTTCCGAATCCCACGCAACCCAGTCCAGCGCAGCCGATGGCCCCCGTTAAAGATCAACAATACTTCCTACCTCGCTTTTCCTAACCCTATGCCCACCCACCATCGTCGGCACCGCCAACTTGGTCTCAACCACCCGCCCCTTAACGATCTTGACAGTCACATCACTTCCCAGCCTGCCCGCTGGTATAGAACCAGATCTTCCTCTTGCACTAGAAGACATCGTAGCGCCTCCGAGCAGCATGTTCCTCTGCTGTCGTGAAATACTAATTTGCCTTGCAATCGAAATCTCCACCGCAGCTTTCAAGGCCGCATCATCCTCCTCAACCTGGGGAACAACAACATTCACCACGGAATCCAAAGACGGCTTGGTGCTGAGGGATGAGACAGAACCAGACATCATGGTCCTCTTCGTACTAACCGAGGCCTCCGAAGAGGTGGTAGACGTCGGAGGGGAGATCATCTGCCACTGCGGCTCCTGCTGCTGCTGCTTTTGAACGATAGGGACCCGAACAGGAATAGCGGTTGCTGCCTGTGATTGAGAGACCTCATCGCCTTCCAGATCTGAGTCATCGGTATCAAAGGTCGAAAAACTATTAGGTGAGTCAAGAATGAGTGATGACTGGTCGGGTCGGAAGCTGTGAAACGAAGTTGTTGATGAGGATGCGATGTTAGGTTTATATCGTGACTGAGCATTCGCCGCTTGTTGTTCTCGCAGCTTCTCGACGTGCGCGGCACGGTTCCTGTCATCCATTGCTCGAGGAGAGACGATTGTGACTGTTTTCTTAGCTCGCTGCGCTTGCTTTTCCGAGAGTTGTCTAGAGTCGAAGCTTGCCCGAGATGGCGAAGGAAAAAGGCTTGGGGAGGTGTTGGAGCGAGCAAATCTACGAGTAGGTGGGATCTGTAGAGAGGTGGTGGATGTTGCGGCCCCCGTCGAAGGGAACAGAGTAAATCCAGGTGACTTCGTTGGCTGTGGTGAGGTCGCTCTTCGTTGCGGTGGCCTCGTCCTTTCCTTTTCTCTTTCCCGTTCGTCTTCGACGGTCTTGAGTTTTTCCAATGTCGCTTGCCGCCGTTCAAGGAGAGTGGACTTTGGTCTGCCTGCGCTGCCGGAGTTGAGCACTCCGCTGAACATGATGCTGTACCGCTCCAATCTGACATCGGGGATCTCAATATCAAGGAGTCCTGGACCGCTAGGGGAGGGAGACGTCCCAAATGGAGAGGACGAGAGGGAGGGCACAGGCTCCGAGGTATCGAGACGGTCGTCCATCCTGAAGTTTGGTCGAGAAGGTGACGAGATGGTGTTTGACCTGATTATTATTGGCTTGTGTTTTGCTGCTTTCTTGCCGCCGATGGTATTGCTCCTGGCTGGGGTAGCGGCCTCTCCGCTCGGACCGGTGACTGTGATCGACACAGTGCTAAGGTTTGCTTCGGCCCTTTCCATAGTCTTGGCTTGTTGCTCCGGTGTATTCTTCCTACCTCCAAACAACGACGCAAACAGCCTCCTTTTCTGCGTCTTGGTCCTTTGGATAGCGGGCTCCGGGGTCGGCTGTCGTATCTCCTGCTGCGGATGCCGTATTGGCAGAACAGGTGGGGGAGTGTATGCATCCTCGATTACTACAGGCCGTTGAACCTGTGGTGGCGGCGGCGGTGGTCGCCAACTGCCACCAATGGTATTGGGACTAGAAATGAGTGGACTTGCAATGAAGCTAGCGTGTGATGGACTCCCTAACGCCATTCCAATGGGAATTTCCCCAGAAAACATCGACTCCGGCGTTGACGACCTGGGAGGAACTAATTGGTTTGGTGCCGGAGATGGTGTTCTTAATGACCTGCTGCCGGGACTCGGTTCTGGTGTGAATGGTCCTGGGCCACCTTTGATGCCAATGATGTATGGCTGAAGCCCTTTCTTCCCCCTGGTCATCTCCATCCTCCGGTACTCATTCAAAGCCATGTCGTCTTTTGACACTCTCTTGTTGGGGTCTCTCACGGGAGACTTGCTGGAAGGGCCAGAAGATGTCCCAGGTCTTGCCGGCATGGCCGCTTTTCGGGGTGGTGGGAGTGGAAGAGGTCGGTCGAGGTAGGGATTCTTCCCGTCAGGAAACAAAGTGACGGGGGGAAGGGCGGCATTTTGAGCAAGTGGTCGACTGGCCAGTTTGGTAGTGATATCGCGCGGACCTGATACAAAGCCATGTCCTTGCCCTTTGTTGTCGGGGGCCGCCGGACCGTGCACGACTTGTAGGGGTGCTTGTAAGTCGTCAACTCCTGCATGTGGTGCAACGTGTCTAACCGCTTTCATCATGGTGCCCGTTGGAAGCTGGACTGTGGCAACCACTCAGCGGGCTCCAGGGGCACGGTTTCGAAAATGTCGTCTAATCACGGAGGGTCCCCGTCGGACGAATCGAGAGCGCAACTTTGGAATGCCGAAATGACAGCCTCATATACAGCTCTTGAAGAAAGCGTCCTGACTGGAAGACGGCGGGAGATTAACATCTACATATCCTCGAGGCCTCATCTTACTCTTACACGGCGAAGCAGCACCCGAGAAGCCTGAAGTCTTGCGAGTGTACTCCGTATCCCTCAGAACACGCCGTCAGTCTGAGAAGGACGGCGGTTATTTGGAGTGAGGTTGATCGTCGTCAGGGGTATCCGTAGTACTGCAGCTCAGGGTAGGCAATCCCCCGGCTTTTGAACGAACGATGAGGGGCACGATATTTTTTTATTGCGGGGCCTGCAGCGGAATCGTGTCTCAGAACCTCGCGATCACTTCCCTGTTCTGTTGTACACTCTGGCGCCGTTACACTGACTGCCGGATGCATGCTTAGAAGCAGTCGGGCATCACGGGCCGTCCAGCATGGCCTCGGGGTGTATCGAATAGGCTCAATATCAGCGGGCGTGCCACATCGTGGTTCAGATGATGAGAGCGCTCTGATGTTCCCGGGCAAACACCACGGGCTCGCTGCAGGAACCGGCCAACATTAGACGCCAAAACAAAAACAAACAAGTGCGCCTACTATGATAGGGACGTGTAGGTACCGCATACGGGGCCCTGCGCATATTGTTTCTGCGTGTCTCCTTCCAAATTTGATTACTCCATTCCTTCATGATGCGATGTTGTTTCTCCATGCTGATGCTCCTTCAAGGGGCAACCACGCTAATATGCGGGGTGTGCTAAGTGTTTCTTGCGAGAGCGCCAAGGGGTACACACCTGACATCCTTCCATCACTGTTGTCCATCCGTGATATTAAAGGATTTGGATAAGGAGTGTGGTCCGATTCCTTTGACCCAATATCGTTGTCCGTGAGAGAAACCCTCTGCCAACTGGCCGTGCGTCGTAGAGATGAGAAAGTCGTTGCCAAGCGGTGTCTTCAACCCACTGCCGAGACTGTGTTTCACCGACCCCAAGAGGGCTAGACCGGAAAGCTGCGTCTCAGAAGGAGACAAATTCTCCGGAAGGATAGTCGGGGTGTCAGGGTCTGATGAGTGAATGAGATGATTGCTGAGGATGCGCGAGTCAATACCTACGATGAGATGGAAATATCCGCCTGGACGGTTAAATCCGGTTCCCATCTCGGCCTTCTAGAACGCTGTTTTAGTTGCACCGGCTTACGAGTTTCCATGGTCGAATGAAGGATGATTTGCTGTGGATGATTTTCGCGATCTTCTCTGATCGTCTTCGGACACGTACCAGAACCATTGGTTTGTTGTCTCAAATCTTGGCTAAAATGAGCAAACAAAATGCTCTTGGGGCCCAAGACATTTTGATGGCAGGTTAATAATCAGCCATGGTAGCGAGCATCTTGTGGTAATGATGAAGAACCCCTCGAATGTCGGGTAAAGTATCTGTCAAAAAGTTGCTTAATTTTGCAACTACGGGCTTATATAGTATAGCAAAGGCAAAAAGTGGCAGAGAGTCAAGAGTTAAACCAAATACAACCTTGAATATGAACTGTTTCTCGAATTCCATCTTGATGTTGCTGCACCTGACAGTGGATTGTTGGGTAATGCTGAACAAAAAAGTGTCGAGTTGTGATTGGATGTTAACCAAAAGAGAAGCGATTTGGGGGCGGTTACTCCCGCCGGTTGAGGTGGAATTGCCGTGATGCTCCATGAGTGGTGCAATCTCCGCTCCGTCATCACCATGCTTCTTCAACAGCTGCTGCAACGGGCGTGACAGTGTGGCTTGCGGGGCTGAGAGCACTGAAGGGGGAACTGGCTGCCCAACCAGTCTGCTTACATAATATTATTACTCCTGCAATTGGATTGTATGCAAGACCCCGCCGTCTTCAGAGAAATGTTAGGAATTTGCCCAGGCTTCTCTGGCGGGGTACTGAGGAGCGAGAGGACCCATTAGACCCAGAGACCCAAAACCGGTCGCCGTCCACCATCTCCAGCGAAACACCGCCCGATCAACCCACCCAAGAAAACCCGCAGCCTTGCACCTTCGACGAGCATCAACTTAACCTTTGTCTTTTTTGCCTTCTCATAGTAAACAACACACATCCCGCCCATCATGTCCTGGCAAGGTACGTTCGATGACCACTTCATCCTTTGACCTCACCAATCCAAACCCCACCAGGACATTGACAGCTAACTCAAACACCCGCCCGCGAACAGCCTACGTTGACTCAAGGTACGACGGGGATAGTCTCCTCCCGCCGCTCGGATGACTCGTCCTCTTCCAAAGACTCGACATCGCTAACATGCTCTTTTCCTCCCCGGAACAGCCTTGTTGGCTCCGGCCACATTGACAAGGCCATCATCCTCAGTGCCGCTGGTGACAGCACCTGGGCTGCCACTCCTGGTTTCGCCGTAAGCTTTCGGCATCACCGCTCAACGCACCACATATCCATTATCTCATCTACTGACATGCTTTGCTTCTCTGTAGATCGGCGGCGATGAGGTCCAGGCCATCATCGCCATCCTTAACGAGGCCGGCAGCGAAAACCACCCCAAGACCGATAAGGCTTATGGCGAAGGCATTCACGTCGCCGGCGAGCGCTACGTAGCCACCAGAATCGAAGGTAACCATATCTACGGCCGCCAAGGGAAGACTGGCATCGCCATCGTCAAGACGAAACAAGCCATCCTCGTTGGCCACTACGGCGAGAACGTTCAGGCCGGCAATGCCACTCAGACCATTGAGGCTCTGGCCGATTATCTCACCGGTCTCGGTTACTAGAGGTTCTTTTTGTTTAGTTATGATGACATTTCGGAGGAATAAGGGTTAGGCTTGCGGTGGCAGACACACCGTTTGGGTTGAAAAGGGGTGAACAAGGGGGAGGAGCTTGGCCCCACACTTCTCCCATTCAAGCCTCTTGACAATTCCAACGACGAAGCGGGACCTGGTCAGGATTCGAAAGTTGCAGGGAGGATTAGCGATCTTCGGTACATAATAGACATTTTAGGGAATCAAGGAGAAAGAGAGAAGGGCAAGTACTGGTTGACGATGAGCGTGCCGTGATTGAAAACAACAAAGAAAGAGGAAGGAAGGTTTCATATAGCATATTTACGGTTCCTACTGCTTCTTCGACCATCATCATGCGGGCGGTTTTCTGTCTTTTTGCTGCAGTAGCCGACGCTCTGGCGACCATTTCTCGAGCCCATTGAACTCCTCCTGTTTCCACCAAATAATGATGCGAGACCCAATTCTCGCTTATACACTCGAGTCCCTATGTTTTCAGTTCCGTTTGACACAGCATGATCAGCAATGCAATACGGAGATACAAAAGTCGGTCTGCGATTCCTTTTTATTATGTCATAGTAATCCACCAAGAAACAGAACATCGGCCCTCGTCTATCAGTTTATAGGTGTTCCACAGCCAGGCCTTTTTACTCTTACAGACATTAAAACACCCACCCTCCCCCTCTTTCATTTCTTCCCTCATTATTACAAATACCGGTATATAATACGATTCTCGTCGTTTTCGTTTTTAAACGCTCATCGTTTCCCTTCATTACCCTTTTCCATCGAAATAATACACACACAGTCTGGCTGAATGCTGGCGGTTAAGCTTTTTCCATGCCGAATCCTCTATCCAAGATATCCTCAGCACCAACCCCAACGAAAGCTTGGCGCTTCATTGCACCTGCATGAAGTTTTTGTTTTTATCGTCGTGAAGAAGCCATATTAAAAAAACGTTATATATGTGGGTTTCTTGTAAAATGTATCGCGCTTGAATGATCTCGTTTTATGGTTTTGTTGGATTTTTTTTTATTGATTTTTTTGCATTGATCGTTCGTCCCGTTCGTGCATATCGTTGTCCCCGAAATGCCGGTGCGCTTTAAACAGGCAACTCGGCATTCCTCCTCGAGCTTCCCAACCCGGTCCTATCAACGGCCATCCCAATGTAAGGTCCCACGACCGGTACGTTCCGCGCGAAGCCTGCGATGGTGCCTAGGAAGTCGCCGAAAAGGATCATGATTCCGTAGAGTTCGATGAGGAAGCCAATTAGAGGCCAGCGGAAGAGGATCAAGAGCAGGCCGGCGAAAAAGGCGATGGTCCCTTGGAGTTTTTGTTTGCGCGCGAAGAAGAGGGCGGTTTTTTGGGGTCCGATTATGATGGTTAGGCCTATTAGGAAGAGAATCTGCAAGGGAGATAGGGGTGGTTAGCTGGGAGAATGGGGAGAAGAACGAAAGGGGGAACCTGGGAGGGGAGACAAACGTTGCCCATTGCTAACATTGCGCGGTCAAAGAAGAGCATGACGCCGCCTATGAGGAAGAAGCCGCCTGGGGTATGTTTGTTAGTTTGCGAGGTCGGCGCAAGGGCAGGTAGTTTGGGAAGAACTTTGCGTACCGCCTGAGCAGAAGGCAACTCCGATTTCTAAAAGAGAGAACGAATGTTAGTCAGATTTTTATATTTAGGATGCTTGCGATCGTGAGGGTAAAGCTTGCGCGCAAAGTGGTGCAAGAGAGGAAAGGAGAAAAAGTCAGGGGCAAAAGCTTACTTTGGGAGTCTGATAACCACATGGTCGGCATCTCGATGTCGAAGTGTGTTTGTGTGAAATGTTCAAGTGACAAGATTGTGCTTCAGTTCTCCGTGCAGGTCGAGATGTGGTGGTCGTTGACAGCGTTGTGGTCAATCTGTAGGATCAATTTTCTATGGTTCGATTATTCTTGATTGACTTTCTGCACAGCTGGAGACACAAGGACACAACCAAGCTTGCCAAGCACGGGAGTCGACCGCTAGTTTACAAGGGGTGCAACGGTGCGAGCTCCGCTAAGTGGATTTGAGTTTGTGGGCTTGATTGATTGGCTATCATTTATATGCTGTAAGTCAGAGCTGACAGCTTCAACCTTTGCTCTAGTCTTCCCTTTTTGCAACGAGGCTGGGTACACCAGTGCTTGATATCATAAGCAACCAAGCCCTCATGATATCACTTTCCCTTCCTGTTTTTTGACACCAAAACTTGGGAGACCCAAATGTTTACAAATTGGACTCGAATCGATCAAGTGCCATATCAGCATGTGTCCCACCGATCAAGATTTGTGGTCTCGCCGAGTTCAAAAGTGAATGTGGCATTTATGGTTTGTTGCCTCCTCCCAAATTTCCATGCTTCAATGGTCGGGTCGTAGGTTTTGTGGTACAGCTGGAGCCTTTCTTGTTTGAAGTTAGCTCAATTCATTCGTTGCAGCGATATCTGTGCCGTTCTTACGTTCTCTTCGTCGATTCGCTCGTCGACGGCACTTGATCCAATTCACGATGACGAACAGTGTTGGAGGAATTGCAACCAGCAGTGTAATGATGGCTATTATTGCTTCGACGGTAATCCTCATCGTCATATTCCTCTAGTAACTGTTTGTTGCAATCGGTGTGCGAGTGTGGGTGCGGGACGGCAAGGTGGGAATATATATAAAAAAGCGAAAGGAGCAAGATGCGTTTCCTCCACTTCAGTGGCATTCATCAGAACATAGACCGAGTTCATGGGAGCCAGCAAAGGGGCGGGGTTGAAGCTTTAAATGAAGCATGGAACCGTATCATAAATTTACGGTGGGCACGACATCAGACTGTTTTCCAGCATGGCACCACGGGTCTGAAAAAAGACCCAAGGCCCATGTGGGTAAGAAGGGAATTCTGTCAAGGGTCTTGCAACGCCACGATATGCCCGGCTACAGAGTCCGCGATCCCTCAGATTCTGGATCTGGCCAGTCAGTGATGGAGAGGAACACTAATCCATGTAAGTCAATGAAGCAATACCCTTGGCAGCGGGGGGAATTCGAGGGCAGAGGAACTGCTCAACGACAAGGAGAGTGGTTCCCTTCGGCGAGGGTGGTAAGTAGAGAGGCTTTGTGTAGGGAGAACCGCACAGTGAACGTCAGTACCTAACGAACACACCAAGGGGCCGGAGGAGGCAAGAAAATGACACTGGTCGCAAGACAAGGGGCTGTGTTTTGGTTGCCAGTAATTCAAGCTCCGGCTAACCTGGGTTCATTATTGAGGTTGACCTAGAAAGCGGGAAGCTCTCAGCCGGAAGGGTTCCAGGGGTTTTCAGATTCTGGCAGCAACCAGTAGCACGAAGCTGAAGTGCGTTTTTCGGTGCCCTGGCTCCCCTGGTCGTCGGGGACTCGGGTCGGTCGTTGGAGGCGCCATCTTTGTTGCTCGATTTGGTGGCTATGGTGTCGTTATTGACGAGCCACGCGGTTCTTGGAGCAATCGGTGACCGGCCCCTTGCTCAGATTTTGGAATGGACCACTTAGAGGCGGCGGCCAAAGCCAGCAGACGACAAGGCGTCCCTCCACGATGCTTGGCAACAGCTGTCTGCCTGCGCCAAGTTCAGATTCTGGTTCTGTCCAGTCAAATACGTTGCAGCAGCGGGTCAACCTTCTGAGACATTCAGATTCTGGGAGTAGCCAATGAGGAATCAAGTATCAGGTACGTACCCCAGGTACAGACTGCGAAACAGCCTTGTGGCTCCCAAGAAGAATCACCATAAAGTGCAGGATTCCCCGCAATTCCATGCCGCTCAATATGATCTGGGCTTCTGTTCTCTTGTTGTGTAAACACTCCGATCTTGCTCAAGGCCGGCTCTTTCTTTTCCCTCAAATCGACCCTCTACAGCTATGGCTCCAACACACTCCCGTCCCTCGGATGATGAATGGGAAGCCCATAAGGCTGCTATCAGACGCTTTTATCTTGTCGATGGGAAGTCGCAGAAACAACTTCTTGAAGCAGTCCAAGGACTTGGGCTATCAGTCACGTTAGTTTCATTCCGCCTTGGTCAATGTACAGATCGATATTGGAGGCTTACATACCCCTAGGAAGGCACAGTTAGAGTACCGCTTAAAATTATGGAAGTTCAAGCGAAACATCGATAAGGAAACCTGGCCGTATATCGACAATAGGATCAACAAAAGGGCTCGACTTGGGAAGCCCAGCGAAGTCATTTATGGTGGGAGAAGAGTTAAGCCCTCGACGATCGAGAAGGAAACCAAACGACACCAGGATAACACCTACTTGGCTCAGATAGCACCAGGCAAGTTTTGTGTCCTTCCATGAGATCCATGCATATTATACTGACAACGACCCGCCCAGCTCCGAGCCCACGCACCCCAAATGATGTTCAGATTTCCATTTGCACTCCGCAACCATTCCCGATGGAGTTTTTTTGGCCGAGGTCGCTACCTTGGCTACAGTTCCGGTTGAACTACCCTGACTGTATGTCACTATAATCTTACCAGAGCTGTGGTAGTCAGTCTAACCAAGCAAAACAGTCCTGTCTTTTCTGCATCCCCAGCGCAACCGCCCAGCAAGACCAATTGACTCCCAATTGCTCGCTGGGGATGTCTCTGGATCCCTCATTTCCTCTTTTTTCCAAGGACGGGCTATGAACCAACCTCCAAGCCCATCGATGCTTGCATCAACCATGGGTATCACTATCCCTGAAGTCTATGCCGGAGAGAACCTTGCCCGAGCCGAAGTTATACTTCGTGGCTCCGGGCCGGAGTTGCTTCGTGAGTCCATGATGGTTGAGATATTCAGGATTTCGAATAACTTTGTCACTCCACAATGGTGGGATAACGACCACCACAACGAATGGGAACACGTCGTTGCGGCCCTTCGTCAGTCTGGTATCACGAGCAGCCCGGTCAACTTCCGATCTCTCAATAATACGACAGTCTCTGCATTCATGGAGAATCTCTTCCGATGGGCCTTTCTTCAAGTACTAAACACCAAGGACTCAGATCGGCCATCTGAAGACTCTCTCCAGGCTGAACACGGCGCGGACGAATATTACAGACAAAAGCACGAACCGTATCAGAAGCTTCTGAAGATTGTTGAATGGTCGTTACAATCAGGGCAAAACACCGGTATCCTTCTAGGAATACTTGACTCTGCTCACGATACCCCACTTCAACATGCTGTACTCCATGACAGGAGAGATCTGGTCCAGCTGCTTCTCAGCAATGGCGCTGAAGTTAATGATGCGGCCGATGGTACGGCGGCACCACTCTGCATAGCAGCCAGCAACTTCAAGGCGAACCAATCCGATAGAGTGCCAGATATGGTTTACTTATTGCTTGACTCTGGTGCACGAATTACCAGTGAGTCTTTTCAGCGAGCCGTTGCTAGTGGAAACCTCAGCCTCATTCAGCTTTTAGTCGATCGCGGAGAACCCAGGAATCTAGCACTTCCTGGAGTCTTAGCTGTTGCTGCACGTATCAACGATCAGTCCAGGGCTCTAAACATGGTCTCCTATATCATTGGGCTACTAGAGTCGCAAGGTCATAATCTGGATTCCATCACAAGAGCGACCAAGGCGGAGGTACTTGTGGGTGCAGCAGCAAGTGCCAATAACGATGTCCTTCGCCATCTTCATGGACTTCGCTTTGATATCAACACCCCAAACACAGATGGGGTCACGCCCATTCATGCGGCAGCATTGGAAGGCCACTATGCAACTTGTATGCTGCTTGTTCACCTGGGGGCTCAGATCAATAATAATTGGGGGAATCCCTCCCCCTTGCACTTGGCTAGCTTCAAGGGTCATGTGAATATTGTTGATCTCCTGGTTACTGAGGGTGCCGAAGTGAACTTGATATTAGGCCGCATGCAAAGAGGTCAAATCGAAGCGTACTTTGGATTTATGGCGGATGATTGTTGTCATTGGCTACAAAGGGGTTCCCTGTCGGCTCTTAGCATAGCCCTCCGGCGCATCAAGCTACGCTGTGCAACAAAGCTGATTGAGAAAGGAGCAAGATTGGAGGGGAAGGAGCTTCCAATCGCGGCCACGCATGCGGATACAGAGCTGTTCTATGCCGCTATACGTGCCGGTGCCGACCTGAACCATATCGATGATTCTGGCCGAAGCATACTCCAGCTGTCTTTGTTGACTGAGAGTTCTTGCGGCTACTCGGAAGAGCTGAAACGTCTTCAAATAGCAGCTTTTTTACTTGATAGCCAGGCATGGCTTCGGGGTGGGGAGTTAATCTCGGCTCTTCGTCTAGGCAATGCTTCGCTCGTTGAAAGATTGGTTGCGCATGGTGCTTGGCTTACAAGTGACCCTTTGGATCTCGAAATTGGTGCGCTTGAGGCCGCTGTCCTGTCAGAGAAACCCGAGATGGCTCACATGGTGCTCGACTGGTACCCCGGAACATACGAGGCTGGGGCTGTTACCGCAGCGATCAAGACCAAGAAGGGTTATGAGTTCATTAACTCAATTCTGATCAATCGGCCAAACGCTCGTCCGCTGTCATCTCGAGAAATCGAGGCAGTTGCTGTGATCACAGAACATCGGAACGAACCAGCACAACAAAATGGACCTGTCTTCGAGCTCCTTCTTACCTCCTTACCAGATCCAACCCAATCAGCTCAAAAAAGACACCACCAAACCCCGCTCATCGCAGCATTAGACAACAAAGATGAGTATGCGCTTCGTCGACTGCTGAGCCATGGCTACAGGCCCCATTGGGAAACTTTAGCGGCGCTGGCCATGACAAACGATGCTTCACTGGCTAGGATAATTATCAACAATGATTCCATCAACGACCCCTCATACTTTGTGCTTGCAAGCCTTCAACGCCACGATTGTGTCCTCACCAGGTGCCGTTTTGGTCATTGTCGGTGGACGGGGTCCTGTCCGCTTGCTCGGGCGGCTCAACACAAAAATATGGAGATGCTTCAGCTACTTCTGCAAACCGGCTTGGATGTCAACAATAGAGTTGGGCTTGAGGCACCTGGACTCAGATACAGTGTGCGGTCGGCTCTCCAACAAGCAACTGAGGACGCAAATTTGCCTCTGATGGATGTTCTACTGAAGGCTGGTGCAGACGTAAATGCACCTGCTGCACTTCTTGGCGGTGCTACTGCCCTCCAGTTAGCTGCCATCAACGGTCACTTGGGCATTGCAAAACAACTGCTTGACTTGGGTGCTGACCCCAATGCCTGTCAGGCACGAAAAGAAGGTCGAACTGCTTTGGAGGGTGCCGCAGAAATGGGAAGAATTGACATGATTGATCTTCTGTTGAAGAGTGGTGTGCAAACGAATGGAATTGGCAGGGTACAGTATCTCCGTGCTATTAGGTTTGCGGAATTGCAGGGGCACAACGTCGCTGCTGAGCATCTAAAGTCATTCCGCGACTGGATGGAGGTGGATGAAGCGATAATGGGTGTACTCGATGAGCTAGATCTTGCGATCATGGAGGAGGACATGGAAGATGAGTTCGCAGAGATTTTGGCCTACTATCCAGACAGCGATGGGGAGGACGACAGCAACAACGATCAAGAAGACAGCGGCGAGGACATGGAAATGGCTGACTAAAATAAATAAGACAGTAAATAAGAAGACAGGACGGCAAACAGGATGAGCATGGGAGATTTTAGATCTGGATTTCCACAGGAATATATTTCATAAATTTGAATAAAGTCATGTTGTTTCCTAGCCGGCTATCAGATTTAGAAAACTTTACCAACCTCCCTCTTCCTCTTGTATCTTAAAGCCCCTTACTCATAGTGATTTTTTGCCTATTCGTACTCTCTGCTATGTTCAGGCTTTGCTAATATTCTTTTCTACGTTCCAACACAGACACGTACTGTATAGATCCAGCCCATTCCCAAAAGCTCGTAATGTTGATACTCTGCAGCTTTGGACATCTATCCGCACTCAAATGTCATAGACCAGTCCACTAGACCCAACACACAAGCGAGTTTCTTGGGAAATAAAGCCTGACTATACATATCTTTATATCCCATGAGCTCCCAATGAGAGCAACGAACCATAGCATTCCGATACCCCCCCCGGCCCAAGACCAGCGCAGGTTGCCACATCATCAAACCTCTCAACGTGTGTGTCTTCATCCTAACAACAACAGAACCTTGCTCCAGCCACTTGGACATTCCCATTGTGTAGTAAATCGGGACCTCCACCCATCACAGACCAACCTTATCTTCAAAACTTCCTCTATCCCTGAATTTACTATACCCCGTTCTGCATAAACATCAGTCATCGCCCCAACCTCTCCTCAATTTTGTTCAGTTCCTCCCCAACCCTAGTTCTATGAACTTCCCTCCTAGCAGCTACATCCCCACCGCCAGCAGAAATATCCATAGCCAGATTCCCCTCCGGTAAAGACTCAGCCATGAACCTATTCAGTCTCCGGAGAGACAGCGTAGATTGATCGAGGCGAGACTGAGAAGCAACGAGGATGGCCAGTTGCGAACGGCGGCCGGGGGATTTTTCAGAAGGTGGACTGTTTACTCTGGGGATTTTTGGTCAATGAAGGTGGGTTCAGGATTTAAAAAAAAAACCAGCCCCAGTACTCCTGGAGAGTTTTCTCTAGAGAGAGAGAGAGAGAGAGAGAGAGAGAGAGAGAGAGAGAGAGAGAGAGAGAGAGAGAGAGAGAGAGAAAATAAAAACTGTATGGAAGGTGGAAAAAGTTCATACGTGGAACGGGCCATTGCTCCTTGATTGTGTAAGTAGTAGTAATTAGGGAGCAAAATATAGGATTTTGCCGCCACGAGGGTGGAAACGAGTTTTATGGACTCGAAGGGGGGCTCGGTCAGGGGTTTCTTTTCTGAGAGGGAAGAGGCTGGTTATTGCTTTGGTATAAATTCCTGGTTCTTAAAAATAAGAATAATGAATGTTGCTTCAAGTCCTGATTCGACTTTCAAAAAGAGAAGGTAGTAATTGTGTTTTGGTTTTTTTTCGGTTTTTTTTCTCGAGATCAGACTCAAGCTCGATATGGCTTCGGCCCGAAAAATTTCCCGGCCAGAAAACAAAAGGGAATCACCGAGAATAAATATGAAGAGGGGATCGGGATCGAGATCCGTTGCCTTCTTTTCTGGATTTCTCCCAGCCAGGTAGAGCAATCTCAAGTAAATCCCTTCTCCGTTAAGGTCTAGTTTTGGAGTGGGGACAGTGAGGCGCAAGTCACTCCGAAATCATTGGGCTCAATCATAATGGAGGCATAGTTGAGAATCTGAATTCGCCATCGAAGAGGGATTCGGTGACCCTGGGCAGCACACTTTTCAGCAATTCGTAGACAACAAGTACCTTGAGGGGCCGAAGGACTTGTACAAATACCGCGCAAAATATCCCACCAAGGTAAGAAAAGTTAGTAGGCCCAAGGGTGTTGTTTGTGTTATGGACGCTCCCACAAGTAATCCCAAACAGCTATATCAGGCTGCGTCAACATCTGATACCCTCGGAAGGACATTGTCTGGCGTCGATATACTGCGTCTAGATTTGGAAAACATCAAAACGGAAAATGAAGTTCTGATAGAAGAGGCTTGGTTCAGCATAGACTAGTAAAGCCTTCGAATCCTGCAATGCATGAAGGAATTAGCCAATGGGAGCTGAGAATGCAACTTCTCTTCGATTATGCCTCGCGCTGCGATCCTGCAGGAATCATGCCAAAGGAAGTCACTAAGACCCATGTGGGCATCAATGGTGCCCAAGACGTGGCGACGTGGCCTTTCGTGGTGTTGCCAATCTAGTTCTGCTGATGCTCCCGATCGTTTCTATGTGGGTTGTCTTGCTGGTGGGAATATGGTGCGCGAGCCAGATGCGGCTCTGCTCATTGTCGAGTTGACCGCTCAAGTTCTGTATTTCCATGTCCCAGCTGCAGAAACTTGGCAAACAGCTTCTCCCATTGCTGGATTGTCAGAGAGGAGAGAACATGTTGAGTCTGGGTATAAGCTGCATCAGTTGTCTTGAACCCAAGGAGTGGTGCTGTGAAACCAGTACCGCAAGCCGACTTACAGCCTGATCCTTAAAAATGGAGTTAGAAGGTGGTGAATTGGGATGTGATGAGAATCGGGGAATTTTGAAATGGTAGGAAAAATGAGGAATGCACATATGGGCAGGTTGGTCCTGCTTTATAGTGAGAGTAAGTCTCTCTGGCCCAACCATCTCTTCGACCCATGTCGACAGTTCAGTCGAGGGCAATTGCTGGCTTTGCAGGGGTTGTGTGGTGCCAAGCGGGGCGACTTACAAGGCTTACAAGGCAGCGTAGCAGGGTGGCCTTCCTGAAATACACTCTGCATTTTTCCCGACAGACTTTATTTGAATACTTCTCCGTTAGAATTTCCCACCTTCTTTTGTGTTCAGCATCTCCGGAAACTGGTAACCGCAACCTTGGACATTTAAGACGGTGGCACTGCAGCACTATAGCTATGCTTGATATAAACACCCACAAGGTTCAGCTCAGCAAATTGCTCGGTTACCTCGGATGCCAAACTATAGTTACAGTATACACTGGCGGAAAAGAGCAGGCGAATTTGACTCTCGCAATCGTTTCGCGCAAGTGTTCTGCCACTCGCTTTCAAAATCCATCAGTGTAATCTCATTACACAAGTACGGCACATTGGGTCTTCCAGTCCATAGTAAACCGTACTCTTTCTGCCCACAGAAACAGTCCTGAGCCAATCCAGCACGGCTTCCCTTTGAAGACATATTTGACCTTTCTTCACTTTCCATATCCCTTGTAGCTCACTTGTCCACACTCTGCTCAGACTTCCCCAACCCCTGACCCGCCTTCTGTTCAGCGCACCATTTCCTTGCCTCAGTGCGACTAGTACCGATACTAATTCCACAAAAGTATCCCTCAGACGGAGGTTCGGCAATGTAGTAATCCAGGCGATGGGCAGACAATGCACGGCGGTCGAGGTGGGACTGAGAAGCGACGTGAGCGGCTAGTTTGGAGGAATGACTATTTACATCAGAGGGTCATCAGTAAGGAAAAGGCTGCGAAAAAGGGGGTTCAGCAAAAGGGCGATGAACTTGAAGGAAGGAAGGGACATTGAGGGTAAATGGAGCCATCGAAAGTAACGCGAATAAAATGTGAGAAATCGTACGTGGAGGAAGACATATTCGAGATGGTTGTTCTGGAGATTGATGGATGGCTGGAGATATTGAGTTTCAGCTGCGCCGCTTGCTGAGCATGAGAGTGGTGGATAGAATTCTGGTAATATTTCTGTTGTGAATTTATTGAAAGAATACTGCTATAGCTTAAACAATTTGCTTGCCGTTTTCAATTCCAGTTTGCAGTAACCTTGTGTGGGTGGTTTAGTCCTGGAAATTTGGCCTGAAAAAACAAGGGGATGCGCATGATAATAAGGGCAATAATCCTCATGCCATCTCTTGCCTGCCAACGTGTAAACACCTCGATGAAAAACCCATCTACCACTCCAAAGACCAGTCAGCTTCTTGGACGAGTGGGGCAATGAGGCATAACTTGATCACTGCAAAGTCGTTCAAAGCAATCACATTGAAGAACGGGACCGAGCTTGATGCATGCATCTCAAAGGCGTAAGTGGGAGAGTGATACGGGGTCGTCGAAAAGGCGAATTGTGGAGCTGGGCTTGGCTTCTTTCTTCTTCGACTCGGTGGTGGGTGCCTTCTCAGGAACGAGGCAGGGATGGTTTCTCTGCATGGCATCGTCGGTAGGGTCGGTAGCGTTCGGAAGGACAGGGGTTTTCACAGGGAGAGGGGTGATATCCTGGGCTATCAAGGAAGAAATCTTGGGTAGTCAGCAAGAACCAGCAATGAAACCTGCTGATGTCCATATTGTTAAGACGAGCATGGGACTTCTTGATGACCACAGGTCATGACCCCAGCCAGCTCTATCAATCCATTCGACAGAATGGTAGGCACGCAAGTGTAGATGACCATACTCTATGGTGTCGATTTAGCAAATCGGACGATTAGACAAGATTGACCGAAACGTTCGTTCTAGGGCTCGTCATCAACATGAAAGTAGCTGATTGTAACGGGTCACGATTGTTAGTCAGCCGAGAACGTCTGTTTGTGGGAAGGCTGCTCTCGCACGCAACCCTCAACAGATAGCCCTGACCGCAAACAGCTGTGACTTTTGGAAGTTGTACCCGGGTACCATCAACGTCTTGCGCAGATGAAGCTCAAAATAAGAGACGGTGCCGCAGCTCGAAGCAGGAACGCGAAAACGTTGCTTGAGACATCCTGACGGAATCACGCTCCGTAAGTGGCGCTGCTTCAAACAAGAAGTATTAGCCAGTGAGCTCAAAAGATGAAGCCTTTAGCCCCATTTACTCACCGAGTGTGCCTCGCCCCTATTACCTGCAGTCTCGTATATGCAGAAGCACCCAAGGTTACTTGCCAGGAAGCCTCATTGGCACAGATGAACTGGCGGTGTGACGTTTCCATGGTTGTTCGCATGGTGGCTTGTCCGGTGCTGTCACCTCATCTTTGGTTGCCTCGTCGGAGGCCGCCTTGCCATGGCCCGCGCACTTGGGGATGTGGTTCGCAAACTCATGATCCACAACTTGTTCTATCCCGTGGTGGCCTTGTCGAAAGTGTATGGTTCGCGAACCAGAGGCGGCTCTGTTCGTTTCTCCTTGATTGCCTTGATAGGAGTCTGTCCAGGTTGTCCTTCCATAACGATCGGAACAATGTTGGGCCGTCGGAAAAGTCGCGTGTTCAAGCACGTGATCATTGCGAAGTTGGATGAAGGGTATCGTCGACGACCGAGAATGAGTCAAGATGTCGTAGCCAAGTCTTCGGGCTTATTGAACAAGGTTATAGTATCAACAAAATCTCCTGGTGGCTAGGCGTGTGCGTGAGAAACAGTTGAGGCATTGAAGAAAAGTGCTCTGAAGTCACAATTCCTATGAAGTGGGTGGAGAATCTGTGTTAAAGTGAGAAGGAAGAGAGGCGAGGAATAGAACTATTAATTGAAAAGCAAATGGAATTGTGAATGAATGATATAGGGAAATGTGATGACTTTATAGAGGGTGCCTTTGGTGACGAGCAGGGTTTGTCAACACCCCAGGCAAAAGCAACTCTCGGCATTGGTTGGAATTGGAAAAGGTGGTCGTCAGCCTTTGGTTCCCTTGGCTCCTTGGCGTGCGGTTTTGAGGCTCAACTACCCAAAATGTGAGCGTGTAACTTAATGTATGCGCATAATCAGGACGACCGGACATCAGGCAGGCATAGACATGTGGGTACATACATGTACATTCTGCAGGCGTTGTTATCAACCAATAGGGAAATGATCGTATTGTTGCCCTCCTCTCTCGTCGAGTGTGATCAGAACACGGAAAAGGACGACAAAATCCATGTTCACTCCCGTGGCACATCCATGTTTAACTGTTAGAAGTTGACGCCAATCAGAAAATACAACGCTCGCGCCATTGACCCGCCCACTGGGTGGGCAGGTTTTCTTGTGCCAGTAGTCCTCCCAGGACATTGTTAAGGCGGCACAAGAAAACCTGTCCACCTCGTGCCGCCGCACTTGGCCCCATTTCACCAATGCAATCATCACCCTGTTGAACCGGAATCCCACTCCGCTTTGATCCATTCCACCTCCTTGAACACCAAACCCAAATCACTTCTTGCATAATATTACACCGTGTTGAGTATTTCTCGTATCGGATTGACACCGACGGCTGAATCTGTTTGGGCACATTCTGTTCAGACTGCCTTATGAATATGAAGCTGTGATGCCTGGAAATATACAATTGGGGGTTGGTGTCAATGGAAAATACAAATCCGAAAACAACTGTGCGTGTAAACTTCGCGAACCCTGACCTACTCTAGGCAAATGAAACGTCCAGCGTTGAGTTATAGGAATCGCCATTAGAGGTAACAAGTGCGTTTTCCAGGTCGACGTCCCTTTGAGGTTCTGCCGTTTCTATCGGTTTGGGGAAATGGAAATTCAACTTACGTAGTCACGTGGTCGACAGAATAAATTGTGCAAAATGCACAAGTAATTCTGTCAGGTGGCGTCCCCGACCTGCAGAACATCACCTGTGGCTTGTTGACCTGTACGGAGTAGTTGCAGTGGAGTCGTGGTAGGCCCACTCACACTAATTTCAATCTTCAGTTCTAACTTTTCACAGTTTGGAATTTCCATAAACCTTTTTTCTGGTTTTGGCATCCATCTGTGCTCCAAACCCGTAACACCACCACAATAACCACGGATTGATGCCATGAATCCAGCAAACAGCTGATGGCAAACCAGCTCATCTTTGCTAGTCAGCTATCCGGCTGAGAAATTATTTGAGCCCAAACGGTAGGTATATAATATCTCTTTTCTCGTCATTTGTCATTATCGTCTTGCCACGACGGCTCCAGCATCTTGCTGGGGCAACCGAGTTTGGTTCTCTCAATCCGTTCCCGGTGGTCTGTCGCTTGTTTTCTGCAACTTGCAGAAGCATTCAGGCAAAGAGCAAAATTGATCACGATTAAGCCGGGGCGTCGACTTTTATCTCCCTGCTGAGAGGCAGACGAGTCCGTAGACGGGGTCTGACTTTGTTGGTCGAACACATTTTTATCTGTATTTATACTCTTTTCTGGTCGGTAGGGCAAATTAGATGAATTCAATAACGAGCGCTCTTACTGTCAAGCTGCCTTGAAACCCCATTCTTAAAAATCAGTGACTCCGTGTCCCATATCTGTCCGTGACGCCATGCTTTCCCCCTCAGAAGTTCCCAAATAGCAACATTAGCCCGCGGGCCTCCCCTTTCCCATCATTGTTGTTGTCCGTCACCATCATCCTATAGGTTCCAATCCCACACTTTGACGCCCCTTTTCTGCCACTTTATCCTCCCTATCACTTCAGCACCGTCTGCGCCCCTCTAGCCTCCAAGAACTGCTCCCCAGCACCCTGAGGCAGGGCCCTGATCATAGCAAACACTTCCCTATTATGATACCTCATCCTAGTCTTCGGATCCAAATAAGGAGCAGGCAACCCCGTAACATCACAGTAATGCTTCAGTGGAGCCATACTCGGCGCGCTCTCAATGTTTGTGTACGTGACTGCCGGTCCCCCACTTGTCATGCCATTTCCAGTCCCATTGTTCTTCAAACTCTTCTCCAACACCAGCTTTGATAAACTCCTAGATGCCTGAGCTAACTGCGGTTGGATGTTACTGTTGTTTTGTTCGTTGATAGGAGTAGATGTTCCCGAGGGGGATAAAAACGCGGCGGGGTTATTCGTATTTGCGGACGATGAGGAGGGCGTAGCTGCGCCAGAGGCTTCTTTTCGAACAGCGTCGCCGAGGATGGTCTTAATGTTCTTGTTGCGTCGCTGGTTGGGACGCCAGTGGGGGTTACGGAATGTCTTGTGGATCGAGTGGATGTCGAGTTGTTCGATGAGGGCGACGTGCGCTGCTTGCGCTGCTGCAAGTTCTGGGTTTACATTTGCCATTTTTGTGACTAATTCGATGACCGTGGTTAAAGAGAGATGATGCAATGGTGTGGGTGTCGCAGTTGACGAGCTGCTGCTTTGCTGATAGCTTCCAGGCGCTGGGTGGGATTCTGCCGGAGTTTACCGCTTTGAGTTGGGGTCGAGAAGCGCGTCAAGGAAGCAATTCCACCTCAGCCTGCCGCTGTCAAATAAATTGTGGGGGTGGGTCCTTCGTCAACTTACATCAACAACCCCAAAAGGGGAGGAAACATCAACAAAGCTCAGCGTAAGCAAAGAAAATAGAACTTCTCAGTCAAAATGGTATTGTATTATTTGCGGACTTGTATAGAATGACTGACTGATATTAATCAGGAAAGCCCGCACGAGCATCAACAAAACCTCCTGCTCTCGCGCATCATCACCAACGTTGTGGGTGCCCCGCGATCTTCACCAACAGATGGAGATGTAGACTAACTCTCTTCTAATTCAGGAGAAACTCAACGAGTCTATTGTTGTCATGAACAAGACTCTTCAGGAAATTAACATCCAAAACATGAACATTGAGTTGGTCGCTCAAATGTTCAAGAATTACCAGTCCAATGTTTTATTTCACCTTGAGGGTATGTGTTTCAAGCCAAGCATCAACGAAGATGAAGCGCGTATTAACTGCGGTTAGCCACCGATAATCTGAAGGAACCGGCATGAGAGATCCAGTTGGGATGCTTCATATTTGGAGGCCGCAACTAACAATATCTACATAAATTGCCCTCTGTCTTTTTTTTTACCCCGCAACTCATTTTCTAAAATATTGCTAAGGAAACTCTTTATCAGCTTATAAAGAGACTGTGCTAAGGGAGTAGTGCTTGATGCTGCGGCGATAACCGCACCTCCATTATTACGACATATATTGACGGTAGTGAATGCTGTGGTCTTGATCATCAATTATACTTTATCCAGATATAAAGTAGGGCTCTAAAATGTCCCGCTTGGGCCGAACTAGCCTTCCCAGCCACTCTGACCAAGCTGGCTTGTACGTTTAGCTACCATAATACAAGGCCATGACATCCACAGCTAGGAGTGCCATCGAAGCAAGATTATAAGATAAAAAAATGCATTGGATCCCTTCAGAGTCTGCCCATCGGCCCCTGAGGCGATTATCCGTCTGGAATTTAGGCAGGCCAAGAAGAAACAGGTATTTATGACAAGGGGAAGATAAATATGTATCCATAGTACTTCCACATCAAACAAACGATAGTAGTAAATTTTGCTGTAGTGACCACGATCGCATGCCTAATAAAGGGAGGAAAAAAGGAAAAATACTAACCCAAAAATAAGTGCACCCAATATTTGTTTTGTTGCTAGCTGAATGTGATCCCGAGAAAGCATATGTTGTTTCTCCGCAATCGTCTAGTCCACCCCTTCCTTCCACTGTTGCGGGAGTGGTATATTGAAAAGACTCAGCAGACACCGAACACCAGTTGCGGATGGGTCCGGGGAGGCGAACGGCAAAAGAGATGAAGTTGAGATCATAGCTGATTGTAAGCATAGCATCACAACGATTTGTGATTTACAGCCCAAGAAAGCTTTGGTGTTTCCAATTACTCATAAGAATAAATATTCTGCAAAAGACAAAGGTTCAAGTTGATGAGTGAGGACTATGGAATGGAAGGAGTGCAGCGAGGCACTGTAAACCACTACAAAACCACTGTGCTGTGCACTGTGAGTCGCGGTCTCCTTCGCGCCGCCAGCATCAGCAAGTTTCTTGGCGAAAGCAACCTGGAACACTTACATCCCCCACCCCTTTGGGTGTTGCCGCGAAACATTACTTGAGACGACGAATTATTCAGCCCACCAGGAATCTCGCCAATTCTTGCAGGATGAACCATCAGACTCTTTAGTCTTCCAGCCACGAGCGCAGCCATCAACATCACCCACCATCATCGATACTCCGCAGGCGCCCTCGCTCCCACCCATCATCGCATTTCGAGCCGCACCAATGGCGCCCTCAGCGATTGACGAGACCGTTAGCCGACGAGACGCATGGAGGAATCTACCGCCACCAACGTTATACCCCGTGAAGGAGGCGAGATTTGAGAAATACCTGCCACCTCAAGTTGATGGACATGAGCGCGCACTCGCCTTACCTCAGGGACAGGCTGCCATTGTCATTGACAATGGCTCCTCGTCTGTCCGCGCAGGCTGGTCATTTGAATCGAAGCCTCGATTAGCAATCCCACCGATAATGTCAAAATACCGAGATCGCAAGCTCGCCAAGACATTCTCCTTCGCAGGCCAGGATTGCTATGCGGATACCACAGCACGCAGCCATATACGAAACGCCTTTGAGGCCGGCACCGGCATTGTGAGCAATTGGGACGTCATGGAGCATATCCTAGACCATGTCTTCCTAAAATTGGGCATCAATGGGGTGGAGGGTGCGATAGACATGCCAATTGTCCTGACGGAAGCCGTAGCAAACTTACCATATTCGAGAAAGAGTAATTGTCCCCTGACCCCCTAACCTCCATGGACGCTGCTAACGCATCTCTTATAGCTATGACAGAAATCATCTTCGAGTGCTACGGCGCACCAAGCCTCGTCACTGGAATCGACTCCCTCTTCTCATACCGTCACAACAAAGGCCAGACGGGTCTCGTCGTATCATCTTCCTACAGCTCAACACACCTCATCCCAGTCTACAACCAAAAGCCACTGCTTGGTCAGGCTACGAGATTGAATTGGGGAGGCTGGCATGCAGCAGAATATCTCCTAAAGCTGATTAGGCTCAAATACCAAGCCGGATTTCCTGGCAAACTCAATGCGTCGCAGGCCGAAAATATGGTCCGGGACTTTTGCTACGTCTCCCTAGACTACGACAAGGAGCTACCCCAATTCATGGAATGGACAGGGCTGGAGGACCGAGAACGCATTGTTCAGTACCCATATACAGAAGAGGTGATCGTTCAAAAGACGGAGGAGGAACTTGCCAGGATCGCCGAGAGAAAAAAGGAAAGCGGTAGGAGACTTCAAGAGCAAGCAGCCAAGATGCGCTTGGAACGTCTCATGAAGAAGGAGCAAGAGCTTGAGTACTACAAGGACGTACAGAGGCGACTGGTAGACCAAAACAAGAAGGAGACGAAGCGCATCCTGGACGATGCAGAAGTTAAGGACGAAGCCCATCTGGACCGTATCGTTCGCGAACTCGAGAAAACCATCAAGAAAGCACGCACGAAAGATCTCGGCGGTGAGCAGGAGGAGGAACAGGAGGCACCAGATTTTAGTCTCCTTGACGTCCCAGATGACCAGTTAGATGAGGCAGGTCTGAAGCAGAAACGGCAACAGCGCCTGCTTAAGTCTAATCATGATGCCCGTGCCCGTGCTAAAGCAGAGAAGGAAGCAGAAAAGGCCAGGATAGTCGAGGAAGCTCGTCTTGATGAGGAGAGGCGCACCAATGATCTCGAAGGATGGCTCGAAGACAAGAGACAGGCGCGTCTGGCTAAGCTGGCACAAATTAAGGAACGCGATAGACTGAAGGCTGATCTTGGCAACCGCAAGTCACTTGCCAGCCAAATACGCATGAAAAACATTGCGAACCTTGCGTCTGATACTCCCACTGGCGGTGGTGCAGGCCGAAAACGGCGGAGAGGAGGTGACGATGACGATTTCGGTGCTGACGATGCGGATTGGGGCGTCTATCGTTCCGTAGCGATAGGTGCGAATAAGGGCGACAGTGATGACGATGAGGAAGGCGAAGAGGACCTCGAGGCATCAGTCCGCGCCCTGGAAGCTGATTTGCTAAGCTACGACAAGGACTTTACATATGAGCACACCTTGGACGCACAAAAGGACTGGTCGAAGTCATTGCTACATGCTTGGAGGTACGGGCCCAGGCCTTTCGATGCGTCCAACCCTGCGGAAACCCATCAGTTGCATCTCAACGTGGAGAGAATTCGGGTTCCAGAAGTACTATTCCAGCCAAATGCTATTGCAGGTCTAGACCAAGCAGGCATCGTGGGGATTGCGGGAGATATCTTAACGCAGAGGTTAGTTGGCATTGCAGGGATTGACAGGGATGCGATCTTGAGAGATGTGTTTCTCACGGGAGGTAACACGTTGTTCCAAAACTTTGATGAGAGGTTGAAGAGCGGGTTGATTGCTTTGCTACCTGCTGGTGCTGCGCTGAATACCAGGAGGGCCGAGGATGCAGTGCTGGATGCTTGGAAGGGTGCTGCGGGTTGGTATGGTAGTGCGGAGAGTAAGAAGGCGATGGTGACGAAGGAGGAGTATGCAGAGAAGGGGGCTGAGTATTTCAAGGTATGTTTTTTTCTAACTTATTATTTGTATTTTCTTAGCTCTGGTGGCGATGGATTACTAATTGTTGAGATAGGAACATGATTTGGGCAACGCGTTTAGCTGAAGGAATTATTGCAAGACCCTTGACGGGGTTCTAATGAAATGGGGAATTCGTGATTATGTTTTGGTTGGGTGTTTATTTTTCCTTTTTGTTTTGGAGCGTGGGAAAAGGGGGTTGTATAAAACGATCGGAAAATTTGATTTGCACGAAGATACAGAGAACCATGTGAAGAGATCCAAATCAGGCACTTATTAGAAACTCACTTTTTCGCCTGCCGCTCTATATCATGTCACTTGACGGCCCTATTCTATCAACCTGGCCACGCAACTTGGAATACCAGCACTATTTGCACCGCTCGCTCTCTACTTCGATTTTTCTTGGTTATCGGAGCACAACAGAAAAGAAAAAAGGGAAGTTTATATATCACGTCTTCTGTCACCGTACTCCTCCCCCAACCAAATCACAAAGTCTGCACGCCACAATGACACGCACCTGGATACAATACATACAGGGATAAGAAGAACAGAAAGACAAAAGGGAGGCAGGAACGCGGGCTGAGCTAAGAATGGGTTCCAAGGACAACTACACTAGCAGGAAAAATAGGACCGACAGATAACCCGTTGGCTCCCCAATTTAGTGTGTTTCCTCCCAATAAGAAACGCCATCGACTAGAGAAAATAACCATGAAACAAGACCACACCCTCGAACAGGCCCGAATAAAAAGAGATAACAATATAGCAAAAAAGAATCGGTAATAATTTATGCGCACTCCGCTTGTAAAGACCATTGCCCCCGCCTCCCTCAACAACCGTTTTCCTTGGTTACTCTCCCAATCCTAAAGAGAAAATTGCACACTTTGAGCCGACAAGCCGAGAACCCCATACAGCACAGTAAGCCTCGGTCAGAGCACAAAGCATCAGAGCGCCAAGATCGCTATAAAGACCTGGCCCCAACAAATCCACTAACAGCCTGCGCAGCTTCCCCAACCAGGTAACCATCGTTCCTGAGCAACGACAATTCCCTACATGGCAGCCTCGGGCAAGGCATCTTGAGATCCATCAGCCTGCAATTGCCTTGTAATCTCCTCAGCAGTCTTCACATCATCATCAGACCGGGCCAACACGCGAAGTCCAGCATAGGGATCGGCTGATCGTCCAGTCAAGTGTTCACTCCTACTTAACCCAGCAACAGCCTGAGCAGCGACCTCGAGAGGGTTAGGGTGCGGTTGAGCAGGCGCCGGAGCTGGCGGTTCAGCCCGGCCAAGGGGACCCCCGGTGGCAGCTTGGGGGTGTGGGTGCTGTGAAAGCGCAAGATGTAGTGATTGAGGAGGCGGTGGATATTCGCCAGCGACTTCAATGAGTCTGGATTGAAGGCTGATGACGTATTCCCTGAGGGCAAAGTTCTCGGCCTGCGCGATTTTCCAGTTGCTTTCGGTTTCCTCACATTCTCGCACTTGCTGTTCTAATTTCTTGATGTATCCTTCTTTTCGTTGACGGAATGCTCTCTGGAGTTGTGATGGCTCAGTCAGCATGTTTACGTAAGGCCAGACATATCTCTGGTCTTAGTCGTCGAAGCTGTCAATTGGTTCCCCAATTGGGAATGACGCCTTATCTTTACTAACCTGTGCAGCTCTGTTTTGGGCGGCGCGCTTAGATTGTGACAGCTCACGCTTTGCTTTCCTGCCGTCGGCACCGCCCTCGCCATGATCAATTACACCTCCCCCGGGAGAAACTACAGCTGGTGAACCAGACATGGTGTGGACTTGCTCAGGGGCAGGCGGCACACCGGCCGAAATCATAGCAGGGACCGAGACAGGCACGTAGCCAGAATTCAGGGCTGGTTCGTGCCCCGATCGTAGTTCTGGGTGGATATGAGCTTCGCTGGGTTGGAGATGTGGGGCGTGATATCCATGCGGCAAAGTATGGGTAGTTGCAGCAGGCGATCCACGGGTTTCTCCAGCTGTTCCCTCAGAAGGAGGAGGAGGAGGTGGTGGTGGAAAGTTTGCAGCTGTGTAGCTACTAGGGTGTTGAGCCAAAGGAAGTGCTGGTGCTGGTGCTGGTGCTGGGGGAGCAATGGGATCTTCCCGAGCAGGCGGCTCTGAGCGGAATTCTAGTCAGTATAAAAGGAATTTTATAAGCAATACTGCAGTATGTAAGAACGGGTCAATGTTCCTTGGACGCTGGGGGCAGAATTGGGTCGTATTAAGAGCAAAGCTGGAGGATCTGGGCTGCAGCTCGGAGCCTCGGGGTGAAGTGGATGTGGTATTTTTGGCCAAAGAAATAACAGGACGGCGCTGATGTAGGACAGCTGGAAGCGGTGGGAGACATACAGGAGACTCCAGGGAGGTGTTGGGTTGGACAGATTATAAATCCAGCGGTTCCGGATACACCATGGTCCTCTTCAACAAACATCCCAGGACTCGCTCATTCCTTCCTCCCTCACCAAGAAAATTGAGGCGTGCACTTGTCGAAAGTCGTTATATGTATGTATATGCGTGATGTGACATGACAAAAACAACGACAGCGGGGGAATGCATAGCAAAAACACTAGCGACTTACAAGTGCAGCGGATGGCTGTGGGAATGTGGTGTGGTGTTGGAAAGTGGGAAAATTAGGTAAGGAGGACGTCGAAAGGGAGCAGGGATGGGAGGGTTGCATGCCTTCTTGTATCCCAAATTGCGATTGCATCGCAACTCACTGGAGCGCCGCGGCACTGTGCAGGGGCCGGCGACCTAACGGGGACGGGATGGCGGGGAGAGGGGTCAAGAGAGCGAGCGAGAGCACTGGCCCCGATCTGAGATGAGAGAGAAGTGTGTGAAGAGCCCGTCCAGGTCCAACGGCATTTGGTTGAGAACCTTGCCTTGTTTGGTTGATAAGCAAGAGCCAAGATCCCACCTCGGAAGGATATATAAACGGGGATAAAAAGGACGAAAGAATGCAAACAACAAGAGTGTCATCATCGGCCATCAATCCAAAACAACAACTCGTGGAGATGGTGATGGATGATGACAGTGACAGATGACAAGTGTTGCGTATGTATAAATGTGGGGGACGTATACACACGCGAAATCTGTAAGAGTAATAACAAAAAGGGAAACTCACCGACGCTTGGAGCAGTATTGTTTGACATTTGGAGGCTGCTTCTGTGACGCCGAACAGTCCTGACTCAGCACCTTTTAGGTCCTTGGTTGCCGCACGTGTGATGATGTATTACGGGAATTCGGAGCGCTGGGAACGGCGTGCGGACCAAACAGTCATTACACCACTCTCAACTTGGAATGTGATTTGGCACCAGCAGGTGTAAGTCGATTGTTGCTGACGAGTGCTCTCTTTTTTGTTTTATTTTTACTTGGGCGCTGTGTATGTCAGCATCGACAATGGACATGACATCTACCATTTAATATTAAAGGGCCGACACTAGTAATTACTTACCGACCGTTATTATAGCCTTTCATCAAAGCCAAAAAAAAAATTCCGTGAAATCCGAGTGGCTGGGCGGCCTGGGGGAAGGAACCTCTAGGCCGGGTTGGTTGAGACTTGAGGATTCCTGTCCTCTCCTCTGCAGCCGGATATGGGAATTTGGGGGGTGTTTGCGCGTTTCCGAGCCTTCCCTGTCCAGGTGTCCAGGACTGCTTGTTTGATGCGGCTGTCTGTAATACGCCCGAACTTTTGCGAGCTTCTTACTCGGGGATTGCAACACCGCCGGGAGCAGCAGCAGCGCTTGATTACGCCAAAATAATGGAAAGGAATGGCCAGTAAAACCTCTTTTCCCCGTGGCGTATTGCAGCGGCCCTGAGCCCTCGAATTGTTCCGGAATCGTGTATCCCAGTCGACCTCGATGGTCTTTTCGATGTTTCTTTGTCAGATGTCAAATTGCTTTGTCAGCAGGTTCCTGCTGTCTGGAAAGAGAGGTTGTTTGCGTGATGCGTCAGGAGTGGGATGGGCGTGGGGCGAGGGAAGAAGCACGGTGGGTTTTTTCTTGGCGGTAAAGGGTGCTTCTCTTTTTTCCGAAACCGAACCACGAACGGCACGCAATTTAGCAGTGCCTTGCCAGTAGCGACCAGCTGCCACAACATCTTGGCTTTCTGTTTGAACCATCGAGTGGATCCTGAACACGGTCCTCATTCAAGGTCCATCTAAGAAATAGGTAAGATATATCACGACCCATCCCATCAACAACCATTAGAGCTTTTACTCTAAAATGTTAGAGTATCCAGAGATCTCGCAACCACTGACTAACATCAATGGTGATACGAGCTCTGAGTCATTTTAAATCCGAACGGCAGGATATTGTGCACTCACTCACGGTGCCATTACTTCTTTCCCAATTCTTACACTCGTATCCCCAAGCTCAACCGTTCCGTCTCATCAGACATTAGTGATGCGCAATAAAATCTACCAAATGCAATCCTCAAGTCAACATCAGCTGGTATCTCATGTGGAAAACTCCGTGATGTACTTTTGCTCATGCAGCTCATCACACTGTCAAGATAAGCAAAGGTTATACCACGGACTGGAACTGACTAAGATGCTGGGCACACATCGCGTCCGGGATGAGTATTGAACGAGAGGCAATTTGCAAGTCAATTGACGAGTATAGTATTTTGCCCGTTTTTGTAAAAGTATTCAATTGAGGTTGATTTCAGTCGAAGTGTGAGTTAAATATGTGGATGTGGCTAATGCTCTTTAACGAGATTATGATTCGGAGGGTCGGACAGTATCATCGCAGAGTCATGACTGTAAGCCCAAGGGAGGTCAAAATGTTACGTAGTCTGCAGTCCGCAGTATCTTCCGCTACTGTATAGTAATCAATGTGGCTTGCCCTGCCTGCTTCAATGTGTGGGTTGACTAATCTTCTGCGGATAATAGAGTGTTACCTAGGTACTGCAAGATGGGAATTGGATGGGACGATGATCCTGACGGCGTTTTTTCGGTTGGTGAGAGGGTAAGGTGTTTTCCGCCCCTCTCGCTGTGCATGCTTGTTGACCGCTAGTGGAACGGGGCGCCCCGAAACTTTAGATGTAATACGTATATACATGCAGATGAATGACTCGGCCATTCGAGCCTTTTGTTTATACGAGCATTGATTTCGAGGAGTGCGAGTGCGAAGCTGGCTCGAGTATGTAGATGGAAACTCACATTTAGTGTGGTGACGGTGGGTGATCATGTAATCGGTTGGGGATACCCGAGTAGGAAAGCTTTCTGGATTGGGATGGGGGGAAATATGGGACGCAGCAGAACGAGTGAGATGCAGGACATGGGGTTTGCCGAACTCCAGTCCGCGTCGGAAGCATCTGTGGATATTAATCATGCGATCGACGGTATTATGCCGACCTACATGTACGCCACACAGTGAGCCTGCATGCCTGTTCACTCAGGCAGAGTCACAGAGACTGAGTACGATGACCCAGTCTCACCCACCAAAGCTAGAACAAGACCAAAATCAGGTGACTCTTGCATGCAGCTGTATTAATTGATACCGATTAACACTAGGGTTTTCTTTTTAGGGAATTCTATGAACACAGTCACCATACCACAGCGCAAATAGCCTCTCCCGTCAAAGTCTATCTCTCACTAGAAAGCAGGTGAGCCTTCTCTAGGCTCACTCGAGCTTCTTGCTTGGGTTCTTCATGCTCAGAGCCCTGCACTCTGGGTCACACGAAAACCTCGCATCATGCTGCGTCTCTTGTCAGTGTTCTTCTTGCCAGATATTGCCAGCTTTGGGATGAAGGACGTACCGGGGCCAGGCCCAACCCTCTCGGGATGGGGTTGAACCCACAGCAGCACATTGGATGGGGGTGGAACCTGAGGCAATCCTCAAGTTGTCTCACGGGCCCAGGCGCTGGGGTTTATCAGTGAAGGCAAACAGATAAAAAGGATAAAGCAAGACTTACCAACACACTTTGCCTGCGTCCCAGAGTAATTCAGCTTGTAACAGCAAAATTCATGATATGGCTGGGGACACTTCATCTGGCCGACGTAGGCTACGTGTTGCAGGTAAAGGTCCTCGCCGCGGTTGGCATCAGGATCAAATATCTAACTTTCACGTGGCCAATCAATGGCGACTCCCATTCCATCGTAAGCCAGAGGTCCGGTACGGCAGGGCGGATTCCATTCGGCTGTTGTTTTACTTGGATCGCCACCGGTCCATGCGGGTGGCTGCCATTCTGGCACAGTTCTGATTGGAATGCCAGGGGTTCTCATGGGTGGCTGCCATTCTGGAATAGGTCCGGTTGGAACTGGCGTAGAAGCTCGTTGATCCGAAGCAAGAGATGCTTTTCCGGATTCCAATGGGCCAAGTGGGGGTGGAGGGAGGAACCGCTGATCAATCGGAAGAGGCTTGTTGGGAGGCTCCAATGCTTTAGGCGGTAGAGGGGGTAGGATTTGTTGATCCAGCGGAGAGTGTGGGATCATTTGGTCCAGCTTGTTACTGTCTATTGGGATGAGCGGTCCGATCGGTGGAACAATTGGGTCGGGCAGTTGGCGTCGTTGAAGTACCTTTTGATTCGGCGCGTTGGGCTTGATCATTTGGTCAAGGTCAAGTTGATCGATATCGTGGGAAATCAATGCACCAATGGGTGGGAGCTCCTCTTGTCGACGAAGGTTGCCATGACGGTCAACTGGGGCCAGACGGGCTGAGCTAATGGAGGGTGTGAGTAAGAACATGATGAAGTGCCTCGTGTGCATTTTGCTGATGCTGAACGAGAAAAATTGGATCAGTGATGGAATAGCTAAGATGCCGCTGGCCAAAGGATGCTGTCGATGTTGGTTTGATGTCTTTGAGACGGAAGACTGAAGATGACAATTAAAGAGTTCCATGATTGCAAAGCCGATTGGGGTCTGGTATTTGGCTGATACGCCATCCTAGCACCTTCCGATGTACATCAGGAATCTAACAATGTGGAGCGGCGCCGGGAATGAACACCCTAGGGCACCTGCCTATCACTTCTCTTCATGATAACCTTGGAAGGCTGTCGTCTCTGAAGAATATGAACCCGCCATCTTGACTTCAGGAGGTTTCGATCACGTATTCTGCAAGTGATTGGGGGAACCGGTCACTCTCCCCGAGTAGATGATTGAGGCTGGTAGAAACTGATCCTTGCCTGGCAAGCGCATCCTCGATTGCTCTATGTCATATTTTGCCTTGCTTATTGCGGTAGTAAGAGGAAGCAAGGTAATCTTTTGAGGGCGTCACTTGGCCTAAATTTACGGATTTCAGAACGCAGATACCCCGCTCGACTACATTCTGGAGATGTTCCAGGATCTTGTCCTCCAAAGTCAATAAAAGAGTTACAAAAAGGGGTTTCAAAGTTACCACGGTAACCGCTCGAGACGTTATTGATTACATCACATCCCTGCGCAGCTGAGAGCAGAGCACAGACCAAGTCGACCCCGATCTTTGGGCCCACGATTGCAACGCTAACAGGGATGACGGAGCCCAGCTGTCGAGTGACGTCGATCTGTTCCAGGTTTCATTCATTGAACCCTTTCGAACCACCAATCGCCAAGGTTGGTTGTCCTGTGCTGCCCAACCCAGACGGGTACGACATATGCTATAAGGCACTTGTTCCCCCATCCCTTTTTCTTTGCAAACAACTCTCCCCTCTTTTTTCTTCTGGATAGCTCCATCCTCCAGGGGAAAAAGACCTCAAATCTGCAGCCATGGCGGAAACCCCTGACTACCCCGCCGGGTCAGGTTCCCTCTCCAAATCCAACAATTTCGAGTACGTTGAGCTTAAATATAACCACAAGTCACACCCAATTGATTTCCCTCTAACCCACCTTTCCCAGCGTCGACTACGTAATCCACTATAAGCTACCCACCTCTCCCTCTGAATCCGCCGAGGCCGAAGCCGCATTCTCCCAGCTCATCACTGTCCTCTCCTCCGCCGGCTTTGCGACCGAAGTCCGCCCTGGCAAACCTGGATCGAACTCTCTCCTCATCTTCGTCAAACTTGCCTCTCTTGCTTTGCTCCAAGGACAGGTCTACCGCTCCCGCATCCAAGACTGGCTGTACGGCGTGCGCACCGCTGCGCCGAATCCTACCAACCTGCCTTTGTCTCAGTACTTCGACTCGGAACCCGTTACCGAAGCCGAACGTTTGCGTCTAGCATACTTGCTTATAACTAAGCCCAAGGACGAGAATGGCGCGGGAGTCACACCCAAGATTGGGAAATGGAAATATGTTGAAAGCATCTTCCCGCTGCACGACAGGAAATTCAACAGGAGGTGGATTACGGAGTGGTCGACCAAGTACATTCTGGATGAGGAGGACTTGACCATGATCAGAGACAAGTTTGGTGAGCGGGTGGCATTCTACTTTGCTTTCTTGCAGTCGTATTTTCAGTTTTTGCTGTTCCCTGCTGCGTTTGGTTCGGCAGCTTGGTTGATCCTGGGAGGGTTTAGCTGGTTCTACGCGGCCGTCAATTGCTTGTGGAGCGTGGTGTTTTTTGAGCACTGGAAGATGAAGGAGGTTGATCTGGCCGTGCAGTGGGGTGTTAGAGGTGTGGGCAAGATTCAATTGCCCAGGCCGCAGTTCCAGTTTGAGAGGGAGAGCCTGGATCCAGTCACTGGGGAGATTGTCAAGGTTTACTCGCCGTACAAGAGGCTGGCGAGACAGGCTTTGCAGGTGCCGTTTGCAATTGCTTGTGTAGTTGTGCTGGGGAGCTTGATCGTCAGTTGTTTTGCGATTGAGATTTTTATTAATGAGGTTTACATTGGACTGTTTAAGCAGTACTTGGTAAGTTACTGGCTAACTGCAGACCAGATCCAGCAAAGGAGCCATTACTAATATGTCTGACAGACCTTCCTGCCAACTGTTCTGCTTACAATTTTCATGCCAACCTTTACGACTCTGCTCACAAAGTTGGCTGAAAAGCTTACAGATATGGAAAACTATGAGACTGTTGATGGTAAGTTTTACACGCCATAAGGGAATGCCTCTCTGATAGCTGACGGTTTTCCCAGCCCACCAGGATTCTTTCGTGCAAAAGATCTTTGTGCTCAACTTCATCACTTCTTACCTGGGAATCTTTTTGACTGCTTTCGTCTACGTCCCGTTCGGCAAGATTCTGGTTCCGTACCTTGACGTATTCTCGATCACCGCCCAAAACTTTACCACTGAGGGTAAACCCCTACCGACCCAAGTGTGGCAGATCAACCCCGACAGGCTTAAGAAGCAAGTCATCTACTTCACCGTCACAGCACAGATCGTCAACTTTGCCACAGAGGTCATCGTCCCCTACGCAAAGCGCAAGGCCTTTAAGACGGTGGAGAAAGTGCAGGCCTTGTCTGAGAAAAATGAGGAGACCCTTCTTCCAGATTCCGCCGATGAGGCTGCTTTCCTCAAGCGTGTGAGGAATGAGGCTGAGTTAGCTGATTACGATGTCACCATCGATTATAGGGAGATGGTTATTCAGTTTGGTAAGACTTTCTGCTCGTGGAGAATGAGATGGGCACCGCTAACTTGTGCAAGGTTATTTGTCCCTCTTTTCTGTCGTCTGGCCACTTACTGCATGCTCGTTTCTCGTCAACAACTGGGTTGAGGCTCGTTCTGATGCGATGAAAATCGCTGTCAACAGCAAGCGTCCAATCCCATGGCGGGCAGATTCAATTGGTCCATGGCTCAGCTCGCTTGGTTTCCTCTCGTGGCTCGGCAGTCTCACCAGCGCTGCTTTAGTGTTCCTCTTTAATACAAACAAGAGCGGACCTGATGGCTCTCCCTGGAATATCTCTGGATGGGCGCTGTTGCTCTCAATCTTGTTCTCAGAACATCTCTACCTTGTTGTTCAGTTTGTTGTCAGAGGCGTTCTTGCCAAGCTGGATAGCCCCGGTCTTCAGAAGGAAAGAGCCGAGCGGTTTGCTATGCGCAAGCTCTTACTTGAGCAAATGGTCGAGCACGATGTTTTGAGCCAGGAGGCGGGTAAGGGTGCCCCAGGTCTTTTGGGTCAGGGTGAGAAAATTACGAGGGAAGCTCTCGAGCAGGAAGCGAGGTCTCTTGCGACTGCTAAACCTGAGGACTTGTTTTGGCAAAGGCAGAGGGGTGCAGACGAGACTATCCAAATTGGGCGGGCGCTGATTGCTGAGACTGCTGCTGCTAACCAGACTAAGTCGAGGAAGTAGAGCACTCCTGACGAGCGAGTTTTGAAGGGTTGGAAGGATTCTTTGGGGGAAAGGTGGTGAAGGTAGGTGAAACTCTTGTGGGAGAAAGTTTGGTAGACTGTTAAAAGGAGGCTGAAGGTCCTTTTTGGATGAGGGAAGGTTTTCTTGGTATTGTTGAAGCAGGTTGCCGTTCATGATGATACCTTAGTATTGATATACCTGGTGTGCTCCAGTCGTTTAGTGGGGATATAAACAGCCCTTCCTTGGGTTGTTGGGTATGATAAATTCATGGAGACATACATTTGTCAAAGAATAGTGGAAGAAGCCTACTGCCATGGCTAGTACAGGGTGTCAGCCTAAGTTGGGGGCTGTGCCTTGCATGTACGGTTGCAAGGCGGCACGCTCAGCGTTCAAAACTGCCCATCAGGATCGCACGCAATTTCGAAGTCAAGGAGATCCGGGCGGAAATTTTGCCCGGCTTACTTCTCGTATGTGTTTTATCTTTGGTTAGTCGTTGGAGTTTGCGGTCGACCCAGATTGCGGTTTTTAATCACCACCCCTCGTGGCCACCCAGCACTATACTACAACTCGCACAACAGTTACTATTTGTCAAATCACTATTGATCCGCTGTAATAATCGCTCCTATAACCAAGATACTAAGATGGAGTGCTCACATGCATTATCTCTTCTGGGTCATATGGCCTCTCTTTCTCTGCGCTTGAAGTGTGTGGTATGGTGTGGCAATCTAATAAAGGTCGGGTGGTGGACGGGCAGGCTGCCTTCGGGTTACACAGCCTACCTGACCACCTAACTGCAGCTTTTATTCACGCTATTGTATCTCAGGTATAAGAGCCCTGGCAGCCATCAAGCCCGCAACGGCACAGAACGTTCAGCTAACTGACTTTTGGTGGTTCAAGTAAACCGTTACCGAAGCTCACGGGAGGGGTTTTATCTGCCTACCAAAGGTTTGTTTCAGAGGGGAGCACAGGTGTGATATATGCCCTGTCATATCCTGGCCACTTTTTATATACTAAGCAGTTTGCTTTCTCGGGGTTTTTTTTTTTTTTTTTTTTTTTTTTTTGAAGCACGTTTATCTTCTCTTTATCTTGATTGGTCTTCACACGCCATCCCCGACCTTTTACCTGCCATGGATTTACAGCACTCAAACCGACCACTTAACTCCCATAATTTACGGGAGGGTGCTAATGGAAACAGTAGAATGATGGAGCGGAGAGCAATCGACCAACCACCCAAGATGAGCACGAGAGCCGGGCCGGTGATGGAGTGGTGGATAGCGGAGCAGTTTGAGTGTTCTGGTTTTCAGGAAGAGGAGGACACCCCTCCGAGCGAACCGGAAGTTGATCCTTGGGAATTCACAGTGATCATTGAGGATTATGGGAGAGAAGAGCAGTTGGAGCGCCGGGCGGATGCTGAGGAGTCAGTTAAGGGTGATCCAGATTTGGTGTCACCTTTGACGCCCGATGAGGAAAGTGCTGGTTTTTATGGACGAGCGAGGGAGGCCTATGAGAGCGAAAGTATGCAGAGACACGTGATGGCATATGGAGATTCAGGAGCCAGTGGACATACAGTCCCTCAAGTCGTCTTATCTGAACCAGCAGACAACGGAAATAAAAGCATGCCGAACTCTTGGTCGGGAAAACGAAGCCGAAGCGTATCAATATCCAGCCAACGATCGTTCAAGTCCTGCACCGAGCAGCTTGTAGCGCTTTCTCTTCAAGGATCCCTCATGACTTCGCGGCTCAGTCCTGCTTCACCGGAATTTTCGTCACGAAGTCATCCTTCAGTATCTGAGTCCTCAATGACGAAGAGTGTCTCGCCTCGGGAGTTTGAAGATGGCCTCATTCCAGTCTCTGCCGCGAACGGAGGCTTTTGTGAAGGAGCTGAAGAAGATAATGACCTCGCCCTAGGGAATTTCAAAAGACCAAGGTTTTGGACGAGGCTAACGGGGAGCAAAGATGATGGCTTGGGTAAACCAAAGGGAAAGAGAGTGAAGCCAAGTTACTATTGATTGAGAACCAATGAGAGGTGGGATGATACAGGACGATGTACTCGCGTATTGCATACGGTAATTACGGATATGGAACGGTCCGTCACATGCTCAATCTCCCATTCAATGTCGGCTCCATCGGATGACGTCTAATGGGGATGGGGTGATAAAAGCCCCACCTTCCCCCACACCAGTCCTCACCAGTGACAATGACCTTTGCGTGGAAGATGCTTGGTTCGATTTGGGGAAGAAACGCTTGGCTTTTCCTTATTTCCGGGATGGTTCTAGATCTCTATTCGTTCTGCCGTGGCTTGCATCGCCTGACTTTTAGCAATTCCATCTTCTTGGTTTCTTTCCCAACGGCTGATGGTCCATCTGGTTCATGAATCTCTAAATAAGATAAGATTCCTTCGGTACCCAAACTGTCGGTCTGGTAAGCTGTGGAGCTTTCTCTTAACCGAAGTCGGAAAAGACATTGCATTCATTCAATTTTGGATACTTTTGACTGGATTCGCCACTCTTTCTTTTCCCCGGAAGAACATTTCCAAACATACCACATTCTTCATTCAAAATGGCGCCGTTGACGGGTGTTGAGGTCGCGAAGCATAACAATGCTAAGGACTGCTGGGTCATTGTTCATGTATGGTTGTCCCCGTTGAACCGTACCATGTAAACAAAATAGAAACTGACTCGATCAACCTTTTAGGGGAGAGCATACAATGTGACTGAATTCCTCCCAGAACACCCTGGTGGGCAAAAGATCATCATCAAATACGCTGTGAGTCTACATAGAATTTGGCGATCTAGTTGCAGAGAATGGACTGACAATCCTCCAGGGAAAAGATGCCACCGAGGAATTCGACCCTATCCACCCACCAGATACCCTGGAGAAATATCTACCCAAGGACAAGCACATGGGGCCTGTCGACATGACTACGGTCGTGAAGGAGAAGTCTGAAGTGTTGCCTGAGGAAGAGGAGAGGTTAAAGCGCATCCAGGAGATGCCCCTTCTTGAGCAGTGCTTCAACCTTATGGATTTTGAGGCTGTTGCCCGCCGCGTTATGAAGAAGACCGCCTGGGGTTACTACTCGAGCGCCGCCGATGACGAAATTACGCTCCGTGAGAACCACTCGGCATTCCACCGAATCTGGTTCCGCCCACGCATCCTCGTCAACGTCGAGAACGTCGACTTCTCCACCACCATGCTTGGGACCAAAGTCTCGATCCCCTTTTACGTAACGGCGACCGCTCTGGGCAAGCTTGGTAATGTTGAAGGTGAGGTTGTGCTCACTCGCGCGGCAGCAAAACACAATGTGATCCAAATGATCCCGACCCTCGCTTCCTGCGCCTTTGACGAGATCGTCGATGCCGCCGCCGGAGATCAGGTTCAATGGCTCCAGCTTTACGTCAACAAGGACCGCGCCATCACACAGCGCATTGTAGAGCACGCCGAGAAGCGCGGCTGCAAGGGGTTGTTCATTACTGTTGACGCTCCCCAGCTTGGCCGAAGAGAAAAGGACATGCGCCTCAAGTTTACAGATGAGGGCAGTAACGTACAGGCTGGGCAGTCGACCGACAACAGCCAGGGCGCCGCCCGTGCTATCAGCAGCTTCATTGACCCTGCTCTCAGCTGGGATGATATTCCTTGGTTCAAGTCAATCACGAAGATGCCCATCGTTCTCAAGGGCGTTCAGCGTGTGGAGGATGTCATCAAGGCTGTTGAGGTTGGTGTTCAGGGTGTCGTTCTTTCCAACCATGGTGGCCGCCAGCTCGACTTCGCTCGGTCTGCCATTGAGGTTCTGGCTGAGACGATGCCTGTTCTGAAGGAGATGGGCCTCGAAAACAAGATTGAGGTCTACGTTGACGGTGGAGTCCGCCGCGGCACCGATATCATCAAAGCTCTCTGCTTGGGTGCCAAGGGTGTCGGTATTGGCCGCCCCTTCCTGTACGCCATGAGCGCGTATGGGCAAGATGGCGTTGAGCGGGCCATGCAACTCCTCAAAGATGAGATGGAGATGAACATGAGACTGATTGGCGCGACCAAGATTGAGGAGTTGAACCCTAGCTTGGTAGATGCCAGGAGTCTGTTCAATCACGGGACGACGCCTGTGGATAACTTGGCGAACGCTATTTATGACCCCTTGATCAATCCGGCACAGAGAGAAAAAGCAAAGCTGTAAGATTGGGTTAATAGAGGGAGGGGGTTATTTGATGTCTGGGTCTGCTAATAATACATAGCGTGCGGGAGGTTTGGTTGTTCGGTTATAACGCTTTCTGGACAGTCGGCATAGTAGTACAAATATTATAGGGTATCATGAGAGCATGATACATAAGAATACATGGTGTATCTACCATTGGTCACTCACGGAGACTGCCATTCTTTGCATCCATAATCTTCAGGATATCCAACATAGGGGTTTGCACATGAATGTCTGTATTTCGGTAAGAATACAACGTTAGACGTTCTGTCTTGTGCTGCCCGCCGAAAGGAAGCGTACCGCTACACCATTGTACCAGTGCTGTTTGGGATCGAACCAAATACGGTACACGACCAGGCTTTCGTCACGCCGTTGCTAGAACGGGCTCAACAGCTGCGTAATCAGTTGAGCCGTTTACCTTACTTAATGTCCGTTAAAATTGGGCAAAGCCTTTCTCAAAGCCCGGGGAATGATTAAGGTAAGGTACAAAGCCATTGATACACTCGGCCGTGAACCACGGCAACCAGCACGAGGATGAGGAGCGTGATGTATTTCTGCTGTACTGGTATCCCTTCACCTTTTCAGCTGGCCCCCCATGGCATGACGTCAAGGCCCACACCCCTCGTCTCAGTCACAGGCAACCCAAACACAGAAATCCCATTCTTTTCTGATACGGATAGTAGCGCACAATTGCCTGCCGGCCAGGCTTGGAAAGGTTACCGACGGTAGCACCTGCCCCCGGACGCCTGACCCCCGATTGCCCCCCTCCCTCTTTCCCCGCGCGAACCCTGGGAACCCAAGTTGCCTTGCGTCGCAGGCTTCAAACTCCGGTCTTCAGCTCAGAAAGGGTCCCAAGCTGCAGCAAAGAAAGCATCTTCATGCATCCATTTTTCACTGGCTCGATTCCACTGCACATTCCCGCGCACAGCCCTACGGGACGACCAACCGGGGAACCCAAACGGCAAACCAAACGCTCTTTTGCAGGGCCGCCTATCGAAGGAATACCTTACCTTACCCGCCGCCGCCGCTGGATGCAACATCGACCCCCAAAATAAATAACACAGTCGCAACAGCCTCGTCGGTCGCAAACATTAATAAACCATCACGAACACAGTCACCCACCAAGGAACCTCGGGTCAGAGTTCAAGCCGGGACCGCTCTATGCCTGGGGATCATAACAAGGAGAACGGGAAAAAGAAACACAAACGTGGTTTGTGTATCTGTCCCGCATCTGTGTAAACAAAAAGTCCACCGCCCTCTTTATCCCAAAATACATATCCCACAAAAACACACAAACCGCCAAAGCCATACAACCCAGACTCCGAAAAATGTCGTCGACACTCGAAGCCAAAATCGTCATCTTGGGCTCTCAGGGAGTGGGCAAGACCTCACTAGTCATGCGCTACTGCAAGGGCGCCTTCGACCCCTCTCAAGTAACATCCACAGTTGGCGCCTCTTTCATGACGAAACGAGTAGTCGATACAGATACAGACACGCTCGTTCGTTTACAGATTTGGGATACCGGTACGCTTCCCCCCTCCCTCTTTTTCTCACCTTACTAACCGCACATCCGCTGCCCAGCCGGACAAGAACGATTTCGCTCCATTTCACGCCTCTACTACCGCGGCGCAAATGCCTGCATCCTCTGCTACTCAATAACCGACGCCCAGTCATTTGCCGAGATGGGCATATGGCTCACCGAGCTTCGCCGAAACCTCCCCTCGGATATTGTTCTACACGTAGTAGGTACGAAAGCCGACATTGTCGCTCGCGAACCGTCAAAACGAGAAGTACCATTCGAGAGATGTATCGCATATGTCGCAGAAAATCTGGCGCCGGGGAGAGGAAGTACACCACCACCTACAGCTTCGCTTGTCGGTTCATCGGCGGATAATAAACCACCAACATCGAGCGGGATATTCTCTTCGGCTTCGGCGATCAAAGGGGGATTAGAGTCAGTCGAACCGAAGAGCCCATCCAGCAAGAGGAGTTCGGGGTTCTGGGGCCAGGAAGTTGGATGGGATGCTTGCCATGAGATTTCAGCCGAGAACGGGGAAGGGGTGGAGGAGGTTTTCAGGGTCGTGACGAGGAAGTTGGTGGAGCAGAATAGGAAGATGCAGGCTGCTCTGTTGGCTGCAACCGGATATACGCCTGGGGAGGGTGGAATGACTCCATTTCCAAGTGCGTATGGCGGAGGCGAAATGCCCGGAGGAGGAGAGGGCTATTTTGATGGTGTGAATCCGAGGGGAGGAGGAAGTTTTAGGGTCGGGAGGGATCGAAGGAGTTGGATTTTTAGTCCTCCCTTTTCGTCACCTGCTTTGGGCGGAGACGAAGCTGGTGGCTATCGTGGCGAGCGGTGGAATCAACAAGGAGATGGGAATGGCCCTAATGGGAAGAGGGGCCGGTGTTGCTGATGAGAATGGTGTGAGAATGAGAAAAGGGGCGGGGAAGCAGTGAAGGTTAGATGGTAACGATACCCCTATGATGGGAATTTGGTTATCTCACTTCCCACACAGAATGCTGAGAAAGAGAGAAAACCATGGTTCCGTCATTTTCTAATTTCTTCTTTACTCTTATCTCGTGAAAGGATGGGTGGTTTTTCGATTTGAGGTCGATGGGTAAGGAAGGCATTGCATATGAGCAAACTTTTGCATGATGGAGGAAGGCGTTTTTCCTTACCCTCTTCTGTCTCCTCATGCAGTGGACTGTTTCTCCTTGTTGTCATGAATTTGGCTTCGGCATCGTGTTTGAGTTGTTTCTGTTATGTGGGATGTGGTCTTTTTTGTCGAGCTTCGTCGCTTTTTTTCGAGGTTCTTGTCTGGCAAGCATACGGTGGTGGGCTGGTTCTTCATTTTTTACTATGAACCGTGGGATTAATAACACGGAAAGGAGCAGGTTTTAGGAATCAGGGTCAAATCGGTAATTGGGGATGCAAGGAAGGAAAGGAAATGAAAGGAAAGAGGGTCATATAATCCCTCACAGTTACAACGGAACCACATGGCGACGGCTGGATCGTCGTTTTTTTGTCTCTCCTCTCTTGATTTCTCATACCTACAAATAGCGAATGGCATCTGGTTTGGTCTCTCTTCTTGCATATCGAGGACATTTCATATGCGTGTCAGGGCACCAAGAGGTCTTGCGGCCCAACGACGGCATGCCATGTGTGTATGCTATGCGATGCAAGGTGATGTGATGAAGTATGTCAGGGGAAAGGGTGGTAGCACAGAGGGTGTAAGTCATATTTCGGACTCTTGTGCCGATTGGACCAGGCTATAGGAGAGAAAAGAATGGGATTGGATCTTGTTTATTTTATGGTAGGAGAGGAAAACAGGGCATGTGTGGGAAACTGGCACACCGCAACCAAGTACACGAAGAGGGTGCGTAGCTTGGCTAGACCTTTGTGTATGGGAGCGGTGTAGATTAGTAGTTCTGCAAGTTTGAAGATATATTTCTTCGCCTGAATTTGTAAAGGGTGAGGTTTAAATGATGTTTGAGCATCACTACTAGTGGAGAAAACACATGAAAAGATTGGAGAGGAAAAAGAGAAATGTGGGGACAAAAGGAAGAAGCAGAGATGGATAGGATGGAGAGGAAAATCCCGCAAAAATGGATGCCCAATAACAGGATTGAACTGTTGACCTTCGCATTACCAAATATGACATCTAACGATATGATATTAGTACGACGCTCTAACCAGCTGAGCTAATCGGGCTTGTGCTGTTTGATATGTTTTCAAGTTGAACTGCACGATTGTGTAGGCGATGGGGTCGAGTGTTCGAAGTGCCTAGCAGGTTTGTTGATGCGAGAATAGTGCCGGTTGATATCTCCTTGCTTTCTTCTGAAAACCACATTCTGGGCATCAATAGGCATGATCGGATTTGTAGAACGCCCTGGATGTTTTCGCACTGACTGATTGTGGTGTCGAAAATTCAGAGGCTTGCAGATGCAGGTCCCAACGGGGGTAACAATAATGGACATCCTTGTTCCATCCGGTATTTTAGCTTGTCCCACTTCTTATTTTCGCTCCTTTTGACCAATGAGAACAAACTGTTTCAACAGAAGTAGCCAAAAATCCCCGGCCCAAAATGATTTCTCGTTCTTTTTAACCCCACGGTACACCGTACAAGCATTTTTAAATTTCTCACTGAGAAAGAAGTAAAGTTCATTTTTGTAACATAATTTCCTACTCAGTCTTTATCCAGGGCGATGTCCTGGTCTGGCTCAGGGCTGGAGCCTTTGCCTATGCGGGGTGATACTTCAGTGGGCGTCGGCACGACCACCCATCAAGATTCCCAAGCAACAGTAGTAGGTTCTTCTTCGTATACCCGACTTGACCAAGAAGGCTCGCCAAACGCGTCTTATGAAGAAGGCGACTCTCGCTCTTTTAAGCGGAGGCGAATTGACGACAGCAACGTCGAGGAAGACGGCGAAGAGGAAGAGGAAGAAGAGGACGACAACGACGAAGCGGAGGACGCTCAAATGGAAAACGGAATTGATGGCGCTGTTGTGCACGCGCCACTCCCACCAGCACCAGCGGCTTCTGTTGTCACAATTGATCCAAACGATCCCCGAATTCCTCATTTCAAACCTGGACTACCCGACCCGGATGACAAGGGTGAAAATGACTGTTTTTTTGACGACTGTTTAACTCGAGCTGGTGGAAATCAGTACTTTGTGTAAGTCGCTATAATTTTGTGTTAATTTTTTTTCATCCCGTCTTACTTTATGCTCTCTTTTTTTTGGGCATTGCGCCCCTATTTTATTCTTATCCACAGATTCTTACCTGTGCCCTTTTACCAGAAAACACTTGATCGACAAGCACTGCCTCATCAGGGGAGACCAAGGCAGGTCAGAAGGAGGGCGCCGCAAAACACCAAAATATCTTACTCTGTGTCCAACCGACTGGCCATTTACGCACGGTGCCTCCTCATCGTGCACACACTGCGGCGACATCACCACCCTCCTTAACGTCCAAGGAGACCGCAACCATGAGAGTCCATCAATCTGCTCCTTCTGCTGGACCTACTTTGAAAACCGCGCCGGCCTCATCACTCACATAAACGAGGGCCCCTGCAAAAGCAATGAAGGCTTCGCTCGGAAATTGACTCTTATACGGCACATGTTCGTCAGTGGCCTGCGCAACCCCGAAGCATCCCAGATATCTCAGGCATCGGAAGGCCAAAGACAAGCCCACGCCGAAGCGGAGCGAGTCGCTCGCGCTGAGAAGTATGCGCTAGAACAGCAGCTCCACGAGCAGGCTCAAGTGGAATGGCGCGCTCATACCCAGGCTCAACGTGCTCAGCGACAGCAGAGGATACCATCACCCCCTCGGTCTCAAGGTGGACAAGGTGCTGCCGCTTCTGGCCCTGCGTACGCCACCCACCACTTCACCCCAAATGCTACGAACGGTAACATAGCACCGCCAACACCCCAACCGCACCACCCGCAGGCAGCTCCAATCGCGGCTATGGGAGCACCCATCCCTGCCACTGCCGATGGACTATTACCTGCATACCAACCTCAAGCTCAAGCGGCAATCGATTATGCAGTGCCCTCGGCAACGGTAGAAGCTATGGCTAGGAGTATCGAGCGCCTGTCCGGGATTATTGGTGACTTGACGGCGGCCAACACGAGGCTATTGCAGGAGGTCCAGCTTAGAGATCAGCAGGTGTCCGGTCGTGATCAGCAGGTCCGTAGTAGGGACGAGCGAATCATTGCCTTGTCGGCTGAGAATAAGAAGCTGGTTGCCGAGGTGGCGAGGTTGACTGAGAGGGTAGAGCTGCTAGAGCAGAGTGGCGATGCCATTGGGAGAGGTGTAGCAGTAGGAGGGGCAGTTGTTGTTGGAGGGGATATGAGTGATGGTGGCGATTGAAAGAGCAATAAGAAGGATTAATGGTTGTCAAGACGTCTGTTTGATTTATTGGTGTGCCGCAGACGTAAAGTAGCAGGATGTTCCAGTTGTAGCGTCCAGTTTATGATACCCAACCCAAAACACCATATGTTGCCTACAGATGTGTGCCTAGCTTATCTTGCAACTTCTATTCTCCTACGAACCATGTTTACCACTAGATCATTAAAAAACTTTCCGCCTGCAAAAGTTCTTTTTCATAATCTTGCTTCTTGCGTCATGTCCCCTAACAACTCTTATATCTCCATGGGATGATACGACCCAGGTGCTGCTCAGGACCCGTTGATTAACCAGATGCTGGAAATTCACCTTTACGAGTGCACCGCAACGAAGAGAGTATAGTCGCCAAAGTCTTAAATCATATCTATGTTTAATTCTTTTCTGTCTTAGCGTAAGGCATTTAAAATCTACCGACATAACATCATAAAGAAAATGTAACGAGGAGTTCTCTTGCCCGTTGTCCACCAACCTTGCGGAAGCGACTCTCGAAAGAGTCTGAACAATGGGCCTTCTGTCTCGTACTAGTCCTAAAGGACATTTAATCTGCCAACGCTCCGTTAAGAACAAGTCCTGGGATAGACATTGCTCCTGCCATCTCAAGTGATAGCACCGCTGGTGTATGTGCATGTATAGTGTACAAATGTACAGGCAAGGGGATGGGATGGGTTTGGGGATGGGTGATACCCTCTCTGTAGACAAAAGCTTAGGAAGAGGGAGTGGGAAGTGCTATCACTACTGCACCGCGCCAACCCAAGCAACCGACTGTAACATGTCAATTCGGTATCTGAATGCTCATGTTGGTCTATCCACACCGCCTTCCCTGCTGTAAGAATCAAAGTGAGAATGCACCGCTGCCCGTTACCAAAACGCCAACGCTTGTCGCCCCGAGCCTTTTCCACGCATTTTGTGAGGTAAAAGAAACGTCATAGGAGATACCCATGTGTTGCATAAATAAAGGGAAGAAAGGAGATAGATACCTGCAATCATTATTGGTCCAATACATGTTGGAACAAGGGCGAGATCGACTCGCCATAATGATTTCTCCGTATCGCCTCAGCCAAGAGGAACGACAGATCGAGGACCACCAGCTTACTCGCGCTGCGTGCCTTGTCCTCCGGAATTGGGTAACTGTTGGTCACAACAATCTGGTCGATGCAATCGCAATTTTGCATCTGCTCAAGGCAGTCACCACCAAACACACCATGTGTCGCGATGCAATAGACCTTTTTAGCGAAACCGCGCTTAACAACCGTCTCCGCAGCTGCGATCCAGGATCCCGGCTTGTCAATCATGTCGTCAACAATGAAGACTGTCCGTCCCCTGACGTCGCCCACAAGAGTAATCATGCGTTCGACCTTGGGGTTCTTGAGAACTTCATCCTCCTCGTCCGAGCTCTCAACAGCATCGCCTGAGCCGCCTAGGGCATGGGATTGAGGAGCGAAGAAAGATGACGCGTGCGACATGGTCATGGGATCATCAACAGGAATATCGGTATCAGCCGCCGATACAGATGGTGAAGGGAAGTCGTCAGGCACAATGTGTCCTTGGAACAATCTCCCGTGAATGACCTCACGGGCGCGCTGGTCATTATACTCTTCCCCGTCTCCTTCCTCCTCGTCCAGCTCATCAATCACTGATGACTGCGACAGTGTGGTCTGGGACCTCGTGCGAAGAGGCTTGGGGTGGCTCGAGGAGTGAGATCGCGTCCCATTAGCAGACCGCGGTGAGCCTTGAGCATCCGCAAGGTGTCCGTTCGTTGGAGGGATTCCATTCTCGGTCTCCGATGAGTTGTTACGCACCTGATTACTGATCGGATCCAGAACCGGCTGTCGCTCAATCCCATCGAGGTGGTTCATGATCATGCTAGTTGTCATGCTTGAGGGAATGTTGTTGCCTCTCTTCTTGTCTGTTGTGACCATGCCGAAGTTGAGCTTGAGGGCGTCGGCGAGGGACGTGACTCGCTTGGTGCCGCCAGCGTTCTTGGACACGACTACCGCCTCCTTCCAGTCCGCCACATTGTGTCTGATCCAGCGCGCAATGAGGGGTTCCGCGTGCAAATTGTCGACGGGGCATTTGAAGAAGCCCTGCATTTGCGAAGCGTGAAGATCAACGGTGACGACGTGCCTGACCCCGGCAACATCCAAAAGGTTTGCTAGCATCCTTGCAGTGATAGCTCCGCGATGGGACTTCTTCTTGGACTGGCGACTGTAGGGGAAGTATGGCAGCACAGCTAACTGGAGTCAGCACAAGTGCAGATGTCGGAAATGAGGGAACGAATGAACACATACCGGTAACCTTGCTTGCAGAGCCTCCCTTGCAGGCAGAGATCATGATGAGCAGCTCCATGATGGTGTCGTTGATCTTTGGGCTGCCTGATTGCACGACAAAGACGTCCTTCTCACGCACACTGGTGAGGATGCGAACGCTCGTCTCGCCATTGGAGAATTGCGTAAGCTCGGCGTCAGCCGGGTGCATACCGAGGTTCTCACATATTTTTTTGGTGAGTCCCGGGCAGCTGGAGCCCGAGAATATCAATGTGCCTCTCATGTTGGGAATGTTGGGTTTAGAGGTTGCGAGAAGGGCTGTGGGAATTTTTTCTCTCCCCTCTCCTAAAAAGTGTTTGGCAAAGTGGAGCGCCCGCCAAGCTGACTCGAAAAGTTTCTGTTTCACTGCTTGAGAAGTGGCGGGGTCAATAGAACCAGCAGAAACGGCACGTGCCCCTAGTTGACCACTCCAGCGGGCAGGTACTGGCAGGTGCCAGGGGGAAACAGCCAGGGGCAATGGGCAGAGGCGTTATGGTTGAACTTCCAGTTGGCAGACTGCGAATTGACCAACCTCCAAACATGAGGTCGAGCTTGCCTATGTTGTCGCCTCCTCGAATACTGCAAGTTCTTATATCTCAGTGGAAGTGTTGGTCTGCTTTTTCGTTCCTGCTAGTGTCTGGGCTCGATGATAATGCAATGAGCATCGTTATCTGACGCCGTCAGTGCTTTACAACGTCAGGAAACCTATGATTGGCCAGTGTAATATTGTAAATACACCCTTGCATACCTCTTCTGGTAGCGAAGGAGCATCTTGTGAAAATCTGCCCCAGAAGAGGGTATATGAGTGATGGTGTGTTTAGAGATGGTTTTGGAAGAATCATTTCAGATTTTTATAAAGCAAAAAGACTGAAAGGGTATGCTATTCTCTGCTGCAGAGTATCCAAAGAACGAACGCTTAATTGCGCCTTGGAACTCGCACACTTTTTTCTTACTCCCGTCTGCTGGAAATTTACATTTTGAGCGTAACATAAACTCAGAATCTCAGCCGCTCTCCCAACACCCAGTCATAATGGGAATTCCACGACTCAAGAGAAACCTCGAGCCATTCGCGGATAAAGGAGTCATTAAGCCATGTAAAGTAGTCGTCGACGGCCCCGCATTGGCCTATCATGCTCTGAATCTCTGCTCGAGAGCAACTCTCAAGTCAAGTCCCTTTGAGCAACCGTCCTATGAGCTGCTTGGACGCACTGCAATTGCCTGGTTGGAAAAGGTTGAGGAATATGGCCTTGAAATGTACGTATAAGAAAGACTTACTGGGCAAGTCCCTAACTTGATTTAGATCTCATATTTATTTCGACGGCTTTTTACCCACGTTAAAACGACCCGAGCGGACCCAAAGACTCATTGGCATGACCAAAGACTTGGTGAAATACCACTCATCATGCCCCACCAAAGTGCCCAAAGAGCGTCCTCACCGGTTTGCTGAGAGAGTGGCAGATTTATTCCCTTCAACTTGGGCAGGAGAAGCCCACGTGAAGCCACCGCCGCCCGCTTTTCTTGTTCCGGCTGTCATCGATGCTTTGCGCTTGTCGAAATACGATACATTCACATCAGTCGTAGGTGGTGAGGCCGATGGTTCTTGCGCCTCACACATACGAGACTCTGGAGGCTTAGTCTTGACGTCCGATTCGGATCTCCTTGTTCACGACCTCGGCGAAGATGGAGCCGTCGTCTTCTTCTCCGACATAGACCAAGATGTAGAGAGCAAGAAGCTTCTCGGTCCACGGTTCCAGCGGCTTAATATTTGTCGAAAACTGTCCATGAACCCCGAGACCGGTTTATCCTATTTGGCATTCGAGATATTCAGCGATTGTCATCTCACAGTAGAGCAGGCCGCCGAGAGATCTAGAAGGGGCGAAGCGATCAAATTAGCCAAGGAAGAGTATGACGAATTCATTGCAACATACTTGTCACCTGAGACGGCTTTAGGCGACCAAAGTATTCCGTGCTCAAGTCTAGACCCGAGGATATCGGAACTTGCTCTTCGATTCTCAAAACTCAGCCAGTCTGAGCCTGAAAATGAGGAAGATAAGCTCGAGATGTACCTACCCTTTTTACTTGACAGCCCCTCTCGCACCAGTGCCTGGGAGAGCAGTAAGGATACCAGGAGCTTGGCCTACTCCTGTTTGCTATCAAGCCGGAAGACATCCATACGATCTGTATCTGAGATGAGGAGACTTCAGTCCGCCACTTCGGGGGTACAAGTTGAGGCCGCCCACCCATCAAAGCTGGACCAAGAGTGTGCTACATACATCGAAAGAATTGCAAAGATCAGGGCCAACCTTCAAACCCCTAGCGTCATGTGGGTAGTGTTATCCATCTACCAAGACATTGTCATGACTGCAGACCGAGGAAGAGGGTATCCTCTAAGTTTGGAGTTATTGGCACAGGAGGCGAGCGGAAAGCTTGATCAGTACTCGTGGGACTTTGTGCACCTCGTGGCGCAAGCACAAGCAACATGTTACTCGCTAAGGATGCTTAAGCAGCTGGCTAGCCTCAACGCCCAACCTAGCGCGGTGACGGGGCTTCTCCATGTCTTATCAGAGCTTCCGTCATTGCAAAAGTTTCCCACAGTTCACAACTTCTCGGATACACTAAGGTTGATCAGGGAGCAAGGCGGGTTAAAATGCCTGACAGCTCTCTGTGCAGACTTCGACGACATCCTCCCACATATCGAATCCATTGGGAGGCCACAGATCAAGAATACGAAAAAGACGAAGAAGAGAAAGGCGCCACAAGCTACAGCCGAAGCTCAGACCAGAAAACGTCCGAGCAATCCTTTTGACCTGTTGAACAGTTTGGGCGAGTAGGCGTTGCTCAGGTTGTGGAAGCTATGATTAACTAGCATGATTCCCATGATAGCACGGACCACACGGTAGTTGCAAATGTGTTGCAAATGTATTTCCATGGACATCCCATATATACTTGAATGGCATTTTCTTTTGGAAAGAAATCGCGGTACAGAATAGTCAACATCCTCGATAAACCCTTTTGTAAGACCCCAGGGGGGCTTATGCCAGGGGTTCAGGTTAGGGTTAACTCCTGCAGCCACCAACCCTTATCGTTTATCTCCCTTTCCAACACCCCTCCAAAATTTTGAGCGAGCACCCCGCGTTCCGTTTAAAACTTTCGGCGCAAATCGCATTGTAAATCGGCCCATCCAAGCCACCATAATCGGTCATCTTTCAAACCGTCTTTTTTCTGGATCATTTGAAAACTGCCTCCTCCTTAGTAGTAAAATCATAGGTGAAGACACTTGCCAACACCATTTCTCAGAATGTCCCCCACCGAGACCACCTTGGCTACCATCGCCTCGCTGCGCGACTCGCTCTGCGCTGAATCGACCCCGCTCCCCATTCGCTTTCGCGCACTCTTCTCTCTCAAGCACCTTGCCAAAACCAACAACTTGAAGTCACCAGAGTCGCTGGCAGCCATCGAGGCCATCGCCGCCGCATTTGTCTCGCCCTCCGCATTGCTTAAGCACGAGCTCGCCTACTGCCTCGGCCAGACAGGCAATGACGCCGCGATCCCCTATCTGACCGGGGTGTTAGAGGACCTGGCCGAGGATCCCATGTGCAGACACGAGGCGGCCGAGGCGCTGGGTGCGCTGGGGGATTCGCAGAGCTTGGAGGTGCTGAAGCAATACAGAGACCGCGAGGGAGAGGAGGTGTGCGTTAAGGAGACTTGCGAGATTGCAATTGACAGGATAGAGTGGGAGAATTCAGAGCAGAGGAAGCAGGAGAAGTTGAAACAGAGGTCTGTACAGGCGCACAACATTCAGATTGCATTAGCGGTTGCTAACTAGGAGCTTCCATTGCAGTGACTTCGCCTCGGTTGATCCCGCGCCTCCTCTCGCTCAGGGCCAGGAGAAACCAACCGTCGAGGAGCTCGGCAGGACCCTCATGGATACTACCAAGCCCCTCTTCCTCAGATACAGAGCCATGTTTGCTCTCCGTGACCTTGCCTCGCCTCCTGACCTTCCTACCGCCGTTCCTGCCGTCAACGCCCTTGCTGCCGGATTTGCCGATTCCTCAGCTCTGTTCCGTCACGAGATCGCGTTCGTCTTTGGCCAGCTGTCGCATCCTGCTTCCATCCCGGCGCTTACTGCCGCACTCAGCAACACTGAGGAGGCTAGTATGGTCCGCCACGAGGCGGCTGAGGCCCTCGGTAGCCTGGGTGATGAGAAGGGTGTTGAGGAGACCCTAAGGAAGTTCCTTAACGATAAGGAGGCTGTTGTTCGGGAGAGCTGCATTGTTGCGCTGGACATGGTCGACTACGAGAAAAGCAACGAAACCGAATATGCTTTGATCCCAGAGGTGAAGGGCACTGCTTAAGGTTGGGGGTATATTGTGTTTATCAGGCGTTATGGTCGTTAAAAGATATTGGGATTTACATCGCAGATAGAGAGCGATGCGGTTACTACAGCTTCGTCGCTCGCGCATATTGGGTATTTTGGTAGTCTTGTTCGTGGTTTGATATTGTAAAAGAACGGATCTCAGTTATTCATGGTCCACCTGCCATGGGAAAGTGTTAGCATAAACTAAAACGGAAATTCAAGCAGCCTTTGATGTTGGAAACGAACCTTTCTCCGCAATCGCAATTGTAAATAATTGTCGAGCCTTCGTCTGCACTTCTCTGCTGCACCTCTGAATATCGCACTCCGCGCTGGCCGCACTTGGGGCAATCCGTGTTCGCGTCGATTCTCTCGGTCTGGAGCTTATGTCTCTCAACAGATTGGACGATAGAAAGCTTCTGTCGCAGTGCTGAGGGGAAGTCGGTATCCTTCGTCCTTGTCGTGACGGTTCTCCATTCTTGGTCTGCAACTCAACGTGTCAGCCTCGAGATCGTTGCTGCAACAATGAATCGAAGAACGACGAACCTCGATTCTCGGCGCCACAGCAGTCGCAAGTAAGAAGATTCTTTGCGCTGCCCTTAGATGCGGGCAAAAGGTTACCGCAGTCGGTGCAAAAAACTAAAGAGCCGATGGCAGCCATTGTGTCGGTGGTTTCGTTATTTTTGGCAAGTTGAATTTTGGAGTTCTCGGTTTCTCTGGGAATTTGTAGGTTCTGCCTTTCTTGCAAGCCAACCTACCACTTCAACAAGGTTGGTTTCCAAATACAAAATTTTTAGCGTCCCCCAGCGGAAACCACTGAAGATCATGAATGATGAATCCCTGCATCTCGCCTTGACAGCGCTGACGCACGGACCAAGTTATTACCGTAATCACCCAAGAGCTGGCCAGGCGGCGCTGGAAAGCCATGCCGGGGTCGGGAAGCAAGCGAGGCTAGGTGCTTTTGAATGCTTGGCTTGGGGTTGTGGTCGAACTTGCCTCGAACAGACGCCTTGAGTCGCGACAACCTGGAAGATCCATACCTACGTTGGACGCATCCTTCCTGCATGGGAAATAATGAAGCTCCCAGAAAGCACCGTCCCGCGCCCTCCATTTGAGATTTTTTACTTTTCAAGTTTTTAGTGCCTGCGAAGCTGGAGCTTGACCTAATCTCTCTGACCATAATCGTACACTTTCAACCAACAGAAGTCGGAGACCGAGCACGATTTGTAGAGCCATGTTTCGTCACTCTCTGTCGTGAATCGACTCCTTTCTTTTCCCAGTCCAGCAAACATGGACAACTCTTCGTACCATGCTCCCAACTATGGCGCATCCGGTAGCAACTCGCAGGGCGGCCACTCGCTGCCACCGCCGCAGCATCAATCTCAAGCACCTCGTCCTGAATTCGACAGACCCTTCATCCTCCAAGAAGCTCTCCCATACACGCCCTTCTCGTCAATTGCTCCATTCGATTCAAGTGAGCTTCCTTTTAATTCGCCCATTCCCTCCCACAATAGCCCTCCGTGCCTATTGATGATACCTCCAACTGTTGTATCCCATTTCATCTGATCGTTCTCTAACTATTGTCTCTTCGCGTCAATAGGCGTGCTGCTAGCTCCGACAATATATTCGGCCTCGCCAGCGGCCCCTCTTACCGATCTTGTATCCAACGTCGACTTGATTTCGCTAAACGAAGAATGCGCAAACTACAACGAGACCCGGCGACTCCCGCAGTCGATTAGCCAGGTTCAGCACATCCTTGAACGAGCGAAGCTTCCAGAATAGTATGTTCAGCCATAGGATTGGTTTCTCGACTCTTTCATGAAGCTAATATCAAGAAGCAAGTTCAAGACTGGACCCAGAGACGCGATCACTCCGATATCCACGAACCGCGCCTCTCTCGCTGGCGGTCTTTCACCACTCTCCAAGATGGTCTATGAGACTGTATCGGTACCATTTCGGTACCCCACGCCAGACACGCCCGGCAACAACGTGAAGAATGACAAGCAGAACGTAATAAGCACGCCAATACCTGTCAAGAAGGCCAAAGTAGCAGCGCAGCCGCCAATAGCGGCTCCGAAACATGACCCAAATCCTCCGATTCATAGACAGGCCTCCTCGCAGAAGCCGGCAACACCAGGTCAAGCCAACCGGCAGGCCCAAATTCCACCTAAAGCGCGACTAGAGATCGTCCTACCTACTAAGAGAGAGCTAGAGCAACAGTCTTCTACTATTGATAGGTCAATACCAAGGGCGCCCGCCGTGAAGTCTCCTGTCGTCCATGCAAGTGACACTCCCCGTCAAAGCAGTAGCACAACGCTGCCGCAGCCACAATTGCAAAGGCCTTCCGCGCCCCTTCCGCAACCCACCATTGCTCACAGTCCATCAACAGTGGCACCGAAGCCGTCACCATCACAGTTGTCGACAGGTTCTCAGAAACCAGCCATCGCTATCGAGATAAAGAAGGACACCACTTTCGACAAGAGCGAGTTTATGGTGGTTGCTGATGCTCCTGATGAGCCAGCAAACCTTTCACTCAAGAAACGGCAGGAAGACGTGGATGAAGATGCTATTTATGGGAATAGTCTTGACCTGCGCGAAAGAGCCGACGCAGCTCTACATGACTTGCGGTTGTTTCTGCACAATATTTTCCGTGCTGAAAATGCTGCGCTATCAAGCCAAGCTGGAAACGACGTGGTTACTCTTACACCCGAGGGCGATGCTACTCTCACATCAAGCGCGCAATCAAAAGCCCAAGCTCTTCTGAGCAAGACCATCACATTGAACTGCTTTAGAAAAGTTCCTCTGGATGAGCTTCTTCACGTGTTTCGGCTTTCCGAAGGTGCATTGAAGCAGGCCGATTCATATGACATCAAGATTGACGATTCGTGGACTGCAGCAGATGCTGAACAGTGGCTGCAGCAGTTACCGGCTCTGGAAACTGCGATTCGAGCCGCCCGCACCTCGCTGAGATTGATGTGCGGAGGTCGCCAAGACAAACAGCTCTACTCGGAAAATGCCATTGAGCAAAGTTTGAACCTATTCAAACGAATTGTAGACGGTGTTGTCATTCCTGTTGCCGAGTTAAGAAGCACCACCCAGCTTTTCAGGACACTTGCCCAGAACAAGAAGAGGATAGTCAGCTTGTTTACAGACTGTCAAAAGCTCTTCGCTATAATGGCGACCTTGATATCATCTATCGATACATCTGACACGGTCAGCAACACGCTGGAATTCACTGCTTCGAGGCTCATTTTTATGGAAACCGCCCATGCTGAGAAGGACTCTGTCATTGATACCCAGAAGTTTGACGGCCTTCGCTTGGTTGCGATGGACATGCTGTCACAAATCTTTCTTCTAAACCCTGAGCAGCGGCAAGGGATCTTCAGCGAGATATTGAGCTCGTTGGAGAAGTTACCTCTTGGGAAACGTGCTCGGACCTTCAAGTTAATGGATGGAACCAGCATCCAGCCAGTTTCGGCGCTTATCATGCGTTTAGTGCAAACCAGTGCCGGTAGAGTCGACGAAAGTAAAGGAAGTGGCCGCAGAAAAGCTTTGCAATCACTGGACGACGAGTCGGGTGATAACGGCGGGCGACAGCCCACTGTTTTCTCCATCCGGGACGAAAACCATGCAGCGGTCCAGCACTCGACGGCGGTACAGGAGCTAGATGGAATCGCAACCCCGTTGATCGAGACGGCGGCGAAGAGTGCCAGAGACGTCGCCAATTTCATCGTCACCCGGGCACTTAAATCTACCAAGTCCGGGGATACGCCCTACCGCAATCTTCTCGATCTTTTCGTCGAAGATTTCACACTATGCTTGGACAATCCAGATTGGCCTGCAGCTGAACTTTTGTTGCGTATTCTTATGCGAATGATGTTTCAGCTGGTAGATGGCGACAAGTCGAGTGTTACTGCAAAGAATCTTGCATTGGAGCTGTTGGGGACAATGGGTGCAGCAATCTCGAAGCTCAGGGGCCATGTTCGGAAAGCTGCTAGCGTTCTTGACACGCAGGATGGGAATGGTTTGGGGATGTTTCTGTCAGATCTGGCTGCATCAGCATTGGAGCTGAAGTCTCGACCAGAGCACATGGTAGCATGGGCAGGGCCCTACCGCGCAACACTCGAGTATCTTCAAAGCCGCTTCTCTGAGGATCCCCACCTAGCTAGTGCCATCTCATTTGTTATTTCGGATTGGGCAAACAAGATTTGCATCTGCTATGATTCGTACGATGATGACTTCGCCGAGCGCGATCAGGAACTGGGACGACTCGCATACAGGCTCCGGGAGATGATTCACGACCGCCAGTGGTTGTCAAACGAGTATTCCTTCAAGGAGATCAGCTCGAGCCAAGCCAAACTTTCTTATTCAGTCACTCTTTTGCGGTCTCAGCTTTGCGAGGCTTTCAATACCATTTTAAACATTCTCCTGAACTCGATGGCTAGCGACCAGCCGACAGTGAGAAGCAAGAGTTTGAAGAGCGTCAACCAGGTTTTGGAGACGGATCCGTCTATTCTGGACGGTGATTCTATCGTAGTCCAGCTCATTCTCCGCTGTTCCAACGACACGTCTACGCAGGTGCGAGATTCAGCTCTTGGTCTTATCGGCAAGTGCATCACAATGCGTCCAGCGTTGGAAGAACAGATGATGCCTACCGTGGTGGAGCGCTTCTCTGATGCCGGTCCTGGAGTTCGCAAGCGTGCTATGAAGCTTGCAAAGGATATATATCTTCGCAACAACAGTCGGGGACTGAGGAGTATAATTGCCAATGGCCTTCTGCATCGTGTCCAGGACCCGGAAGAGAGCGTCCGAGAGCTTGCTCGCCAGGTGATTGAGGAGATATGGTTTGCCCCGTTTCACACTAATGAGATGTCCTCGGCCGTATCCCAGCTTTCAGTCACCGAGCATGTTTCTCTTATGGTTCAAACTGTCAAGCGAGGCAATGTAGCAAACGTTCTTGACAAGGTTTTGCAAACCCTGCTGTCTCCAACCTCAAAGACTGCACAAGCATCTCTTGATGTTTGCACCAAGCTGGTCGCCAGCATGTTTGACCTCGTCGACAGTTCAAACCCAGAAGACGCCTCTGGACTTTCGGGCCGCGATGTTTTACAGGTTTTAATGATCTTCGCAAAGGCTGAGGCTAACCTATTCACGTTTGAGCAGTTGCGCCTGCTTAAACCTCATATTACGAGCATTGCTAGCAGCGAAGATCTTGCTGTCTCTAGGGCTGTAGTGGTTATCTACCGTCGAGTACTCCCTCAACTTTCGAGCGCGCACGCTCAATTCCTTGCGGACGTCCGCAAGGAACTCATGCCTGCCGTCTCCAAAGTCACTCGGGCCTTACTGGATGACGTAATGGCCTGTCTATGGATTATCAGCACTCTGACGGAGAGCTCGGAACATCTTGCAAGGCTCGTCCTTTCTAGCTTGAAGGGGATTCAAAATTTACGTCTCAAGAGCCAAGCGCAACCTCTTGATCAGCGAAGCATTCGTCAGTTTGATCGCTACTCGTTGATTGTGGGCATGGCCGGGAAGCATTGCGATCTTGATGGACATCTGGAGATGTTTAAGCAAAATTTCCCGAAGTTTAGTGGGTCAGCTGTGTCAAAGCTGATGGTCGACGTTGTCGTGCCGTTCACTGCGCCTTCACAGCCCCCTGATGTGAGGAAGGCCGCGCTGGACTCGGTCGGGCTGGTTTGTCAGGCATCCCCGAGAAACTATGTAGCCGCAAACGTCTACACAACGTTCCAGCATGTGTTTGACGAACAAGTTCCTGCCCTCGAGACTATGGTTCTCCGGTCTTTCAAAGAATTTCTCCTCACTGAGGAGAAACGTTCTGAGCAGGCATCCGAGGCACCTTCTATCAACGGCTCTAAGCCAGAGAAGAAGCGTGAGCTCACGGTGATCGGGGGTACAAGCTACGACGATGTTGCAAGCGCGACCACCCACCGTTTCCTCAAGGAAATAATACGCATCGCCACGGCTACCCAAGACGATCATGCATTTCTGGCTGTCGAAGTTCTCGCCAGCATCAATCGACAAGGTCTAGTACATCCAAAGGAAACGGGTGTGACTTTTATTACGCTGGAGACATCGGCTCATCCTCGCATTTCGGAGCTTGCGTTCTTAGAGCACAAGGCTCTGCATGCAAAACACGAGACCGTCGTGGAGCGCGAGTATGTTAAGGCAGTTCAGTCTGCATTTGCGTACCAGCGGGATATTGTGAAAGATCCTCGAGGTGCCACCGCTAACCCGTTCACCCCCAAACTTCACCTACTCATGGAGGTCCTTAAAATCAGCAAATCCAAGAACCGGCAAAAATTCCTCGAGAAATTTTGCTCACAGTTGGACTTTGATGTCTCAAAGCTCGATATTTCCGAGTCTATACCCTCGCACGTGCGATATTCTCAGTTTATCATTGAGAATCTTGCTTTCTTCGAGTACCTTACAGTGGGCGAAGTCCACTGCATCGTTAGCGCCATGGAAAAGCTTGTTACCTCCACGGGTGCTAACGTTGCCCAGGCAATCGAGTCTGAGGTCTTTCAGGTCCGCATGGATATGATTGAAGCATCCCAGCCGACTGGCACCGATGGTCAGCCTGTGGCTGAGCTCAGCCTTCCGACCATTGGGATGTCTCGGTTCCGACAGCTCACGGCAGGATCAGTTATTCTTTTGGCTCTCTGGGAGGTTCGAACCTACCTCCGCAAGGTTTACAGCATGGGTACTAGCAGCCGACGTGAAAGCAAGGTCAAACTTCAGACCAAGGACCTTAGCAAACCGCCGGTCAAAGTACAAGGCATAACGGGCGACAGAGTCTGGGAAGAGATCGGGAACCTGATGACGGCTTTAACTTCCCGTGAACGCATGACTCAGACATGCAGGGCCTTTGTTGAACTCATGAATGTGGACAAGGAGTTCCTCGTCCAAGATGAAGACGAGGATATGGTAAACGGCGAGAATGCGGGGACTCCCAGTGCTGGAGAGGACGATGATGGTGCCGATGAACGTACTCCTGGCAGACGTGGGAGGAAGAGGAAGGCGGACAGTTCTGGCACGCCTACCGGTGGCAAAAAGAAGCCCAGAGCTAGATCAGGCAGCCAGCCACGGAAGAAGGGGAGGCCTAAGAAGCAGAGTTCCGAAGTGGCGATGCAAGATGCAGATGGGGAGCTGGATGGCGATGCTGCTGTGGACTGGTTTTGATGATTTTTCTAGGGTTCGGTTAATGAGGGCGCTTCCTGGGAGAATGTGGGTAAAAAGGTTGCTTCCGGCGGGATATCATCATCTTTTATATGCATGATGCGTTTGTTTCAAAGACTTTGCTTTTCTAATATACATTTGCAACTAGCTGGCACATACACTCTGGGAAAGAGTGTTAAGGGAGTTACTAGGAGTTTCGGAAAGGGTGTCTAGGTGGCTACATAACCCGGGAATGAGAGATCTCAAGGCACGGACAAAGGCACCATGGAAGCTGGAATGGGTTTTCTCTTGGCTTCTTTAAGAGCATATATATTTTTTATTTTATCTCTTCCTCGCTCCCATAGGAGATGGCTGACGGGAGATAGCGAAATCACATAATAACTCTTCTTGACCCCAAACCGGAACATGTTTATTTATTTATTTGCAGGCTGATCGTGTCGCCTGTACATGGACGTGCATTGGCTAGAATGATAGACGACACCAATCTGAGCAAGACTGCATACCGGATCAAGCCTGTCTCTTGATAAGAGAGTTCTTAACAATGGTAAGGATGCGCTGAAGGTCCCATGGCCAATGAAGATGAGTGGGGGTCTTGCTTATCTTGCTTTAATATAGCAAAGTCAGCAATGGAGCGGCAAATGTTGGCCAGTTAACAGGCATGTGAATATGTAGGATACCATGTATTTTTATTATGTTTTATGGTTTATCGTGCAAAATGCTAGGACGAAACGTACGCCCAAAAACGTAATCAAGATACATTAAAAATTCATCGTCGTCTCGTCGTCGTCATCGTTGTCATATATCATCATCTTATATTCCGCTCACCCATTCATCGCCATCCCAATATCTTCCAAGCCGAATCCGGTGCCCAACTCTGTGAAATCGAAATCCATCCCTGCAAGAACGTCATCTAACTCTCCAGGCTTGAACATGTCTTCCATGCTCATGTCGAAGATATCTTGCTGCCCCTGTCCCTGTGTCTGTGTCTGTGTCTGTGTCTGTGTCTGCATTACTTGTTGTTGCTGTTGTTGCTGAGTCTGCAGTCCAAGACCGGGACCAAACCCCAGACCCTCCAGACCATCTTCTTGAAGATTCATGCCCAACCTTTCTTGCATCAGTTCCTTAAACTTGGCCAACAGGACCTCATCGTCCGCCGCGGTCTTGTCAGTGCCGACGAGCTCCCTTGCCTTTTCCTTTATCCGCTCGTCAGAGGGAAGTCGGCCCTTATCCATCACTTCCAGTTGCAGAAACTCTGCCAGGCCCTTTTCTAACTCACGCGAGCAGAAAACAGCGGCCGGTGGTGGGTTCCGCTGAGGATCGAGAGCGAGTGCTTTGATGAATTGGTTTGCAGTCGTTGCGTGCGCCGAGAATGGTTTCGCCCCGTCTCGCATGTTGATTGATAGCAGGTTGGTGTTGTTCAAGGGAAGTTTGTTGGGGTTGGGCACGGTATAAGGGGGAGCAAAGCCAGAACCTCCTTGGGCAATGTTCCAGGAGTAGGTTGCGGCAGGTAGGCCCGGGAGTGAAGGGTCGTCGTTGGGGATTGGGATGCCGACGTCTCGTTTGAAGCGGCGGAGCCATTCGAGGTTGTCTGCTGCTGTTTGGTTCCAGGGATCGTCGCTAAAGAGTCTTGTTAGTAGGCATGTGTGATATGAGGGCAAAGGCGTGGGGGAAGTGTTTACTCCTCGTAAATTATCCAACGGGCTTGATGTTGAATCTCTGCGTCGGTAGGAACGTGCCGGTTGGGGTTATTGGGAGCGACGCAAGAGGCCACGAAGCTCTTGAGCTCGGTTGCTAGTCGGTTGTAGCAGTTGATGTCGCAGAGGAGGGTGGCGGGAACGGATGGTTTTTCTTGGGGCTGCGGTGGCTGCACACCGAGGCTGATACTGTTTGTTGGGCTGATTGATGAAGGCGAGGTTGAGGATGATGATGTGAGGTTCTGGGGTGAGTATTTGTTTGCATTTGTCGAGAGTTGGAGCTGTGGGGACTTGGTCCATACGACTGGACAGAGACCTTCGTGAGTAAGGGGTAGGGGTGTGTTATCTTGCATGGTTGGGTTGCCCAGAACATGTCGTTCTTTGAACGCATTCAACCAGCGCGGATCGTCAGCGGCGGTCTGATTCCAGCCATCATCATATTCATAGATGAGAATGCGCGCCTGACATTGTAATTCCGCGTCCGTGGGCTCAATGCCGAGTTCCCTTTGACCTTTCACGTACTGGGCCAGCTCGAACTCGAGCCGAGCGGGGTTGTGAATTGTGTTGTCGATCAGGTTGGGGTTCTTGCACCGCTGGTAAATATCCTTGATATCCTCGGAGCGTGGTAGGTAAGCTCTCTGCCGGAAAGAAGCTAGCCATGATGTCGAACTGTTTACGAGTCTCACCAAGAACTGGACCACTTCCTCTGCCGGGTAGTTAGATGCTTCATCCATCCGGCGAATGATGTTGCATGCTTCATTCTGGAGCTCGTTGTCCATGGCTGTTAAGCCGAGTAACAGGCGAGCCTTCACGTAGACATCAAGCTCCAGTTCCATCGGATCCAGCTCAAAGATGTTACCCTTGCCATTGATCTTGAGTTGCTGACAAGACTTCAGCTCCTCTGATCGTTCTGTGGATTGGGAATCTTGGGATGACACCATAATCAGGTCTTTCAACCAGCTCTCTGTTGATCCAAGGCAAGGCCGTGCGACCTTGCCAGCTCTAAGGATGAGGTTGCGTGCCTCGCTGAGAAGCTGTTGGTCCGAAGGAAGCTGGCCTGCCTTCTCCCGGTAGTCGTCAATATACGCGATCAAGTCAATCTTGATTAGCTCGAAGGCGTTGACTGCCGAAGTTGACGGCTGGGAAGCTTCGAAGGGGTCAGGAGAATTTCTCTCGTCATGAATAAGATCTTCAACTCAAAGTTAGTAACTTGGCGCATGCTCAACGAAAAGATATACAGAGACACCTACACGGAGGAATGGAGTTCTCGACCATGTTAAGCACAGGGGCATCAAAACCCCAATCACCCTTCCAGTCAGCCATGGACTTTCCCTTCTTGAAGTGTTCAGCGAGATGATCCACACGGATAGACCAAGTGTCCATGATGATTCCGCAGAAACCACAACGCGATCGAATTTCCGGCGTCGTCACCTTCCACTGTTCCATGTACGAGCTCAAGAATTTAGTCTCATGAACCAATTTCAAGTGCTGGCGCAGGTGATCCTTCCGGTAAAAGGTACGGTCAGAAAGTGCACGCTCGTGACAAGCCAAGTGATTGTGGCTGTCAATATGTGCCTCGTCGGGATCAGTCTGCCCGCAAAAGACACAGGACATGCGGCCGGTGTCGACATTGAGCGTTACGGGCCCCTCGGGCGAGCATACCCATCGCTCTAAAGACAGATGCAATGACTTTTCATGCCTCTGCCAGTCATGCTTTGTTCTGAATGTTTCAGTGCAAAAAGTACATTGGAAAGTCTTGAGCTCATGACGAAGAGGGACGGCAGCGACTGGAGGGGCCTTTCTTCTCCTTCGTCTGCGGCCGCGGGGCAGTGACGAGCCCGCCGAGCCAAATGAACCGCGAGATTTGAACGAATATGCCGAAGCAAACGACCCGGTTGAGGTGTTGGAAGTATTGGCCGAATGTGAGGTAATAGCCGAGTCGCAAATCGACCTGCCGGACCCGTCATCGGTAAAGTGAAGGCTGTAAGGGCTGTTGAGGCCCGATGAAAGGGTAGAGGATGAGGTGTTTATAGCGCGGGCAATAGCGTTGACATCGGCAGGTTCATTTTCTGGGGGAGAGATTTGCCAACGCTGTAGCGGGTTCATCATTTCGAATGACATGCCTCGTCTCTGGGGAATATCGATGGGCTTGGACCACTGTCGCACCCCTGGGGAAGTCGATCTTTGGGCAATGGCATTCTTGTTTCTGCGCCGAGTGTTGGCCAGCCAGTTTGTGATTTGCGTCTTGTTCAGGCCCGTTTGTCGTTGTAGCAACTCCTTTTCTTCCTCATTTGGGTATGGATGTCTGCTGTGGGTAGAGAGCCAGTTCTTCAGAATCTTGACCGACTCTCGAGAGAATCTTGCTCCTGTCTTGGCCTTAGGTGCTTGTTGGGAGCTGTTGTTCTCGCCGCCAGATGCCGATGACACAGTTGCCAGATCTGGCGTTGAGTTTCCCAAAGGAATCTCGACGTTTGAGTCCTCCTGTGGAACTGCCATGTGGTCTACCATGACCGGTCGCAGGTCCGCACACAGTCCGAAGCTGCATTCGAGGCGCAAGGCAATACAGCTCGTGCAGTAGCCACGGTATTGACCTTCACGCATCTTTTTGCACTGATAGCCCGCTAGCTTACAGTGGGCGCAGGGGACATCTGGTGTCTCGAAGTGATCCTCAAGCGCCACACCCCTGGGAGACTCAGCGTTGAAGATGACGGCATCCGTGGCGTTATCCAGGGTAGGGGAAACATTATTCTCAAAATGCTCGAGTGCCCAGAAAGAGAAGTCATCTCCTTCGACGTTCTCAAGCGCCAAGTCGAGGTCCTGGAGAGGGTCAATTGCTGGGCCGGCCTGGTCCCAGTTGACAAATTGCTCCATGGCGACAAGTCCGAGTGTATATCATAAGGGCGCGTATGATAGTGCCGTGGAATGCCGCGGAGGCAAGTCCCCCTTTTTTGCTGGACAACACCGAGCTAAAGCTGTCAAGATGTCAGACAAAAGGGCGTGGCCAGTCGATGACAGGTCCGAAGTGGAACATCCAGCCAAGCAAACACGACGAAACACATAAGAACAAGAGGAGACCCATCACCAAGCCACATGATTAAGACAAATGAAAGAGACCATTGTACTAACCCTTGTCTGAATAGCAATTGGCTTCAGTCGTGTGGTAGTGATGTTGGTGATGCCGGCAAGACACAAGTCGATTGACTGGTCAATGACAATGAATAATGGGTGGCCAGAAGTAAAGTCAGCAATTCAAGCAATGCTGATGGGAACAGTTTTTATTTCACTCCTCGGTCCGTATCCGAGTTGGAACCATCTCTGTCTCTTTCGTTCCACTTGCTTCAATGATTTTCTCTATGCAGGAGTCATAAGTGGTCGCAGCATTGAGGCTGCAAGGATGTAAATGGACACCAAAAAATGTGGGGATGCGCCTTTCGATTGACATGAGCTGGGGTCTGACAGGGCCCTGGCTGCAGCGGCCATAGACAAAGGCGCCAACCCCTGTCATCGCCCGCCCAGCATCGCCCACTTTCCCACTACTACCCCGCTGCCGTCCTGCATTCTGCTCCTCAACAAGACTTCCGCGGATGTTCTTCGCGAAACAACAGCTCACGGATCCAGGAAACGGTTTTCTCCACAAAAATACACGAGATCGAGAAATCGACAGAAGCTTGGCGGTTCGACACATAATGGCGTGGTCTCCTCGAGCTAGAGCTGCATTGAAAGGGCGCCTATGTCTATGAGACATTCCGATAATAAAAGCCAGTCTGTCGCTTTCCTCGCATCACCAGGGCGCGGGGAAGAAGCACGTGCCGGAGTTGCCTGTTTTTGCTTCTTATCCCCGTAACAGCCGGTCCGATGAAGAGATCCTTGATGTCGGATTCGGCAGTCAAGATACTTTGGTGATATCGAGGGTGTGATTTGCACATTCATCATTTCTCTAAACCGACGACGTCAATTCCTCGCCCTCTTCTTGCAGGTATGTGCGAAATCTGGAAACGGCATACGCTACAACACCCTTTATTGGGAGATCGACATGGAAGCAGCTAAGATGGATGAGTGAGGCAGTTCTTGTTGGTTGTTTGTTAGTCAGCCCCTCTGTCGGCTGGATGGTTGCACCGGATGATGCTCCTAGATGTGCGCACGCGAGTCTAACTAGTACTTGGGCCGTGTCTTTGTTGATCGGATATCGAGAGTCGGCAACCGACGGTTGGTAGCGGGTGTGTATATCTGGTCGGTTGCAGATGATCAAGAACAATCTGCAGCATTATCAAACTCGCAACGTCCTTTCCTCTTTTCGAAGACCGAGTACAACGCCAGGACCGAAACCTGCTGCCAAGAATCTTAGGGTTCTCCGATGACGGCCCTCGTTTGTTTGTAGGTTTGCCCATGTCCCGATTGAGAAAAGAAGTACGAAGGGGGGTTCTAGACCACTGTGCTTTGAACTCAGAATACGAATCTGTTGTTGCCTGATATGAGAACATAAAGTCAAGAGCTGAATGACTGGATTGAACTGAAATAGAAAATAACCTTGGGGTATCTAGAAAAATGCAATGCTGGTCGCTCTCCTTAACCAAAATATCAGTCTCCCCTGAGAATGTCCTTTTATTTTAACCTTGACCTTGAACTCCATGCGCCATGCTTGTTATTCCCAAAAATTGCCTTAAACCCCAGACTTTCGAGTCATTATGATTATCGTAGATTTTGTTGCTTTTTTTGTCGTTTCTACGCCGACTCGGCACTTCTTAGCAGAGTCAGGTATCAAGTCCCAACGGCGACAATTGCTGCGTGTACATCGACAGTCTTGTCGGGGACCACGAGCTTTGTCTGGTTGAAAGGCCCAGCCTTCATGTAACAGTTTCCCTTGGCTGTAGCCCGCGACGCATTGGCCTTGTTGACCCATTCTGGGATGAAGCTGACGGCCGTGCAGGTTGCCTTTTCCCGAGAGCTTCCAAAGTTGCCAGGCATAAACATTGTGTATGCTGCGCAAGCGTCCATGCAGGTAGAAAAGCTGCTGGCGAAAAGCGAGTATATCGGTTCTCCTTCTGCGTCTCGATTGCAGTATCGAGTGAACTTTACCGATCCAAATTCTGTAACGTCTCTGATGTTAGCTCCATATCCTGACCAAAGGAGAACAAAAAAGGGTACTCACGGGAGTATGCCACATAGGTCGACCCATTAGTGGCCCTCGTCGTCTCCGCACAGCCATCATCTATAGAAGCCAGCGAGGTTGGGGTAGCAGTGAACGTCGACGTCGTTACTACAACCGTGCTTGTTGCGATTGAGTTATTGCGTGCACTCGCCAGTTGATTCGCATTTTCGTTAGCGCGTTGCGACTCGATGCCCGTGGCAGCCGACAGAGCAATGACAGCAGCGGAAAGAAGGGCGATAATGCATGACAACACAAACACTAGAATACTACAGCCACATACTCTCATGGCAAGCAACGGTACTGGCTTGTTTGGTTTATTTGGTGCTGCTGTCCCCACTGCAACCGTCAACGTTGCCGCTGACACAGCTGGCTGGGCATGCGAGCTATATGGCGACGCTAGGTATGTAGATGAAGGGGCTGAATGTGCCGTCTCGAACGGATTTTCAGGTTTGGTAGCGTCGGTAGTCTCTTGTAAGTGGTGAGTATCGGTATATGGGAGAGGGTGAGGCTGTTGATACGCATGTTGTTGTTGTTGTTGCCGCTCCTGCCATGATTGATTTTGTTGATCATATGTCGGGTGCTGCTGCTGCCATTGATGACTTTGCTGGTTATATGTTTGATGCTGTTGACCGTATGGTTGGGTTTGGTTTTGGGCCTGGTAGAGCTGCTGTTGCTGCCCACGTTGGTCATATAACTGATTCGGGTATTGCTGAGGCTCTCTCAGAGGTGCAACTTCTGGGTAATCTTGTCGAGTGGGCTCTGGCCCAGTATCATACTTCACCAGCATCAAGCATGTCAGCATCTCTCTTGAAAGAAAGCGCGGAGGAATGGTCCTACAGTGGCGGCCATCGTATAGCCGTACGGGTAAGTGCTCGACATTCCTTAAAGAAAGCGAGAAGAGCCGAGTAGGGCAGAAATGAAAGAGGGGTAGACTCGGAAGAATGAGGTGATAGTCTCTAGTCAGACAAGATGATCGGCGACGGGGAAGAGAAACGGCTGGACAGGTCTGCGGCACGGAACTCTCAGCAGAGGGTTAACATGTGGGTGTGAAGCAGAGAGGTTCGCGATCCTTTCGGAATGCGCCCAAACCGGGGCCCTTTCCGCTAGTCTCATGTCTTCGAAGTGACAGGGGTGACACTGCGCTTCGCCTCCCATTCGATGTTTTCTTTAGCATCTTCTCGGCTACAAAGCGCTAATCCCGCATCCACTGTTGTTGCGCAGATGGTCAAGATAAAATATTGATGGCATACTTCTGACAACGCCATTCGTTGGGATACGTTATTAACCATGATACCAACAGCCAGCAGGTTTAAAACCCATGTCAAGTACCAGCGCAATTTCACACCAAATGTATACGTGCTTCTTCCAGTATCCAAGTATTGAACACTTGCGTGATGAGGAGGTGGGATGAATAAGGTTGCCGCGCACACCCTCAACCCTGCAAGCTGAACATAGGGCGACCACTTGGCAGGATGCAAATCCTTCCGCGTGGTTGAAACCCTACTCCGTAATCTGTAGTTCAACCTTATGGACGGTAAGATGATGAGAGTCAACTTGAATATTCCTTCCAAATTCTGCCCAAACGCAGCCTAACTCTCCTTTCTCTTATTACTTCGGCACTGCAGAGAGTACTCAGCGATCACAGAAGGCGTGGTAATTGGCGAGCCGACAGCATCTTCAATTGAGGATTGGCGTCTTGGGGCAAAGCAGCAACCATCCCGATGAGACGGCCAGGTTTTAAGCCCTTTCAGGCGAATGAAACGATTCGTAGGTGCTGTGTGCCGTAAATTCGCTGCAGCTCTGCACATGGGAGGCGCCTTCCGCATGCGAAGGGAAGCGGAGAGCAGCGAGCGTAGTACCTGATGTAGGCTCTTCTAATCAAGAATGCGGTGGGAAATGCGCATTCAAGGAGGACAGGCCATTGACGGTCTTTCCAAGTTGGGTTTAGGTTTGCGTTGGGAGCTTTTGAGGAAGGAGAGACTTTGACGACCACGGGATGGGCTCCACCATCGAAAACCTATAAAACCCCCTTTCTGACGAGCAACCTTCCTTCTTTCATCCAACAACGCTTCCGTTGCCATCACCAAACATTGGATGCAAAGTTCGGACCAGAAAAAAGTCCCATCTGAATGTACCCTGCCAAGCAACCGGACGCATTGTCCCTGTGGCCCTGTAGATCTCCCTGCCTTGGCATCTGTTGAGATTGTTGAACTCTCGGCAATCATCCCCAAATGTTTTGTCAACCACAGCTCTGCGTGAACGTGTGAAATGAGCCGCTGGTCGCCAAGTACGATAGACCGGTTCAATGACATGAACAACCGTGGAAAACCACGCCCTTTTGACCCAGTAAAGATAGCCAAGCCGCAGCTTCTGTGTTTCACTCAGCCGACGGGAGTATGCCAAGAGCTGAGCAGCCCCCAAACACCCCGCGATCCAACAATGCCGCGCGTGTCATGGGGCATCATTTGTCCTCCCATCTTGCCCGAACTTCGTGCTTCAAGGTTAGAAATAGTATCATTTACGGCTTTTTGTAGTCAAAAGTATCCCATAATCTTATTTTCCCGAATATTGAACCACTGCAGGCCACTGAGTCTAGTTATCACTTCACTCTTGTTTCTAACTCACTCATCTCTCCATCATCCCCCCACTCCGGGCCTTCCCGGTCCTCGTCCGAGTCGTCCATCACATAACAGCAAAAATGCCCACATACCTAGCCCACGGCTTTCGATGGCACCGCCAATCAATCATAATCCACAGCATAGTGCACGACCTCGACGACTGCTCACCCGACTGGATTGCTTCTCCTAACTCGTCCGCCTGCCTTTTGGGGTCATTCTCTAAGCTTTACAACCTCAACACTGCACAACTCAAGCTATTAGAGGAATATGACACCGCAAACTTAACTACGTCCTCGGCTGCGCATGCCTATGTGGCTGATCATGTGGTGCGGGTTGATTTGAGTTGCGATGTGGGTGACGAAATAAAAAAATACGACGGGAAGGATGGTGTCTTGGAGAAATTGAGAGATGAGATTGAAAAAGGGGAGGATGTGAAGTGGTATGTGATTGTTTGTGGTGATGAGGAGAGGGATTGGCCTGGGAAGAATGAAGAGGATGAAGAGGAGGAAGAAAAGGACGAAGAAGAAGAGGAAGAAGAAGGGGCGGCTGAAGATGGCGGGCAGCGGAAAGCCGGCGACGGTAGTAAAGAGGCGAGGTGATAGGTGCTGGGTGAACGAGGGTAGGATTCCTCCATCATGAGTGTAAAAACTTTGAAGGCTCTGAATTCAAGAAGATCCTTTCAGGTTTAAAAGATACACCCGATATTATGATGTCTAAATGGGGGTGGCCTTCGACATCAGTTATATGGGGAGGGAGTGTAGCGGTGTATTCGTTGAGGGCTCAAGTTTGGAATGATCGTTGTTGCTAGCCGATACCGTCGGCAGCCATGTCAAATTACTGATTCTTGTCGATATACATGGATTCCAATCTTCCCGGTCCATCATTCTGTCTCTCCACCTTTAAATGTACACTCCCACCGTCTCTAGGAGAATCTGACTATGATAGTACAGCTACTGTCTCGTCGGCTGCCTACCTCAAGGCTCTCTGTACCTGTCCGCTACTCCATCTTGGCAAAGGCTGCTTCACTCCCAATATGGTTCAACCTGACCCAGGACCGGAAGAAGTCAGGAATCGTGACCATCCACGAGTGTCAGACACTCATGCCAAGATGAAGTAAGCTACGAAGCCGACGCCAGATAAAGTAGCAGAGCTTCATATCGGGTTCTCAAGACAAAAGAGGCATCCTTATGAAGCAGCTCTCACACCGCACAGAACTGACATTAGGTACTCCTTAATCTTGGGTGTCTATGAGAGCAAAAGGCACGATTTGCTTCTTGCCATTGTGCGGTCAAATCCTCAGCGATAGGCGACGGGAATATGAACACTCCCTTGGTTGAACACGATGTTTGCCTGTGATGCTAGTCAATGTCCATCAAGGTGTTTAGGCGTCGTTGCTGTGCATCGGGACTTGCCGCCCCACCCTTGCAGTAAGTTCATGGGCAGCATAGCGCTCGCTGACATCATAGCCCATGATTTGAGATCATAATCATTAATGGGAAGCAGCTCGTGAGACGTTGCCCTCTAACCCCCTATACTATAGTAGAATCAATGCTTGCTTCAGCCAGAGAGCAGACAGGTTGTTACTCTGACTGGGAGTTGGCTTATCCGGGTTCTCGGCATTCACAGTCAGTGATGTAGTTGATAGGGGGGCTGGCGGAAAGGGGGGTCACCAGACCCATGAACTCGTCAAGGGGGCTGCCAGGTTGTCTCCCCAGGATGGTTGATTGCCTCGGCATTGGTAATAGCTCGTGCATTGCTATCAATTGGAACACGCGAAATGCAATGGGGATGCAATAAAAGAGGAATCAATACAGTATCGGATATGGGACCTCACCACGTCCCTTATCAAGCTCCGAATGGAAGCTCTTATCGTGTTCTTATCAACGGCCTCCGATGCAACACTACTGGGGAAGTTGGAGAGCGCCTGGAAAACAAAGCAACTGTTGGTCAGTTGGCCTGTGGGTTGAGTCGGTGACTGAATCGCGTCATCGGACTTTCTGGGATGATAAACATTCCTTGCAAGACACGCCGGAGTCGACCGGAAAGCTCTTGATTCAATGGTTCAACTGATTGAGGTGCCCGAGGTGGACAAGCAACCTGGAATGAGCCAAGCCTTTGGAGATGCATCTGGATTAAACATGGGCGGGTCTTGGCGGGAGATTGTGGGGGTTCCTGCAGGTCTCCACGCCTGGCAACATGCAACTCATAGCGCGCGTCCACCGAGTCCCGTGGTCCCTTTTCCATCTTCAACTCGACAAAGAGATCTGAGGCTGTGGTCGGAAAGCCAGTGACGGCACTTGTCCTACCCACCAGCGGTGTGGCAGCTCGGCCACTCCCTGGCTGGAACTCCGCCCATCGATGACGAGACGGTTTCGGTTTGCAATTCCTCAGTTTCCGTGCGTCAATCGCAAGATGCGATTGGGAGCCCCCCCAGACTTTGTAATCTGGACGGGAGTCGTAGTCCTAGTAACGGATAAGACGGGTTTCAACTTCGGGCTTGAATTCCCAGGTTACCCCAGATGACGCCGTCACCGGAAAACACAGTTCACCCCTACTAATGAAGCGGCGCTGGCTTGGAAACGGGGGCTGCTTTCGATGTTTCAACAGCGCTAAGCAGGTTTGGTTGAGAGCATTCCATCATTTCAATCCTTCCGTGCTCCTCTCCTTAAGAAAACAAACGAGGCCATGTTTTGGAGCCAAGAATAGACTTGGTCACCCGGTTTCGCCGGTGCCTCCTGCCAACCGCTTTGGGTGGTCTCAGAGGAGCCGGCCAAAGGAGTCATCCGCCTGGCTGAAGCGGTCACTCACCACACCCCACCGTCACCGTCACCGCTCACGTTGATGCCCACGCCCCCCAGCTCGTCCTTATCTGCCGGGTAGGCAATTCCAAACAGGAGCAATTCCGATAAGTCGGTTACCGATAAGTCCCCGTTGCAGGTCAACGTGATACCTATCTCGAGAACGGCTCCGAGCTATCCAAGGTATGTATATCTGGGCTTTCTTTGAGCTGGTCAGAGGCCTCTCTTTGTCTCCTTCTCCCCTTCTCTCCTGCTTTCTTCCCCGTATACAAAGCACCAAACTACACACTGTAGGGTCCCTACCTAATAACTTCAATCCGTGACAACCTGTCCTGCCGCTCATTCGAGCTAGCTTACCTCTTTCGTCATCTTCTTGTTCTTTATCGCGATTGCTACCGAGTAGTCACCCCTGCTCCGCCCATCACTGGTACCTACCTCAAGTTCCCTACCTCTTCCCTGTCTGAGTCACTCGGCCAAACCTCTACATCTACCCTCTCCTCTCTACCGACTTCCTAGATTCCTAAATCCCAGACATCTGCTTTTACTTTTCTGCCGCGCCCAGTTGCGTCTACATATATTAATCACACTCACCATCACACTCACCACCACTGCTCCGCCTCTCAGCATCACTAGAGGCCTGCTACCATCACAGTCGCGCCCGTCACAACTCGATATACACCTTTTCCATCATCACTACCTCTATTTTCAAGAGCCATTAGGCCTGTGAAGAGCGCAAACATGCCCGCACACTCATACAACATGGCTGCCCAGGTTTCTGCCGAGGGCTTACACACGACCGCCGAGGCCGCTCGTGATATCCGACAAGCCGGCACAGAACGCAAGCGTGACAAAGACCACACCTCCAAGTGGTCACATGGCCAACGCGATCCCCAGGTTGGCACCAAGTTTCGCCCAAACAAGCTCCACGCCGGGCCCCCAAAGCCTCATTCAAACATGGTCAAGTGCCGAGCTCACTGGAACGCTCCCCAAACCCAATTTCGTACAAAGCTGCACGCCAAGTACGAGATCGACGACTGCAGAATCTCCAAATCCACCTCTGGAGACTGGTACAAGACTGCTGTTTCTCCTATCGCAACACGTGCGTCTTCCTTTTCAAACTCGAGTAACGATCCGTTCCTGTACAGCTTCGACAGGAACGACACCCCGGGCCGTCCTCTGAGTCTCGCTGCTTTTGTGAAAGCTCCGTCGGGGCAGGAAACCGAGAAGCTGGTTAAGAAGGAGTACGCGGTCATTGACGCAACCGGGGAGAATGTATTAAGTGGACGCAAAGCAACAAGAATGTTGAGGACCGGACAACTGTCAGCGGGTGGGTCAGCACAGGTGTCTCAAGAGAAGAGTTTCCTTGATGACGAGGGGTTTGAGCTTCTCTGAGGTCATTGTTCATTATCCTTTTCTGTGCGGATGGGGGCATTGCATTTTCTCAGCCTACAAATGATAGCGTGGGATACGGCAGGCGTTTTTGGTCTTCTGGAATTGTCAGCACGGGTTGTTAGCAGAACGCATGGCGCGGAGGTATATAGGCATACTAGGTAGTAGATTCGCATACACAACGGTTGACATGCATTAATGATTTCCGCGCATTCGCCATCATTTATAATACCATTATTCAAATCCATTCAAATACATGAATCAATATACGACTGGCAGGACACGTGAAATTGGAAATTATGAACACCACAACAGCAAGACATTTTACTTGGCTTTGACATTGGATGGAAGAGACCATGAGAGATGGAGAAAATAATAGCATATTAGTAGCGGGACTGTATGAGATGAGTCTCGTTTGAAGTGGGGCATGTACTGTACAAATATTGTTAGCTGGTAAAAATACACATGTTGAGTTAGGATGCGGTTGGATGAACATGATTTCAAGACTAATTACATGTTGTTTTTTTTCTACAGAAAGTCGAACTGTGCTTCTTACAGGTGTGGGTATCATTTTAGGCGATGTTTGATATATATGTTTTCAAAGTTGATCTCCTCTGATCTAGTTAGTGATGTTGGTTCGTGGATTGGAAGTGTCTGCTTAGCTTACTTGAGGAATGCTCTCATTCAATTCTGAGATTGCCAAACAGATCCTGGACAATCATGAGTCTGAGTGAGTCGGCCGGCCAAGATACCAAGCGTTTGTGGTAATTTGTTGGACTGTAACGGGCTCATGACTCAACCGGCGAGTGAGAGAATCCTCGCACGGATATGCGGCATTTGGAGCTTGTGGCGTCCAATGGCTTAATGGGGGTGTAGATAGAGCGCGCCCGTACGAAACTGGGAACGCTCCTCTAAACGTTTGGCCAGGGCAGACTGATAGACACTCGTCTACAGGATTTACTCCTCATCCAAAAGAACGACCCATAAGTAATTCGTAATAGGCTCTTTGCTCGGATTCGCTGCCGAGTGAAGGGTCAAAGTCTGGGTCATTGGTTTCTGGAAAAGGTTCTGGATTGGACCCCATGCTGTAGAAATCTGCCAAAGTCTCGTCTGGTGCAAAACCGAGTGAGGCGAGAGTTTGGGAGGTTCTCAAGGCGCTATTAGGGATGTTAGTAAGAAGTGCTGCGATCAGGATGGGGAGGAGAGTTAGACATACGCTTGGGCTGCGTCCCTTGCTACGATATCTGAAAGGCTGGCCGAATCCTTTGGTTGGAAGGGTGAGCCAAGCTGGGCGAGCTGAATAGGGGTTCGTGGTTGCTCTGGCATGATATAGCTTGAGGCACATTGGCTCCTTGGCCCCGGTGATGGTGCTGGCGCTGGTGGCTGCAAAATCCGCTTGGCCGGTGGTGGGCGGATTTCAGATATCTCCTCGGCGGCAACCTCCTCCTCCTCCTCAACCTCCCGCGACGGCAAGCCATTGTTATCTGTGGCGGCTTGAGGTGTTGGGCCATTGTGACCAAAAAATGCCTTGAACACGGAGCTTTGCTGCCACTTGTTTATGAGGGCCTCCTGCTGGTTAGAGTCTTTTATGGCAGCACACATGCTCTTCCCCGCACTGCCTCGCAGATGGCCCTCTATCAGGGCGTCGAGGCCAGGAATAGCATCGAGGACGGCACCCCAGGCTGCAGCACTCTCTTTGTATGTGTTGAGAGCGGTGCGGTACCCCTTTTGTGGTCCGCGTCGCTTTGTTGGACGCAGGTACAGACACGGCTTGTTGTGTTTTGTACATACACTGCACTTGGGCTTCCCATTGTCACATGGCTGGTGATTGACATGGCAAAAGTCACAACTATCGGTTCCTTAGTTTGCCATTGATGAGATGAGGTAAGAGGCAGGGAGAAATGGGATGAAAAACCTACGCTCGGGAAGCCTTCTTTCTCTTCCGGGGATTCACCGGAGCCTCGCTTCCGGCGTCGGCGCCGGTGTCACTGGCCGGGGGAGGAGGTGGCGATGGGGGTGGCTCGGTCTGGCCGAATTCACCGCCAATTGCTAGGTCTTGGGGGTTGAACTCCATGTTGTTGAACCGACGCGAGATAAATGAAATGCGATGACCCCATATGCTCGGGCAGCTATAACCAGGAATCACAACGTATCAATGTAATTTCGCCAATACAGAGTCCGCAGCATACACCACCGGTCAGAGGTTTGATACTGCTGCGCATAGGTTGTTGGAGAAAAGCCGCCCCCGAGCTCGCGGAGACACCAACCAGGAATTGAGCTAAAAATTGAGTGACAGCAAAGCCGCGGGGCACCGGGGGCCTTGCATCCGGAGAACTTGACACCCCGACCGACCCAATGCCCCGGAGTCCACTGTATTTTACAGCGGGAGTAGGGTGAATATCAACGTGACTAGTTCACCAGGTCCATTCTCCCAACTTCATGTCGACGTATATTGATACTTGGCCGGGAGAGAAAAATTGCGTCAAGGTGTCTCCAGATATCCGTTTCGGTTCATGCCGCATCTTGATCAAACAAGATTCCCATGTGAAATAAAATCTTCAATTCCCCCTCAAGCGGGGAATAAACACAGACCCCGCTATCCCCGGGAATCTGGCCGGGTACCCCCCAGGTGCCGCAGTCGCAACGTTGAATGTGGGGTGGTTATCGTCTCTTTTTTGACACTGCAGGGTCTACATTTTCCCGCCTTCCAATCCCGACCGATCTGCCGATTATTCAATGTGAGAATGCTGAATCGGGCTTTTGAACTGCGGCCTGATGAATTTGCTGTTGTAAGAGAGACGGTATTTGGCTCTTGAAGATCGAGTCCTCCATTTTCCCTCCTTCTTGACACTAGATATTCGCAGCTTTGATGATCATCTCATTAGCATTCATTCACTCATTCATTCGCTTCTGATTCGCTAAACATTATTCTCAGGGGCTGACATATCCATCGACACAAGAAGAGCCGGGAGTTGGGGTTTTGGTCTATACTCCGGACATATCTAACAAGTTTGGACGAGAATGGCTCCTCCGAAGAATGAACGAGCTTTCGAGGCCAATGCCTCGATTGTGTTGGTTGGATGTCGAGGAGCTGGGAAGCGGACCTTGGGATTTATGGGCGCTCTTCATCTACGACGGCGACTAGTTACCGAAGACCACTACTTTGAGAAAGCCACAGGCATGTCCCGCGGCCAATACCTCGGACGACACGGCAGGGAGCTTTTTGCACGACAGGACATTGAGGTTTTCAAGCACATGTTGGACAGCAACAGGACAGGATGCATTATCGAGTGTGGCATGAGCAGTCTCAACGAGGAGGCACAGGACGCCTTGAGAGAGTACTCAAAGACGCACCCGGTGGTTTACATTCATCGTGAGAAGGAGCAGATTGCACGTCTTCTGGATGCTGCGGACGTCCAGCAACTACTGAGGGCGGATGAGAAGCACAGGAGTTGCTCAAATTTTGAATATTACAATCTTTTTGACCCTTCAAATCAGGCTACGACAGCCACTATGGGTCCTACATCCGGGACGAGTACGCCTTTAAACGGTCGGCAGCCAGGACCTTCTAAACTTCTAAACGCCAGGGAAGATTTCACCAGATTTCTCGATATTGTGACGGCCAGGGGTGCAACAAAGGCTTGGCTAGAGAGCCCCTTCTCTGTCCACTCGATCCCACCAGAATTCCGATCATATTCCTACGCACTACGGCTAAGACTCTCCTATCTTGTCGACATGGATTTAGAATGGGAGGATTTTGAGGCGCGGGGTGATTGTGTCGAACTCATCATCGATCACTGGCCAGATGATCTGTTCAACGTTATTGCGCGGCAAGTGGCGTTGATAAGGAGGAAGCTGGGCGTTCCTATAATTTATCATGTCGAAGAGAATCCAAGGGGGGAGCGAAGGAGAACTATCGAGGAAAAGCACGCAATGGATGCCGAATTACTAGAGCTGGGTCTCCGGTTAGGCGTGGATTATCTCAGTCTGGATATCCAACGCGAGGAAACACTCATTACACGCGTCCTACAACATAGAGGGAGATCAAAAATAATCGGCAACTACTGGTATATGGGTTTTGGCGCCGTAACCTGGCAAGATGATCGGCAGGTTGAAAATTACAAGAGAGCCCAATCATTTGGGTGTGACATCGTTCGAATGGTCCGCTTCTGCTCAAACGACAGTCCAGCCGAGCTCCTCGAAGAGTTCAAGAAAAAGCTGCAAGACACCATCCCAGACCCCAGGCCACCACTTGTCGCCTACGACTTCTCCGTCCTAGGAGTAAGAACTCCACTCCAAAGCCGAATTTTATCCCCAGTCAAACATCCAGAGATGGAAAATGAGCGGGACCACCTCGCCACAGTCTCAACCGCTTACCATTCCTACGAGCTCCTCTTCCGCCAATTCCTCTTGGACCCTTTACAGTTCTACGTCCTCGGATCGAACGTCTCTTACTCCCTCTCTCCGGCCATGCACAGCGCTGCCTATGACTTTGTAGGCATGCCCCACACCTTCCAGGACGTGACCTGCTCTACCTTGGATAGACTCAACCAAATATGTCTGTCGGACTCCTTCGGAGGCGCATCACTCACCGCACCCTTCAAAGTAGCCATCATGGCACATCTGAAAGTAAAATCTCATCACGCAACAGCTATAGGTGCTGTCAACGTGCTCCTCCCTCTCAGGGGTAAAACCAGCGCAATCCTAGACCACGCCAACTCCCGGAACCGTGCCGGCCCCGCCAGGGAATTCTTCGGAGACAACACCGATTGGAGTTCGATCCTGACTTGTCTACGGCGAGCGATTAGTCCTAGAAACTTTGTGCAACCTTCAAAGACTACAGGTCTGGTAATCGGCGCGGGTGGTATGGCAAGAGCAGCCATCTATGCGCTGATTCAGCTCGGATGCCGCAACATCTTTGTGTATAACCGGACAGTAGACAACGCAAGGCAGGTAGCAGAGCACTTTAACAAATGGTGGGTGGCGGGTCAGGGTAACCCTATCAAGAGCGAAAAGCAGCAGCAACTGAACGGCACTTCTTCGCCTCGGAACCATCATCCACATGTCTCAGAAATCGTCCGAATCCTTCCGTCCCTTTCCGACCCTTGGCCAAGGAACTTCCAACCGCCCACCATGGTCATCTCTTGCGTTCCTGCGACGGCAAGCGCGGACGGTCACCACCCGCCAGCCGATTTCACAATGCCTTTGGATTGGTTGAGGAGTCCGACAGGTGGTGTAGTTGTTGAGGTATATTTACAACTCCTCTCCTCTAGCTTCTGCATTTCGATTATACTGACGTGCTTTACAACAGCTCGCATACGAACCACTCATCACACCCTTAGTAGCCCAGATGCAAGCAGTTCGTGACCACATGTCTCCTTCATGGGTGGTAGTAGACGGATTGGAAGTTGTGGCAGAGATGGCCATCGAAGCATTCGAGCTCATGACTGGTCGCATGGCTCCAAAACGGTTGATGAAGGAGGTATGTAGGAAGACATGGGAGCAGCAGCAGGACCAGAGGAGGCAACGAAAAGAAGTGGAGATGTCGGAAGCTTACTGAAAATGAAGCGACACCTTAAGCTCAAAAAACGAGGTGTCGAGGGGGGAGTTATGTGAGGAGCGCCGATAAACTCTTTTTGGATACCCATGGTTTTAATGATGTTTCATGCCAGCAAAATCTTCTAGTCAAATGGCTTAATGGTAACCACAGCTGTTCTAGTTAAACCTCCAGCGGGACACACGAGGACTTAGAAGATAGATACACAGTGAATAACCGGAAGATCAAATTTCTTTCACAGACCGAAAAATGGAAAATGTAGCAACACTCACGGGTATCGATTCCTGATCATGCATACGATCAGTCCCGCCAAAACCCTGGGCCACCCTCCCTCACACTTCGAATTGACATACATACTTTCCCATAATGTTCAAAATAACCCAATATAGCCCTTATCTCATGACCACCTTCAACTTCGTTCCCTGCTATGGCTTCCAAGAACCGTCTTTCTCCTTCCCCGCTGTCACCAGCCAAACCAGAAGAAACCCACCAAACCAGTTTTTTAATAACCAAAAAAAATGATTTCAACAATTTCCGAGCTTCACTATTGACATCATCACCATCTCACAAAAGCCTTCCATCCAATCGATCTCTACCTCCTCTTCACCCACGTTTCCTTCTGTTACGGAAACACCCTCACAGTTCACCCACATGCCTAAACGACCCAACCACGCAGATTTTCACTCCACAAAACTGCCACACCAACATCATTGCATTGTCGGGGTATAAAGTAAGCAACCGCTCGATACGATAAAAGCTAGTAAGTGACGAAAAGGAAGATGGAGTCAAAACAGAAAGGGAGAATCGGATAATCTAGCTGTCTTATACGAGGTTTCTAACAATTTGTGACCATCGTACTAGATGGTAGTGATCCGCATTCAACCGCTAACCACCTCCCTAGTCATCATCACACCAACCATATACCCCTTTCTGATCCACTACTACAACAACAACCGGGTATAGAACTTTGCATCAACAATCCCCCCCCCCCCCCCTTATGAATCAACGATCTGAATAGAGACGAGAGAAAACAATCAATTCGCAAGAAAAACAGAGCAAAACAAGAGCGGAGTCGCAACAACAACAAAAAGGGGAAAAACAGAAAAAGGTATCATCATATTCGCGCTTGTGTCTTTCATCTTTCTTCCAAAATCTTTCTTTTCCTCCGCTTTAATATCCGCATTTCCATGATTGGCCCAATCTGTGTAAGTAGAACCTGTGGAACCGAAAGCTGAGGTCCGGTGAAAATGTGACATCAATGTCCCTTCTTCGTTCATCCTTTTCTGCTTCCAACCCCTCCACCACACCGTGATAAAAACCCATGTTCTGTCGGAATTTTAGGAAGAAAAACGAACCGCTGACAGATAAGAAATAAATCCGAAATACTGGAATCATGAAGGGAATAAATCCTAAGCGAAAAGATAAAAAAAAAAGGGGGGAAAAGATACTTGCAACCGAGCCGAAATGCAAAAGTCAACAAACTACCAGGGTATTTTTACGCCGATGGGTATATCCAGCCATAAAGGAGGGGGTATTTCTCTTCTTTTTCCTCGCAAGTGAAATCAAAGAAAAAAACAACACTTGAGGATCATATCCTTGTCTAAAATCTTGCGCGCGTAGCAGTAAAAGCCGAACAATGGAAGAGAGAACTCTAACGAAATGGCCCTGAAAGAGGGCCGGGGTATCCTGAATTGAATGAATGAGACGTTGAAGGCCGCCCACTGTCACCAGACTGACGGGCGGCGTGGCGAGGAGTGAGGTCGCCGGGATGTGGAACGGTAAGACTATCGACGCCATTGGTATGGGCACGAGGAGCGCCCCAGATGTTGTTTGTATCGTCATCGCTGAGATTGACGCCACTGTCGTTCCACGGGTTCCGGTCAGCGTTGAAGCTGCGCGTCGACTCGATAGAAATGAGCGACGACTTGGAAACATTGTTAGAGCCCTTGAAGAAGGTGCTTGCCGATTGCGAACTGTTCTTTCTCCTATCCAGAAATGATGAGATAGACGAGATACCTCCCGGCCTGCGAAGGCGATCAAGAAGGGTGGAGCGCTCGCGAGAAACCTCCTCTCCGAAGGAAGGCTTGGTGGGTGAGTCGGTAGCTAAGGATGTGGGTGCATGTTGAAGGAGTTTTGAATCGAAAAACTGAAGTGACTCCTCGAAAGTGTCAGGCCTCGAGTGCGGAATCGCTCCCCTGAGATACACAGGTTCCACACTAGCCGTGGCAAACTCTCCTTCAAGAAATTCCATGGCATCAGTCACATTACCGGCATTGTTGCGCGTGAACTCCCACATAAGAGTCACCGTAGGACCGCCTGCCTTTGTGCGTTCCTCAGGATTCTCATGGACGGATACATCAAGCTCGTACTGGGTCTTCAGCTTTGGGACGATGTTCTGAACGAACTCGGGAGACTCGAGGAACTTGATCAAGGGTGCCGTCCGTTCCATGACTACCTCATGCTTGCCGGGAACCATACTCTGCAATTCACGATGAGTAAACTTGTAATGGCACGGGTCCTTGGGAGAATTGAAACTTACCAAAATCTCGTCGATGAACATCGCAGCCTGCCAGGCAGGGCCGCTGACAACCAGCTCATCGGTCGCCTGTTCAGTGCTAGGGAAAACCAGCTTGCAATTGAACCTCTTCTCTAGAGCATCAATTTCACTCAATCTGGACAGCAGCTGGCGATGATACAGGCGGTCAACCTTGACAACCTGGTTCGTAAATTCGGTGTCCTACATCTTCAATGTTAGACGAGGACATCTTGATAGAACGTAACTGAAATGGCAGCTTCTTACCGCTCTGTCGACCATTTCAAGAATCTCGCTCTTGACAAGTTCGAGACTCTGTGCGTTACGAGCCGGGGTTCGACAAATGACATTGTCAACGCGAGTATCATCATCTTCTCGGCTCATTCCGCCTCGGTCCATAGCGTTCGAGAACTTGACAAATACAGAATATTTCTTCATGATGCGCTGAATATGCTGCCCGCCGATACCGATAATGCGCTTATGGTACTGATCGGGCACGTGGAAGGAGATGGATGCCGGCATCTCTTGTTCCACCAGCATCAGGCCGTGCTTCATCGCATCGTACGAGGTGGTCATGACCTCGATGTTGAAGTTGTACTCGCCAAAGTTGTCAAAAAGGATCTGGACGCTGCTCTGACCCATGATCTTGTTTATTTTGCCGTTCTTCTTACCGCTAACAAACTCCTTGTGCTCATTAGCAAGCTCAATTCTGACCCTGATCTGGGAGGGCGCCATAGCCACCCATTTGTTCTGCTGAATCACTTTGAGGGCGTCCTTGACAGATTCATCTGAGCCCGTCACAGTAAATACCATCTTGTCATAGGTGACATCGGCATCTGAGTTGGCACAAATCTCTGCGAGCAAGACACGCAAATCCTGCGGGTTGATAGCAGGGTGGCGGCCGTCTGGTGACTGAACCCACCATGTAGCATGATAGAACTGTCCAGCCTATAATTGAAATCATTAGTACTTAGGACTGACGGAGAGCAACCACAAAGCAACTTACCAGAAGCATGAGTTCCCGAATGGAACGCTCTACATGCAAGTTTTCCAAGGCCTGAAAGCGCACCAAGCCCTTACGAGAGCCGAGAGGCGGAATCATGATGTGAGTGCTATTCGCTTCAACAATTTTACGAACCTTGTCCATACGTCCAAGGAGAATGCTGTCAATCTTGGGCGGCGCAATCTGGACATCCTTCGCGAAGAGTCTGATACGAGCCAGCTGTTCGTGGAGCTTGTACTTTGCCTGCTCCAAAGCTTGCGAGTTCTCCGCGGTGATGAAGACCTCGCAAGGTTCTCTGCGCCGTGCGCTCGGCGGGCAGTAGCCATAGCAGCCCGAGAAGGGCGGTGGAAAATAAATGGCCGAGTTTGTGGAAGACTCGATTTGTTTGATGTTCTTACGGTTCCTGCCACAAAGAACCTGGTGAATGCTGTAATCCAGCTGCATGCCGTCTACAACTCTCCCGAGCTAGATGAATCCATGTCAGCAGGGGGTACTTAGGTTATGGGAGCCGAGGTCTTCCTACGAGCTGGTCAATATGGATGAGCACACGTGTCTTGGCGTGCTCAGAAGACAATGCATCACCAAAAATGGCCACTCTCCAACGCTGGTCTCTCTGTAGCTCTGCATCACCATTCGAGCTGTCAACAACGGGTGAGAGCTTGGGACCGAGCAAGAAGATATCAACTCCACAGAATGAGGACATTTTGTCAAGGAACTCTGTCACGGATTTCTTAAGGACGCCATCGGCCAGGTTGGCAACTAGATGGCCCTCGACATCGATGGTTGTGCAGCGCTAGTCCCGGGCAAAGATTTAGCACGAGGAACAAATCATGGAACAAAAACAGGCAAAGACAGAGGGATACACACCAGCGAGAGAGGAGTCTGGTTGAGAATGTCCTCCCTTGCCTTGTAGACAAGATCGGCGTGACCGTACAGATATACGGTGGTGACAAGGCCACGCCCACTCTTGGGCGTTGACGAAATAACATGAGCTTCGATAGGTAAGTTATTCTGGCTGATGTTGTGGCAGAACTTGCGGAGGTCTTCCAGGTTCTTGGTGTGCACCGGGAGCTCATGAACCGGGACGTCATCGGGAACCTCAGCGGGGTGTGTCCAGCGGAGCACGGCAGCATCAGTGGCGTGCAAGATATCCTCAGTGTCGGGGCCGGCAAGTTCCGAAGCGAAAGGGACGTTGAAGGCATACGAGATCTGGGTATCGGGGCCAGGGATCGAAGGTGTGGGTATCTGAGCAGGGACCTGACTTGGGACATCTCGGCGGGGGTTTATTGCCGGCATGCCCATATGCGACCGCGTCATGCCAAAGTTGCCCTGGGACATCCGCTCCGGCCATTGGCGCATGCTCGTTGTTAATTTATTCATATTGGGCTGCTGTTCACTGTTGGATGTTATCTCTGTAGTGTTGCTGGGGGTGCCACGTCGGGAATAGTTGGGGACACAGAAAGACAGACAGACGGGGCGTATTCGGACAGAAGAGGTGAGGTCGAGGATGTCGGCGGCGTCGGGTCAGAGGACGACAGGCGTTGAAGTCAGGTAGAAGGTTAAAATGAGAGACTCAAGGAGACGAGGGGACGGAGGTCGGGATCAGGCTGGTGCTTCTGGCGCCACTTTCGGATGTCAAGAAGGACGACAGGCTTTGGGGGGGGGGGAATCGGGGAGTCAAAAAGAGGGGGTATCTCAAAGGGGCCAACACTCGAAAAAAAGAGAAATAGAAAGAAGTGCCGTGTGCTCGTTTCCTTCCTGCGAAGGGACTCGAGTGAGGAAACAGGAAGAGGTAGAGGAGGAAAGATGGAGTGTCGTGAGGGATTGGCAATCCAGTCTGGCAGATGAGTGCAGATGGAAGCTGTTAGACCTGACTGAGGCAGTGGAAAGGCAGTGGGTGAGCACGAGTGGAGCGTACCTCGAAACAGCGTCCCACGGGTCCCACGGTCCATGGTGCGAAGTGGGAGCCCGGTGGTCCGTGCCCACTTTACAGAAAATCGGGCATTGGGAGGTTTCTGGGTCTCTCACAGGCCGGGAATAAAGCACTCCCAAAACCCAATCAATCCATGTCCGAAATTGGCTGGGTGGAATTTAAAGTTCAGAATCCATTCACTGCTTCAAGAGAAATTCTCCTTTTTGCAGTTGAAGCGCACACTCAACAGTTCAGTCCGTGTGTAACTCCAGCATCTGACAATTCTCGGTCTCGACATTTTTTGTTGCTTGCCGAGAACAGCCAGGGGGCTGGCAGGAATTGAAGATCCGACAACCTCCCCTTTCCAGGAACTAATAATTAGTCTACGGCCAAGCCCAATCTGGGCCGTACCTCATCAGCTAATGCTTAGTGCGAAGATACTTTTGGGTCTCTCTTGAAGCGGGGTTTCTTGGAGAGGACTCCAGTCTCTAGGCCTCTCTCTTGACCTCTCCCCTCGTTCTGCGTGCCTCTCCAAAACAAAGAAAACGAGCCCAGGAGACAGCTTTCCCAATGAAATGTCTCAAAAGCAGGTTTTACTCGACCACCCACAGGCCCGCACTCAACAGTCCATAGCAATAAATGCCAACCGGCTCGTCCCCATCCCTTCCCCGGAGACATCTCTCTAAGCCACATATTTTCCGGGCTTGTTGCAGATCCCAAAACAACACTCGTCTTCTAACTCCAATGTCAGGTGCCCCCAGATTCCCCAGGTCTTTCTCGTCTTTGAACGGACTTGGACGCGTCATGACATTTTGACTTTTAAGTTTCTGAGCTTTGGCCAGTGGAGCCATTGTAACCTGGGCGGGAGCTGTGACGTTGTGCTTCCCTCCCCGGGATTTGCGGTACACAGGGGTTAAGATGGAGGAGGGAGGGGGGGAGGGGAAACAAAAAACGGCCTTTTTAAACTTCCAAGTCAGGCATTCCAGGCAAACTTGAAAATAAAAATACGCCGTCGTAGCAGCCTTTTAGCCCATGAACGCCAGGCCTAGGCACACCCAGCAAACTGGTAAACCATAGGTGTCCATTTCCCTCCGCAATCTCAATTCAAAGGCAAACACGGTTTTGATGGTCGATCGATCTTGAAATGCCCTTCCAGGGTTCCTTGGTTCCCAGGCCTGGAGGGGTCCTTTCTGGCCCCCACTCACACAAGCCTGTCACCCAAAGTCTGTGTGGTCGAAAATGCCGGTCCATCCAATTACCAGCGTGGGACAACATCAAAACAACAACACCTCACCCAATGCATCCCTTTTTTTGGGGATTTTTTTTTTTTTTTTTTGATGCAGCCAAAGTCAGCAAGCACAGCCCATTTATATCACCCGTAGATAGGGGCCGCACCGAAACTTGCATAAAAAACTTTCGTTAGATGCTTCAGACCAGGAAAACTAAAACTACATTACCACATCTCTGTGTACCCATGTTCATCTCATCCTCCCCCAAAAGAAACATCAACTTTCTCAGCCCCGAAAATATCGGATCTCTTATACATGCTTTCATCCATCACCTGATATATTTCCGAGTCCCCTTTTCTATTTTTCTGTCCAATTATCAAGAACCAACCAACAACACGACCTCACACTCGTCCCACCCGCCCCAACAGAACCCGGCCTGACCTGACACCGCTACAGCGAGTAAGAGGCGCGCGGCGCGCACACATACATACGCCATGCTTTGCCGTGCATAAAAGAGAGAGACATACACACCGCTTCCCCAGAGGTCAGACAACCTGAGGAGACAATGTTGGGCCCCAAAAACGTGTGGAACGGAGCACCTAATCAAGGCCCTACCCCATTCCGCACTTGTAGACATCCTTTGTATTAAACTTCCACGAACTTTGAAGAGACACATATATATGATATGCCCGCAAATGGATAAACATATCTATGATAGTAAATTCCTTACACCACTCAACTGGTGGCCTCCTAATCAGGCCTAAGAAATTGTTGTACAAAGGCAAACGAGACCTAGTTAGCAGAACTGGAAATCCAGTTATTCGAATGAGCTCCGCTCTGCCAGAAACAGAACCCTTGGTTTCAAGCAACCCTACCCATAACAATGCCCCCCATCCCATGGTGTCTACAGAAGATATATGCTATACCTGTACAACAAAGAGCCAATACACTGTTTTGGAAGGAAAGCAGCATAAATCAAAGAAGAAAAGGATGCCCATGCCTATGCCATGCTATAGTGATGCTTTCTGTCCTTGCGGAACCAAGTTTTTACAAATACTTCCTACCGCTAATAAAACACCAACCCATTTTTATATAAGCCTCCCTCCCATCCAGGCTCATTTTATCGCATATCCCCTCTCTGAGGAGCCCGCTCCAGATATACAACTTCTTCATCGTCCCCTTGCTGCTGAGGTCTTCTGCCATAATTATACCGCTCGACACCTGCAGGCTGCATGCTATACTCCCTCCTCTGCTCCCCACTACCCGGGATCACACTGTAGGAGCGTCCTCCCTGAGGAGCAGGAGGCGGCTGCATACCATCCCCTCTCCTCACAGCGCCGGCATATTCTGGCGGACGCATGCCCCCAACCCGCGACGGCGCCCCGTAGTCATATCTCACGCCCTCAACAGGCCTTACACTAGCTGATCGGAGAGGTACAAACTCCTCAACACCGTTGCCGCTAACAATACGTCGCTCGTAACCAACGGGCACTTCATAGCGAATGCTCTCTGCAGTGGGTCTAACACTGGCAGATCGAGGGCCATAAATATCCAGAACTCGCTCCTCATAAGCCGTATCATAACGAACTGGCTCCACCTGCGGTCGAACGCTTGTTGGCCTGGTGATGTACTCGCGTGGCGGCTCGGGCCGGGTTGGTGTATAGTCACCTGATGGTGGCGGCATTGCACTGGCGGGCACACCGGTCTCCCGATAGCCACGATACTCTGGTATGGTAAGCTCTGGCTGGGTGACTACTCGCCTGGGGCCAGCGTAAGCCGGCGGTGTGGATTGGTAGACAACCGCATCGTCGTCTATGATTTCTGGCCTTCGCGACACCGCACGAGCTGATGGAAGTCGCTCATACACACGCTCGACGGGAGGGCCCCTGGGAATCTCCTCTCGAACGATAGGCTCCAGATACTCGCGGCCATCAGCATCAATAATGATGCGTCTCGCCGGGGCCCTGGGAGGTGCCATCGCTCCGCGAGGACGCTCGTACATGAAGATGGGCGACTGTGAGCGCTCCCGGTATGCTGCTGGTGGACGCACACTCACCCGTGATGCGGTGCGGACATCCCGGTAGAATGGGGCATCTTCGAAGGATGCATCCACGACACGAGAGACAGGTCGCACTGCGCGTACCTCCCGAGAGACATACTGGCCGGAAGGGACACTTGGGGACTCTGGGTGAACGGAGCGAGTGCTTAGTGGTGCTCTGCTCTCGTCATAATATACCCGCTCATACCTCGGCGAGGTGATCAACACTGGCTCCTCATCAAGCCGAGTTTGATATGTATCAGCCGTTTCGTACCCCACAACCCGTTCTTGTCTACCGCCTCTGGCTTGATAGGCCTCCTGAAAGCCTTCCTCTACACGGATTGGCTGTTCATACCTGGGCTCGCCGTACGCAAACTCTGGAGGTTGCTGCTGGTTTTGTTTCTGGCGCTTGTTCGGGCGTGCATAGGGAGCAGCCGTGCCAGCCGCCAAGGGGGAAGGCGAACGTGGCTCAGGTTTAATGTACGGCGCTGCGACTGAAGTTGCTTCAGCAGCCATCCTCTCTGCCTTTCTTTTTTTCTTCTTTTCTTTCTTATTCTTTTTCTTCTCCGCCCGGTTGTTACCCTGTGGAGAACTGTCAGGGCTTGAAGCGTTAGAAGTTTGCTTCCTAAGCGCGGCAACCTGGGCCGGGGTGGCTCTACGGCCGCTGGAGTCAGATCCTGCCAAGTGAGGTTGTCTTGCAAGATTGGCCAAAGGAGCTAGCGGGGAAACACGCTCTGGCTGGGGGGCTATTGGGGAGAGATCATGACCTCGAATGAGAGGTGACGGGTGTTGGCCGAGGTTTCGGCCAAGTAGTCGCTCATTAACTCGCGCAAGATCGCCAGCGTTGCTCGGTTGTCCACTTCCAGTGTTTCCCGACTCTTCAGATCGACTCGTTGAACTGCTTTGAACAAAAGAGGCAGTCTGGGTAGCATGAGGCCCGCCGTAGGACCCAAGGGACAAACCAGGCACTGTGACCCCTGGAATGCTGAAGGGGGGAGCCGATGTCTTAATCGTAGACTGCTTTTGCTGGGTATTTACACCAGAAATTGGCTGCGCAACACGGACGGGCTCAACGGCAGGTTCGGGATCGAATTGTGGCTCATATGGGGATGCGTCTCGCATCTCGTCGTCTTCGGATGGGATAGGAATACGGGCAGCCATCTGAGAGTCAGGCGTGCCATGCTGGCTCGAGTAGAAGGTGTTATCATCAAACGAGTCGCTGGCGGCTGAGGCATTAGCAGCTGGTTCCGCTTCGTCAGTAGGCTGAGCAAGAGTATCCTGAGTCAAAGTCAAGGCTTTTGCCCAGATATCGGCGACATCGAGTTCTGCCATCTGGTCGGATGCCTTGGTCCGGCGCTGCTCAATTTCATCCTTGAGACTGCGCTCGAGTTTCTGGCGCTGGAGCTGTATCTCAGCCTTGATCAAGTCATCAGACTTTTGCAGAAGCACTGGGTTAATCTCTGGCTGCTTCCCAAACGGTCTTGAGCTGGAAAGATTCCCAAGTCCAGGAAGCCCAGCGGACATCTGAGACGATGGTAAGTTGACATTTACTGGGCGTTTGCCATTGAAAACACCGTTGATGCCATTTGGCCTTGAGAACTCCGACGTGGCGGCAGTGGGAGAAGTAGACGCAGCAGACAGTTTGGAGCCCTGGGCACCTTTCCCAAGTGCGCTGGCTGGCGGTTTGATGCGCGGGTGTTTTCCGCTGACAACATCGTCGCGAAACCGCAGCAACTTCTCGTACTGCTGTACCTCATGCAATTCGGATGGAGGGAGTTGCGACGTGACCAAACCGCTGCCGCTTGCTGTCTGCCCACCGACAGCGCCAACCACTGATCCTTGCGCCATGATGGTGACTCTGCACTCTTCCACCAGGCGTGTTAGCGGCCCATCAAGTGCTGCAATACTGCGACGCGACAATCGGGAAATGCGAAGGCGATAATTGAATACTGAAGCCAAATAAACAGAATTGACAGCGACACGCCCCTTTAGCCTACTATCTGTTCGAAGACCCGATAGTGGTGGTGTAAAACAACGTGATGCCACAATCCTCCAGATGATGGCGGTGTTATGTGAAGTTTGTGGGAGGAAGCAAAGCAACAATTTCCCAGCCGCTCGAAGCCAAGTCTTGCTCCAAGTCACGCCAAGACTTGCATGGAAGACGCACAAGCCATTCTTAGTGGGGCTGCCTGTGGGGGCCTGCGCAATTGGGGGCTTCGGGACGACGGGACCTACCAATGAGCGAGTGACATGGAGAACTCCGCCATCGAAGCTGTGAGAAGATGCATTCGGCCTGAGTCAACTTTGAGGAAACCTAGATGGGTATTTATAAGCTAAATGGGAAAAGGAAGGCGCAGAGGATGGCTTCAAGTTTGAAAGCTATAAATATATCATCACCGTCCACTAGATCGCGCTTGCTGTGTATCCCTGGTGTTAGTGCAAGACAGAACACATCCACCATCCACCAAGTTCCAAACACCTCTTAGAAAGTTAGCAATTGGTTCAACCAGCTTTCGAACTCATTTATGCCCCCAAAATCGCCCTTTGTATTTCTAAACAATAATCAGCCCCTTTTATACTGCTGCCATGGCCGAGCACGCATCAAGTCCAAATGGCGCCAGCCCGGCCTCTAAGAAGGTATTCTTCTTGTAGGTGTCCTGTGAACCTCAATCTCTAAAAGACGGTGACTAACACTGGACAGTGACATCGACAATTGCCTCTACTCGAAGAGTGAGTTCATGTTGTATTGAATGAATACGACAGATCGCTCATGAAAAAGTCAACAGGCGCAAGAGTCCATGATCTAATGGCAGAACTCATCGACAAGTACTTTGCTGAACACCTGTCACTTCCCTGGGAGGATGCCGTGCGGCTGCACAAAGAATATTATCAAAACTACGGCCTGGCAATCGAGGGGCTCGTGAGGCACCACCAGATCGACCCCCTCGAATACAACGCCAAGGTCGACGACGCCCTTCCACTTGATGACATCATCAAGCCTCGTCCTGAGCTCAAGAAGCTGTTAGAGGATATCGACAAGAGCAAAGTCAAGCTGTGGCTTTTCACCAACGCATATGCCCATCACGGAAAGCGTGTAGTGCGCCTGCTTGAGGTCGAGGAGTTCTTTGACGGCATAACGTACTGTGACTATAGTTCCGCACCACTTGTCTGCAAACCTCAGCCCGGCATGTATGAGAAGGCAATGCGTGAAGCAGGGATTGAAAAATACGAAGACTGCTTCTTCGTTGGTAAGTCTCGTCTCTATACATTAGGATTTAGCGTTGTGAGGATACTAACGACTTCTCGTAGATGACTCATATCAGAACTGCAAGAAAGCGAAGGAGATAGGATGGAATGTTGCGCATTTCGTTGAGGATGGCGTGAAGCCCCCTAGAACACCGGCTTGCGATCATCAAATACGTGACTTGGAAGAACTGCGTGCTACGTTCCCCCAGCTCTTCAAATCGACACAGACGGAGTAACTGTATATGACTAGAAATAAACGATACAAACGGGTTCGAATACCATAGATAAGATCCAAGGATAATAGCCAACACAGCGAATATAAACTATAATGACCTGCAAACATGCCCCTAACGCCGCGCTATTTAAGTCCTTTCCCACACAACTCCATACGTCTTGTTTTGGAGGCCCTCACCAGTAACTTCAAACCTGGAGTCCAAGTCGAAAAGAGACCAGATTGAATCCCCTAATCCGAAAGCCAACGGAAAATGAATTTTATTATTATTATTTATACCGCCTAATCATGCAAATGAGGGAATCCAGCTTCTTAAGGACCTCATCCTTCTCTTTTACAGCCTCCAGCCTTTGCTGCTCAGCCGCCGCAATTTCCTCCTCCAAGTCCCGAATCATTTGCATTTGGTCCCGCTCACTATTATCTAAGCCTGGCAGTGTAGAAATCAAGTACTCGATCTGCTGCTCCTTTGTGATGAGGTCCCGCGCGAGCTCGAGCTGCCCAGCCTTGAACGTCTCGGGATCGACCGTCTCGACTTCTTTTGGCTGCTCGGGCTTGAGGTCTGGAATCTTATCATTTGGGCTAAACTTTTGGAGGTCATGGTGCCGCTCGACATAGTAGTAGGCAGCGACGAACTGCTTGCACAGCTGTGGTGATGGGGTTGCACTGGTCAGTGTCTGCGAAGAGGGCAGGTGAGAGCTTGGAGTTGGGCATACCTGGTCCATCGCCTCTTGTAATTGGGTAAGTCTGTCTGCCATTTTACAGAACGGGCACAAAGAAATCACTGAGAGTCTCAAAGGTAGAGTTGCTCCTTGGATTGGCGATGTTTTATGACGATGGACTCAAGTCAAGTTCCAGTGCTGAGAGGGAGCTTGGGAATGCGCCCGGCATTTGGTTGGCCAAGCTGTGATAAGATAAGGACCCACCCAGTTCCCTAATTTATTCCACCCTCTCCATCAAGGTCCTCAATCCTTTGATACTAGATAGGTAGCCACCATCCCACCACATTTTACTACATTGGCCAAACATGCGTGTCTCTCTTTTACCTCGATTCGCAGTTCCCCGCCGTTTAGGGAATACAGTTCCACCTCGACGGGCCTTTTGTGCCGCAAATTCTTCTCAACACGAAGACCCGAAATCCTCAATCCCAGAAGAACCACACTCCGAGCCGTCCTCGTCCTCCTCGCAGCAACCCCCGCCATCCCAACAGTCATTAATCTATCCACCATGCCCTTCCCAGCACCACAATGACCTACCATCGTTCCTCACCTACTTGTCTCGACATAACCTCGACCCGACAAGAACAGTCCACGTAGGCACCCACTACGAATACACGAGCATCTCTGCCCTCTCCCGCCTCGGCTTCGTCCTCCAGCGCGTAGGCGGTAGATCAGACTGTGGGATCGACCTTCTAGGCGTTTGGTCACTACCACCTTTATCCCAATCAATCCGAGTAGTAGTCCAATGTAAAGTCCGCCAGAGACCAGGACCGCAACATATTCGCGAGCTGGAGGGGGCATTTATTGGTGCTCCTGTGGGTTGGAGAGGGAGAGGCGTGGTGGGTGTGCTGGTCACTGATCAGACTGCTACTAAGGGTATAAGAGACGCGGTGGGGAGGAGTAAATGGCCCATGGTGTTTATGAGATGCTCTAGAGAGGGAAGGATATCTCAGTTTTTGTGGAATGTGAGGGCAGAGGAGGAGGGAGGTATTGGCGGGTTGGGTGTTGGGACCAGGCATGGGGAGGGTGGAGAGGACGATAAGGAGGTCGTGTTGATGTGGAAGGGAAGGAAAATAGAGTTTGAAAACAAGGGGGGTGGAGACGGGGCCGAGTGAAAAAGGGGGTGCGGGTGGAATCAACAGAACAATAAAGGCCTGTTGGTACAAGGTTGGTTCCTGGAGGACTGGTGTGTGTTTTGAGATTACTACTGACAATGGCAGAACGCGAATGTCCGACAACAGAAATAGATCAAATATTCGCTCGAATTGTTGCATCATTGGGATTGTCTTAATGCAACAAGAGGGGCGAAATATTCGGTTCGACAAGCACAGAGCCACCATAGGATTGAAGTCGATCTTGGTAGGTATTCGAGTATCCTCAACCATTTGATCTGAGACTATCGTGTCTGCTCTGTGAAGCAGCCCGATATTTCGTGTAACGACAAGCCCCAGGGGGAAGCGCATCGGAAAGAATTTGGACCCTTGAAATATGTGTCCCTACACCCCAATTATGTAGATGACAACATCGGTATCGTAAAATTAAATTTGACATTGAGGAAACTACCGCCCATTCTCTCGCGCAAATGCTCAATTATCCCAAACTCACTCATCCCAGACAGCCTGCTTGGCTTTGGCAGCCTCCTCCTCTCTCTTGCGCGCAGCTTCCTTCTCTTCCTCCCTTCTCTTCTTCTCCTTTTCGCGGACAGCGCGGTCGTATGCTTTTTGTTCTTCGGTTGCCCTTGGCGCCCTTAGCCCTAGCCCGGCAGCAATCATTCGACGCGCTACAGCATCTGTTTTCTCTGGCCGTTTGGCAGCCACGGATGTTCCCGAGGCAGTACTGCCCCCTGGGCCATCAAATGAAGGGAGACCACTGAACATTCCTGGCGCGGTCAGGGCTGTAGGCGAGAATGTTTGACCCTTGCCTACTGGCGACATTGGTGTAGGGGGAGGGGCATTAGTGCCGCCGGCGAAGGTGGTGCCTATCGGCGTCTCTTCTGGTTCTGAGTGCGCATTGTTCTCGTCGTCATTTTCAGAGCCGGCTTCATCTTCCCAGCTATCCGCGACTCGCGCGCTCTTCTTCTTCGGGGCGGCCTTGGAGCTGGGCGTTTTGGTGTCAAGCGCTGTGGTTTTGAGAGAGAGCTTAGTGACGCTCGATGTGAGCTCATCTGCTGCTGCTGTGGTGGTAGGTGCCATCGTGATGACACAATTCGGCTTGATTTGATTATGTTTGGATGTTATGTTTCGACTATCGCGTTGGCAAAGCTCGCGCTCTTATATATATTGGAAAGAAATGAGCGATAAGGCACAGCCTAGGGCTGTTGGGTGATGGTGAGACGAAGGAAAGAGGGGTGGCCCTGTCTAATAAAGACTGCCTTGATCACGAGGCTTCCTTTTTAGCTGGGTAGGACCAGCTGTCTGAGAGTGCAGCGCCTCTTTCAAGCGTCTCAACCCCACGGGGTACGATGAAGTCTCGATCTGATCAGGTTAGGTAGCTCAAGAGCTTGAGATGAGGGGCAACTGCCCGGGGATGTATCGTTACTTTGTTGTTTAGTCTTGTTCTGAATTTCTGGCGCAAACCCTTCTCCTAGCTGGAGAAGTCATCCAACTCAGAAATCGTCAGATCTAATTCGAGATGCAAGAATGAAGAGATGGGCTTTAACAGCCCAATCTAGACCCTTAAAGCTGTCCGAGTTGACTTGCAGTTACAGAATGAACCTTCCCAGGTGCCCCCCTCCCCTTCTCCAATTGCCAAACTGCGGGGGCGGGGGCAGCTGGAGAAGGTCAAGTCTCCACCGAATGACGGAAGCCAAAGCTGCCTGCAAGGGGTCCCCTCACAGCTTTGGAGAGGGGTCTCCACTAAAGTTACGGCCAGCTGCCAGCAGTTTCTACCGTTGTCGAAAACCGCCTCTGGGTCGTGTTACGAACAATTCACATTAATCATCCACGATCACTGCGATGGGTCTCGGCTTCACTGGGCACCCTCGGAGCTGCCATTGAACCGTCCACCACGGCGTCTGGGATTTGTGCGTTCCTTTAATTACTTTTTGTATACTACTTATCTAAACATTTTTAGTTTTTGCAGCTGCCCACCTCGACCGAGAGTTCCAACAACTTGGGCGAGGACAACGCCATCGGCAAACCCTGACGTCAAAACCGCCTCCCAGAGACACATTCTTCTCCTCGCGTGGTGCTCCTGCCTGCAACTACAATGCTCCCACGACAGCGCATTGTGCGCTTACCCGCGCAAAGATATTCCGCCGTTTTCACAACAGCATCGAAGAGACTAAACATATGCTCCGTCAGAGCATCAATACGGCAGAATCAGCATATCGCACCCCGGTTGCAGGGATTCTCGAGGGATACCTGGCCATCGACCCCTGCGCACTTCTCCACGAACGCCGTACTAGAAAAACAAAAGGGCGGCTTTTTTGATGGACCGACCGAGCCCCTGTCTGAAGAGGAGAAGAAGGCAAACCTGGAGAATGCCAAAGTCGAGGAGAAAGAGGTTGCTGGGGCCAAGTCTTCGAGTGCAGATGCGCCGCCTGAAGGTAACGGCCAAGGCGCTCCAGAATCACCAGACAACAAGGGCAGTGCTGCCGGCAGTGGCTCGTCTGGCTCGTCGGGAGAAGGTGGCTCCGGAGACGGCGGTAGACGCGGACGGAAGCCTGGTGATAAGTCCCTGGCCAAACCCATTGTGCCCGAGGTATACCCTCAGGTAATGGCGATTCCGATCGCGAAACGACCGCTCTTCCCGGGATTTTACAAAGCCGTGACCATCAAGGATCCCAATGTAGCCGCCGCCATTACTGACATGATCAAGCGGGGTCAGCCCTACGTCGGAGCTTTCTTGTTCAAAGATGAGAATGCTGATGGCGATATCATTCACAATGTCGACGAGGTTCACGATGTTGGTGTCTTCGCGCAAATTACGAGCGCATTTCCTATGAATGCTGGGCCCGGCGAAGGTACTAGCTTGACTGCGATCTTGTACCCACATAGAAGAATTCGCATCACGGAACTGATCCCGCCTGGGGCTGCGGATGCCTCGAACCCTGTTTCAACACCTGAACCTACCCCGGAACCTATTCCAAAAGCAGACGAGTCGACTGAGAAGGGCGATGTGGTCGCGAGCTTCGAGGAGAGCGCCGTTGTACCGCAACCAAAAGGGGAGGTGGCACAAAAGCAATACGAGCCGACTTCATTCCTTAAGAAGTACCCCGTTAGCCTTGTCAACACTGAAAATTTGAGCGAGGAACCATACGACCCCAAAAGTCAGGTTATTCGTGCCATCACCAACGAAATTGTGAATGTTTTTAAGGAAGTCGCAAGCATGAACAGCTTGTTTCGAGATCAGATCAGTACTTTCTCGATGAGCCAGTCATCTGGAAATGTCATGTCGGAACCCGCTAAGCTTGCTGATTTCGCTGCCGCAGTGTCTGCCGGAGAACCCTCTGAACTTCAGGAGGTGCTTTCGAGCCTCAACGTCGAGGAAAGAATGCAGAAGGCTCTTTTGGTTCTAAAGAAGGAACTTGTCAACGCTCAACTGCAGAGCAAAATCACGAAGGATGTGGAAAGCAAAATTACGAAACGCCAACGTGAATACTGGTTGATGGAGCAGATGAAGGGCATTCGACGGGAGCTTGGCATTGAATCTGACGGCAAGGAAAAGCTTGTCGAGACGTTCAAGTCAAAGGCGGACAGCTTGGCCATGCCAGAGGCAGTACGCAAGGTTTTCGACGATGAGCTCAACAAGTTGGCCCATTTGGAACCAGCCGCATCTGAGTTCAACGTCACTCGAAACTACCTTGATTGGCTAACCCAGATCCCATGGGGTCAAAGAAGCCCAGAAAACTTTGGCATTCAGCACGCGATGCAGGTCTTGGATGAAGACCATTATGGTCTCAAAGATGTCAAGGATCGCATTCTGGAGTTCATCGCTGTTGGTAAGTTGCGTGGAACCGTCGAGGGCAAAATCCTCTGCTTTGTCGGTCCTCCTGGTGTGGGTAAGACAAGTATTGGCAAGTCTATCGCCCGTGCTCTCAACCGCGAGTACTATCGATTCAGTGTTGGCGGTTTGGCCGACGTAGCTGAAATCAAGGGTCACAGAAGAACGTACGTTGGTGCATTGCCAGGTCGTGTCATTCAAGCTCTCAAGAAATGCAAGACCGAGAATCCACTGATTCTCATCGATGAGATCGACAAGCTTGGACGGGGATATCAAGGAGACCCTTCATCCGCTCTTCTCGAACTTCTAGACCCCGAACAGAACGGCTCTTTCCTCGATCACTACCTGGATGTTCCGGTGGACCTTTCCAAGGTTCTCTTTGTCTGCACGGCCAACATGACCGACACCATTCCTCGTCCCCTTCTCGACCGTATGGAAGTCATTAGCCTTTCTGGATATGTTTCCGACGAGAAGATGGCAATTGCAGAGCGGTACCTCGCCCCTCAGGCTCAAGAACTTGCTGGGCTCAAGAACGTCGACGTGAATTTGACTCAAGGAGCTATCGAGGAGCTCATCAAGTCTTACTGCCGAGAAGCTGGTGTGCGTAACCTTAAGAAGCAAATAGAGAAGGTGTACCGCAAGTCTGCCTTGAAGATTGTCCAGGAGTTTGGTCATGACGTCCTCTCCGAGGAAAAGGCTTTGACGGAAGAAGGCAAGGCTGCCAAGGAGGCTCAAGAGGAGTCCGGGAACATTGAGCAGCAAAAGAAAGCCGAAGAGACCACAACGGGAAGTACGGGAGCCAAAGAAGAGGAGACGACTGAAAAGCCTAGGGTTGCGCTCAAGGTTCCTGAGACGGTCCATGTCACGATTGATCAGGAGAATCTCAAGGACTACGTCGGACCCCCGGTTTTCACTTCCGACAGGCTCTATGATACCACCCCGCCAGGTGTTACCATGGGCCTTGCCTGGACTTCTCTGGGAGGTACTGCTATGTACGTGGAGACGATCCTTCAAGCACCTCTCAGGCCATCCAGCCGGCCATCTATGGAGATTACTGGCAACATTAAGACGGTCATGAAAGAGTCGTCTAGTATCGCATACTCGTTTGCGAAGTCTTGGATGGTCAAGCACTTCCCAGACAACCACTTCCTTGAGAAGGCCAAAATCCACGTGCATGTACCGGAAGGTGCTGTACAAAAGGATGGCCCATCGGCCGGTATCACGATGGCCACTTCACTTTTGTCCCTGGCGTTGGACACTCCCGTTTCCCCCACGGTCGCCATGACTGGCGAGCTGACACTGACTGGCAAGGTTCTTCGCATCGGAGGTCTGAGAGAGAAGACTGTCGCTGCTCGCCGGGCAGGCTGCAAAATGATCATTTTCCCCGCGGACAACATGTCTGACTGGCTGGAACTCCCAGAGGTATGTGTTTCCTAGCTGGGTGCGACGCTTCACCGAAACCACTTTGGCATAGTATATGAACTAAATGATTTGTTACAGAATATCAAGGAGGGTATTGAAGGACGGCCCGCCAACTGGTACTCGGAAGTCTTTGATTTGATCTTTCCCAACCTTGACCGAGAGGAGGCCAACAAGTGCCTGATCTGCCACAACAAGAAATCAGAGAACAAAAAATCTGATGACGAAGACAAGAGCGATTAGGCTTGTTGATACCTGAGCCAATGAGGGGCTTGAAGCACTAAAATTTGGCCTACGGAATTATCACTCACAGGTCCTGCTTCTTAGTGATTGTTGAACGAATTCGGTCGGATGCGAAGCTCCCCCAAAATGCTCTCAACGGATAGTCAAAAGCCCCCAATGAGGAGGTGTGTGGGGAGGAAACGATTTGCCGTTTGATGTATAGATGAGGAAAGGAATGGAGCATTTTATGGCGTTTTGATTTTGGCGGGATGGGTGGGTGAACATATACACCGCAGAAAAATCCAACACATATAACGACGATGACCGGCACTGGATTGGAAACACATCGAATTATAGAAGGTGGAGGCGAGGAAGTGAATAGGTCCCGGTATAGATCTCCGAGGCTGCACATACATCTTCACAATCATCACCATCATCACATCATCTCCACTGCCCTTTAAACACACCACGCCACTCTTCATGTATTATGTTTTGTTTAAAGCTTTGTTATAATACATTAGCGGAATTTGCTTTTATGATTAACTTGAAGTTATGCAACGAAAGTCGGAAGGAATAAGGACGAGGAAAGACATGCGGAAAAGAGCTTGACTATGAGAGCGAGGGACATAGCACGGGGTGGCGTAAATGGGAAAAGAGAAATCATTCGAAGCATGCTGAAACTTGATCATGATATTTATTTGGAACGGGGAGTGATACCCGACAAACGTGTGACCTGTCATTTTTTTTTTCTCTTGTCAATATTCATTTGTCTGGCTGCTGACTGCATTGATGATCTCGATCGGTGCCCTCCTCACCAGCCAGATATCTTCAATCCATCATTGGGTTCATGGGATGTGGTTTACAATAGGTTATGATTGCTTTGATGAAAACTGTCCCGCGGTCTCAGTACGACACTTCTTGAAGTTGTTTGTGAGACGTGATACAGAGGATTTCGAACAGTTTTTGTGTTGCTGCCCAATACTGTGTGAGAAAAAAAACGACAAAAAACTTGCTTAATCTGGACGTTTTGCATGTGTTGCTGACTGTAGGTGTTTGTTTATTGGTTGTTAGAGTGTATGTAACGGGCGGTAACCGGAAGGGAATTCGGGCTTGTGATTCTCAGATTGTACAGTGTTTGAGGGGCAGATGTGGGAACGGGAAAGATGCGTGTCCGGGTCTGAGAAATGTACGTATATGGGACGAGTATGACAAAACGGCGATGTCGGGGCAAAATTAACTCTGCTTGCCGACGGAACACACATACGTCAGAAAGGAACAAAGCTGCATGATTCACAGCCTCGTTTTTCACTTTATGGGTGTTATTGGTATATTTTTGGGCATCAACACACAGAACACTCAGATACAGGGCTGTGCCAGACGGGCGGCCCGAGACATCACATATAGGGGAAGAGGTGGTACTATACCAGTGGTGGTATTACGATTGCTGATTTCGTGTGGGGTAAAAGAACATTCCAAGGTCATGAGCCGCATTGAAGAAGAAGGGAGCTTCCAATGACAGACCACCCGAAGTCGGTCCGTAGGTGTTAGGTGTCGATTGGGCCTTTTTTGCGGCTTTTTACATGATGTGTTGGCCGCCGAGGTGAAGGAGGGATGGATGGATGGATGGATGGATGGGCGATGCGGATGGGAGAGAGAAAGAAGAAAAAAAGACTGTGAGAGTAATCAGGGGTGTGGATGGGAATGACGATGAGATACATCAAAGTTTGGTTTTGTTGTGGGGCTACTACTACGTTGGATGTTTGCGTGTGACAACTTCTGCGTTCGAGAAAAAGCGCTTGGGTTCCCCCGAGAGAGCCTTGTTCTTGTTGTTGAGACTTATTTGAGATTCTCTTTGTGCAAGATCCGAGTAACCCACAATCCGAGTCTTACAGGCACTGCCGAGTCTAATGTATGTGTGCGCGTGTGATTCTCCTGGATCATGCATGACGGACTGCAATTCTGTGACGAGCGTTGCATCTGCATGTCTCATTTTCGTTTTTGTTTTCCGCTCAATTCGATTCCCGTCCACTCTCGATTCTGGGCTGCGGCTTCCAAGTTCGATTGACTTTAATTGAGTGAGACCCAACGGTGAGTTGTTACATAGTAGAGGTGGGGGTCGTTGAAGTCTGAAAGCTTGGGCCCTAAGTTCCTTCCTGAGTAAGGCTCAAAAAGAACCATCATTCAATCAAAAGCTTGAGTTTGCGAACGGCATGTTTCTTTCAGAAAACACCGTGAACTATCCAACACGCCACCCAGTCAAGATGATCCCATAACGTGTGTCTGGCCTTGTCGGAAGAGATCACGAAGTGTGGAAGAGAAAGAAACAATACATGTATGGTACATGCATGGTATTGTCTGGATTGTCCCCATAGCGGCGTTACACGTGTTGATCCCCACCCCTAGCTGGTCACCCGCTGGGAGACCACGGGTGGGCCGCGAGCCCGCCGTCCATGCCCGCTCCCAACACCCCGCCCAGCCTCCCCCGCCGCCCCACCACTGCAACCACTCATCACCATCACCGATCCATGGATTGACGGATTCCCCGCCGTTCCCTTTCGTACGCAGCTCACTCTTGCAGCAGTAGCAGCAGCATGGCATGCGCATGCAGGAGGCGAGACGATGAGCCGTATCGGTAGGGGGAGTATCAGCTCTCTTTGTTTTCAATCCATTTTTTCTGTTAGTCCAGCCAGCCAGCCAAGTCCCACTCATCCAGTTCATTTGCATTCATCCCACCTTCCCCCTCCCCTCGTTGTTGTTACTCCGTACATTGTTACCGGCGTACTAGCTTCCTCCTTTTCTCTCTGTAATCCATGATTGTCTGTTTGCCTACCTATCTACGAGCGCGTCGATTCCCATTATTCTCACCTGCCGCCGCTTGACCGCATTGGAGCTGTGTCGCCTGCTATTGTTCGGTGCCCCCCTCCAACGCTTACATTGCATGTCCCGACAACCTGGACCGATACTTTATGATACGTCAGTGGTGTTTACCCACTGTTTGATGCTCCACGCATCGGCTGTCTGCATGCTTTCGAGCAGTTGATGTGGAACTTGTCGCCATCCTGTCGTCCTTCCTGTCATCCGCCCTTTCTTCAAACGCCTTCCACATCACTTAGCAAAGCCTTCACGGGCATTCTCTGGAACAGCCTTGGGAAGGGAAGAAAAGGAACGAAAAAGAGAAGGAGGGAGGAAAAGGGTCACAAGCGATTCAGGATCAAGCCAACTTGCAACCTCACCAAGTGAATGAAACGATAGCACCATTTTCACGTCGAGATTTCGATCTGCCTGGCCCTCCCTGTTGGGTCGGCTCCGGTTCCGTAGAACCGTCCCTCCCGGCCGCAGGCATCATGGCGAAAGCACCTGCAGATGTGCCCCAGGAGGTCAACAACTCGGCGATGGAGAGTAATGGTCAGCCTGAGACCTTGTCAGACGAGATCCCCAAAGCTCAGCAGCCTGGGCAAGATGGTGACGGCAGGGACCTCATCAGGCGGGTCTCGAGAAAAGTAGTGCCTGGTTTACCGAGGACTAAGACATTCAAGAGGCAGCAATCCGAGGATCGAAACAAACTTGAGCCTCTTCGCACTACACAGGCTGAAAGGAGGGCTGTATCGATGGATAGACGTGTCCCTGCCCCCAATGGTCTGCCAGCTCAATCTGATCCTCGAGCTAGCGCCCCCTATTTCTTTTCTCACGGCTTTGTCCAAGAACCCCTGGAACCATCCCTGCCCACTAGTCCAATCGAAGGGGAGACTATCTCAAAGGACAGACATCTAGAGCGGTTCGAAGTTGAGGTGGAAGAGGCGGATACCGACAACGAGCTGGATGATGATGATGATGGAGCTTCCTCAGACGCGCACTCGGTTCACTCTGCAACGACATCCCAGTATGACGCCATGATTCACGAAGAACTGGAACGCACCTGGATTCTGAACCTTTCGATGCACTTTCGTGACAAGTCAAAAAGAGAGAAGTTTTTTGTCACCTACCGGGAGCACGAACACCACTGGAGACGAGTGACGGTCTCCCTGGACTATCGCAATGCCCCGGACAGCTCACTGGAACTTGATCTGGCCCATACCAAGTTTCAGCGTGACAAGAGCGCCAAGATCTATGAGGCCATCCGAGAGAGTTTGCCAGATATTCAGTTCTATGATACTGTTACCAACTTGAAGCTCGAAACTAGAGAAGGGAGATTGCATGTACACGTCGTGGAAGATGTTAACGTAGGTGTCCCGGCCATCTGGTGCCATCTGGTGCCATCACGGTCTATCTTTATTGATTATCTGACAATCTAATAGGAAATAATCAACTATCCCTCGACCCGTATGATTCGGCACATGGGATGTAGGCGGGTCAAGGAACGGGAAATCCAGTTCGATTCGCACATGTCTGGTTTCGTTTACAAAGTTCGCGTCCATGGACAGGTTCTCATCAAGAAGGAAATCCCAGGTCCTGATACTGTAGACGAGTTCCTCTACGAGATCAACGCCCTAAACTCGCTTCGCTCTTCGAGGAATGTCATACAGTTTTATGGGGTTGTGGTCGACGACAGGGAAGAACGTGTCCGAGGCATATTGATTAGCTATGCCGAGCAAGGCGCACTGGTTGATGTGCTCTATGACCACGACCACTCACTGGACTGGGCTATCAGGGAGAAATGGGCACGCCAGATCGTAGCTGGCCTCTCCGAGATTCATGAAGCCGGGTTTGTTCAAGGCGATTTCACCCTGTCCAACATTGTCATAGACGATCAAGGCAATGCCAAGATTATTGACATTAATCGACGAGGTTGCCCAGTGGGCTGGGAACCTCCAGAAGCAACACCCCTGATCGAAAGCAATCAGCGAATTTCGATGTATATCGGTGTAAAGTCTGATCTGTTCCAGCTCGGTATGGTTCTCTGGGCTTTGGCGACGCAGGACGATGAGCCGGAGGCTCAGGGTCGTCCACTGCGTATAGACGCTGATGTTGAGGCGCCGACCTGGTACTGCCGGATCGTGGAGATCTGTCTGAGCGAAAACCCCCGTGACAGGATTCAAGCACTACACCTGCTGGGCTTGTTTCCAGAGCCTGAGGAGGAAACTGGACAAGCCAGTGGCTCTTTTGCTCCTGCAAACGATAACCTCCACTATGCACCGATCGACTACATGTCTGGGAACATGGAAATCCCTAGGGCCAACACGCCTTTCGTCAAGACAGTCCGCCCACCAAGCGCGTGGACAAACAATATCTACGGAAATTCAACCGTAGAAGATGACGAGCTCTACTACCCTCCACGAGGGAGGTCACCGCCCCGGCCGATACCAGGAGCGGGAGGACAGAACTTCAACACGTGGTCAGATATCTATAGCAACCCGCTTGATGCGCCATCAATCAGCGAAATTACGCAAAGTAATGTAGATGAATCAGCCTACGAATCAAGGTTTAGAGAATTTGAGGGGGACACCGGTTTCAACCTGGCTAACCTGATGGCCAATTTGAACCATGACCCATCACGCCCCAGATCTGCACCACCACCGGAAACTTCGCAGGGAAGGGAGACCCCCCAGCAGATACGTCGCAATTTCGGCCCTATTGATGCTAATGAAGAAGGAACGAAGAATCTGGATGTGGATCTTACCAGTCCTGCTACGGATCATACGGGCAAACAGTCGAGGGCTGATAGTGGCAAAGATATGAGTGAGGGACACCATCGCCATCTTCCTCGCCATCAGGGTGACCCCTCGCCCGCACGCCACGACAGTTCTCACGAGAACGAATACACACTTGCTCCCCCCTCGGATTCGGCCACGATGGGACAACTCCACGATCTGAACGGGATAGGTGTAAGTTTCGCGACTGGGGATAACGGCAGCGGAGAAGCGCATGATAGAAAGCTTGTGTTGGATACACCCGGTGATGAGTTTGGGAGGGAGCTAGATATAGTATTAAGCAGCGGCAGTGGAAGCGGATTGGAAGTGTCAAAAGCTGAAGCTGTTTTGGGCTAATGAATGAATACGGCTCGACATCAGGACGATGGGAACGAATGAAGTAATGATGAAATAATGAGATGGGCAACTTATCAGGAGGAGTATGATGATTATGTTTCTTGTTTTTATCTTTTCTTCTTGATTGAAGGTATTTGTTAGGAGCCAGGGGGAAAATTAGTTGGATGGCGCAAGTAAGGAAATTTGGCGACGGTAGCTGGATGGATGGTGTGTATGTTGGTACCTTGCGAGGTTATTCTTTTTTTTCTTTTTTTTTTTTTTTCTATCCTTGTTTTTGCTTTCATACTTTTGTACGACTTTCAATGTTATGTACGGCTGCTACCAGTACCTAGGTAGGAACGGTAAACGTTATCGGGAGTAAGGGAAAGGGACGGAAAGAGTGGTATGCGGTGTTGACGGCATGGGATAAGCAATATTTGATGGGGTTTTCTGGTTCAATTTTGGGAGGCATGTTAATTTTATATGCTTCTTTTGTGTCCAACAACTTGCCTCTTTGCACTTTTTTCGATTGTCAAGTTTTTACTGTACTCAATATTCTGATATTATATTTCAACACTGCTTGGGTATTCGACATTCCAAAAATTCCCTACTTGTCTAGAGGAAGCTTTACTTGGAGCAGAGTGCAGTAACCTTCCCCCCCTTTTTTTAATTATATCATCATAGTCTAATCTTCTCATCCATATTTAGTCCTTCATCTGCCATTTTGAACGGCCATTCTTACTGCCAATCCACACTCACACCGTCCTTTAGGTTCCTGAACCAAGTTAAAGAACGCTTCCATCCTCATCACTCCTCAACCCAGCATATTCAGTCCCCTGATTAGCAGTACTCAGCCTAGCGCACAAACTCAATAGCACCACCGTCTCAGTGGCAGCGTAATGATTCAGCGCGTCGAGCAAAATCTGCAAGTGCCTAGAGAAATTACTCTCCCACTTTTTGATGACGTCAAACAGCTCTGCGATCCTGGCTGAGTCTGGTCCCCCTCCAACTGTTGGCTTGTGGCCGCTTTCATCAACGAATGAGGCCTCATTGGTGGCGGCAGCAGAAGGCTTTTGTGACCGCACAGTCTGGAAGTGCCTCCACTGCTCGTTAGTCATGTTGGGAGGCTTGTGAGCTCCCGACAAGTCAGGGTCGGCTTTTTCCAGCTCTCTGGAGAGCCAGTTGGTGTATGTCGCAAATATTGTGCAGGTTTGCATTAGTTTGGAATGAATCTGGGAAAGGCGGTTAGTGAGCATCACAGGGGAAAGCGGTGAAGGAGAAGACATACTCTCAGCAACTTGCTGTTGGTTAACATGCATTCTTTGAGGCAAGTATCCAAGAAATCAACATGATCTTGCATCAACTCATCAACGGTACGTGTTGTACCTGGGGCGGAGGGGACATTGTTCGGATCGTTGCTGTCGCCATTTTGCCCGTGTGCCGCAGCAGCACTTTTATCTCGCTTTTCTTGTTCTCGTACCCGCGTCATGAGGTTCTGCCAGTTGGGCTCAATGACTTCTGCTGTGCAAAAGTATAGTAATTGCTGTACGAATACCAGCATGCGTGCTCGTAATGTCCAGACTCGGCGTTTCCAGATCTCGAGGTTGCGAGTCGAGGATCGATGTGACCAGACAAACCCGCTAGTGTGGGTTTGCCAGGTCGTTGATAGCTGTGATTCAAGATAGCGGAGAGAAAGCAAGTAACGGAAGAGTGCCTGATAGCGCCAGACGGTCTTGCGGCTGACGACAAGAGAAACTGGGAAGGGAACTGAGTAGTCGAGTTGTAATGAAGTGAATCCATTTGCATTCTTGTCGTTCTCGATAGGCTGGTTGTTCGAGAGCGGTTGGAGTGCCTCGCCCTGCTCTATACCAGTGATGTTAACAACTCGCTGGAGCGATTTTGTTAGGGTGATCTCATTCATCTCGACTTTGACGTCTTCCTTGAACGGATCTAGTGAGACTATGCTGCCGGGCTGGCGAAGAACGAGATCCAACAGCGACTGCAATTTTCCAGTGTTGACAGCTTTGACGGGTTTCCGAAGTTCAGACGAACCAAGCTCCAGGAAATAGGAGAAGTAGTCGGACGGGTCAAGAAAGAAATAATGCTTGAGCGACTTCAATCTTGCTGGTAATGCATGGGTAGTGAGCAACAGTTGCATCAGCGACTCGTTCGCGTGAGCATAAGCATTGTTAACATTGTCGAGGAACCGAATGTCGTCAAATGAAGTCGGCACATGCTTAACCTGCAGACTAACATCTACGCCACCACATTCCCTGACAACATTCAGGTATTTACCAGCCAGTAACACCTTATCCTTCACGCCTTCGAGCTGAGGCGGGACATCGTGGTCCCTGATCGTGTATCGCCGTTCCCAGTACTCGTCAGTATAATCTTGCTCCAGCCTCTCCCTACGGATACTCCGCTGCTCTTTAATCAAAAACTCTGAATGTGGGTCGTTGATTCCACCGTGGTGCAGCCATTCATTCAGCATAGCCATGTACGGCTTACTCGCGTCCCTCAATAACGTCGTCAACAGCGCACGAGCAGCAGGATCACCAGACATGGACTCGAGTCTCTTGGTGATTAAACCCAACACCACCCCTCCCTTGCAAATCTTCTTCCCAGTCATATTTCCAGGCACGAGCTCACCTCCTTCTCGCAGTTGCTCCAATATATGGTCGAAATCGTCGGCGCTATCGCTCGATTCGTCCGTCTCATCATCCAGTAACGCATTGCGCTTTAATAGTTCATGTGCAAGCGCGTAAAGCTGATACATCATATGGCTCGTTGGGAGGATGTGAACATTCAGAATGTGCATTGTGAAGGCGTCGTCGGTAAGGAACTGCGTCTCGAGTTGGGCGACCATGACAAGGTACTCCTGCAGGAGCTTCCGTATTGATGCGCAAAGGGCATGGTTGACAGATCCGAATTCTTCCCGGCTTTGGACATCGACAAATGTCTCGAGGGCAGTATAGTGAGTGGCCATGCGCAGCATCGACTGTGTGAGATCCTGAAGACTAGGGTCCAAGCCAGGCAAAATGCGCCAGGTAGGACCTGATAACCGGTCTCTTTCCTCAAAGGGGTTATATCCCTTCGCGAAGCGAATGTACTGCCCTTCATAACCCATGAACACAAATAGCAGGTCCTCGATGATGACTGCCTCCTGGGCCTCAAGAGAAAGCTCGCTCAGGGGTTTCGGTTGGAGCGGCTGGGGCGCCGATGAGGCGAGAGGGGGGATCGAAATGCGCGATGCCAGAGGCGCCGTCGTATGCGGCAGCAGAGTTGCTTCGGGCTCCCATGGTGGAGGAGCGGGTTTTTCTTGTTTGCGTTTACTTAGCATTGGAAGTGAGGGGGTCATTCCGAAGTTGTGATCTGGAGACGATATCCCTGTTGAGGAAGAGATGTAGAGGGGGCGGGGTATGAAAAGGTATGTAACATACCTTGTGGTGGCGCATCTTGCCGGACATCCCTCGCCCTTGGTTCAGCAGCGCGTTGTTTCAAGCTCACGTCCGTCCTACTGCTCCTTTCTGCAGTTGCGCCACGGCGATCCGGACTTTTCGTCCTGGCTATCAACGCTTCCCGTGTTGTCACCTGGACCTTCTCGGTGCGGCGCTCCTCGACAGACCTGCTCGTGGAGCGGGGGTTGTTGGAGGCCGATCGTTTGTGTGACTCTCGGTCGGCATATCGACTGCTACTTGTATGTTGGTGATCGGGTTTGCTGGAGAAGCTCCCGCCATCGGTTGCTGGCATGCGGGGCCGAGACGAAGACGACGGCGCCGCTGCTGGAACGCCACTATCTCTATTTCTCTTATCGGCGAACGATGTTGGTCTGGTGCCCGACGACATTGTTCCTGTCCGTGTCTACATTTGCGATCTGTAGCCGTTGTCGCCGTCGACGGCATTGGTTGCGACAAGACACAGGATGTCGGGTGGTATCCCTGATAAGTTAAAAATGGCTGTCAATCAATCAATCAACAACCCTGAAGCGCCAAGTCGCGGGAGCTGCCCAGCCCAAACTCCGCGACGCGCCCCTCCTTCAATGATCTTATACCAATTGGGCTTAGCGCAACCTTCCAGGTGAGGCTGCTAGAAAAAGTGGGCCCACCCCCGCTTCGAGGTACCCATGTACCGAGCAGGGGCTTCCAGGTCAGGCCGTTGGCCGACTGGCAAGCAGTGGTGGAGAGCTTCGTGGACCTCCGTGCCTGGAGGAGCTTCAGCTGCCAGACTCCACGCCAGCTTCCCCTCCAAACATCTCCATCAAGATACCAAACACCTGCCACCGCAGTCTGAAGTACTGCCCATCTTGAATCGCCTCCTTGACACGCCGCCATAACGATCAATTAGCTCGAGAGATACCCATCCCAGCCCCCACCCAGACCACCACACTCCAATACCGTCAAGATGTTTATGGCAAGATCAGAATACGGTGAGTTGCATCCCATCGCACGTCATCTTCAAGATACAAGAGAACTAACGGTTGTACTTAGACCGGGGTATCAAGTAGGTTCTTTTCTACCAAACAACACTCCTTCCCACTCCCCCGAATCCGATTCGCAACCAAAACACATACCTAACCGTAGCCCCGCCTCACAGCACCTTCTCCCCGGAAGGTCGTCTCTTCCAGGTCGAGTACTCACTCGAAGCCATCAAGCTCGGCTCGACAGCTATCGGCGTTGCGACCTCAGAAGGCGTGATTCTCGGCGTCGAGAAGCGCGTAACCTCCACCCTCCTCGAGACCTCATCCGTTGAGAAGATTGTCGAAATCGACCGCCACATCGGATGCGCCATGTCCGGCCTCCAGGCCGATGCCAGATCTATGGTCGAGCACGCCCGTGTCGAGTGCCAGTCCCACGCTTTCAACTACAACGAGAACCTCCGCGTCGAGAGCTGCACGCAGGCAATCTGCGATCTTGCCCTGCGCTTCGGCGAGTCTGCCGATGGTGAGGCGAGCATCATGAGCAGACCTTTCGGTGTTGCTTTACTTATTGCGGGTTATGATGAGGATGGGCCGTCGCTTTATCATGCTGAGCCCTCAGGAACTTTTTACCGGTATGATGCGAAGGCTATTGGTAGTGGAAGCGAGGGTGCGCAGGCTGAGTTGCAGAACGAGTATCACAAGGTAAGGATGGGAAAGGTTTTCAGTCGTTAAAAACAGTGGAAAATGCTGACTCTCAATCTCATGATTAGTCTCTTACGATTGCCGACGCTGAGACGCTCGTTCTCAAGACGCTCAAGCAGGTAATGGAGGAGAAGCTCGATGCCAAGAACGTTCAGCTGGCCAGTGTTACAAAGGAACGTGGCTTCAGAATATATACAGATGAGGAGATGGCTGCTGTGGTTGAGCGGTTGCCAGCGAACTAAGTTCGATTTGGCGGGAGGGGTGAGCTAGAGATAGAGGAAATGGCACGCATGGTAGCAATGAGAGACCATAAATCAATGAAGGGGCTTTTTTGCTATCTCGGATGTTTGATAAGCATCATTGACCAACGATATCAGTTTCTGTGATGGTAGCACACAGATCACAACTACTCATGGTAACGAGATTTGAGCTCGAGTCTTTACATCACGACGAAAGAGGTTTTATTTCGGTCGCGGTGTGCAGGTACCTGGTTGTACAAGGTTGCCTCGGCCCTATTTTGTCTTTCCTTCACACATATAAAACAGACCAACACAACCGCCCGACTGGTAAGTCGTACTATAAGCACACAGATCCCTCTACACTTACCTACTCCTTGTCCATCCCTACATCTACAGACCGCACACATACGGACCCCTTCTTTTCCTTTCATACATATACAGGATTCGCCTTTTTCCTGCCTCTCTCAATAAACATACAACTCCTCCCCAACCAACCAACCAACCCCTATAATACCCAAAGTCTATAGTAGATATCATTCCGTCAGTCATGACAGCATCATACATCATCACTCATACTCCCCATTCCCACTCCCCTCCCGTCCAGGTAGAGGCGAACGCGGTCCCTCATCCGAATCATCCTTCTCGTCAATCTCCAAAGCATCTAAATCATGCTCAACGCTCAGCAAACCAAGAGCATAATGAGCCTGCTCGGTCTTTTGTAAAATAACCGGCACGCCCTTCTCACTAGCCTCGATTTCTTGAATCCTCCTATCCTCCGCTCTGCGACGATTCCACCTATTATCAAACAGCGGTCCCAACTCGGGAGGACTATAGTAGGGTGGACCTCTCCCCATTTGAGCTGCTTTATTCCATCCGGTCTCACACCCGTCTGCAATCTGGCGGGCTGATTGCCACCCCGTCAGACGAGCAATGTCTCGTAATCTTCTGATGAGCCAGTGACGTTGTTCGATTTGTTGGAACTATTTCCACTGTTAGTGATAATTTGAATGAAGAATGGGAGACGGGGGTAAAAACGGACCTGAACACCAGCAACGAACAATGGGAACCCGCTCTCAATTAAAGCCGACCCAACCAGCGTACTGACCTGTGACACGTGTGTAGTGTCCTCGTGCAGTCCCGCAGCGATCTTTGCAATCTCCATCACCCACCCCGCCGTCTGACGCGCCGACATGCCAGCAGCCATGATAGCCAGCGGAGGCATGGAAGGATGAGCCCTCTGCAAGATGATGAGACCCATGTAATAGTTCATCCAGATACCGGCGATACTGTACGTTCGATAAGTCAAGGCTGGGCCAAACGGCGTGATATCAGGCGGAGCGAAATCAGGTCCCATCGGCTCGAAATCGGGACCGAGACGCGCTCTGAACACCTCGAATGCCTGTTGGATCGCTTCCCATTCCCTGAGAGCATTGGCGGTAGACGTGTCAAAGTCTAGCTCTTCTGCGCCGCCGTCGCTTGGTGATTGCGACTCGCGCGGTGGGCTGAAGCCTCTGGGCAGATCGAACCTGCCGGAAGATGGCATTAGACCTGGGAACGCGGGAGGTGATTGGCCTCGGCCTTGGCCTGGTCCTCCTGGGGGTTCTCCCGGTATGCCTCCTGAAGGGCCTCCGGGGAATCCTCCCGGTGGTCCTCCTGACATTCCCCACGGCGGTCCTCCCGGAAACCCTCCAGGCGGGCCTCCTTGCATAGCTCCTGGTGATCCTGCTGGAAATCCGCCTGGCGGTCCTGACATGCCCGCTGGAGGTGCTCCCGACATTACAGCCGGTGGTGCTGCCGGTGGCATAGCTGATGGCCCTGCTGGCATTGCCCCTTGCGGCATTCCTGGCGGCCCTCCCGAAAACCCTCCCGCTAGTCCTCCCGACATTCCTGCTGGAGGTCCTCCTGGAAATCCGCCAGGTGGCACCCCGGGCATTCCACCTGGCGGTCCCGGTGGCCCTGGAAACCTTCGTGCCTTACGCTTCCGAGCAAGATCTTTGGACGCAAAATTCGCAAGACGCCCCAGCAATAGCAAAAGATGATCAAATGTTCCGAAACTAGAAATCCGGTCAGCTGAGGTTGGCCATCGCATAGATCAAAGCTTCCAGACTTACATCGCGTCTATCTTGCCAAACGGCCCACGTGGTATACATTGTGTCCAGTGCTCATATTTCATACTGTTGACGGTTAGTAAGCAGTCAAAAATGAATGATCAATAGCTCTTCACATACAAAAGCAGAGTACCGCCCAGGAAACTCTGGATGACGTCCATCTTGCAATACCACCAATAAAGATCCCGGAGTTGTTCGTATGTTTCAACATCACGCTCGGTAAGTTTTGATGCCCGGTGTTCGCTTTCAGGGTTATAACTTCCCCATTTTACCGTCTGCCCCGTCAGTTGGTGAATCAAGTCGTTATCAACTTCATCCTGATCCGCCAGCTGCTCATGATGGGTGTTAAAACAGGCGTCGTTGCAATGATGGTTCATAAATGCTTGTTCCCGCTGTCGCCGTCTCAGCGCAAGGACATCTTCGGTCAGTCTTCTGAACGGGATTTCTTTAATGATGGCACTGCCTCCCCACATATGCTTGCACCACTTGTCGTGGTCCGAATTCCAGACTTCATAAAAGCCAAGTAATAGCGTGGCTGCCAGTGTTGCCGGTTGTGTGCGTTTGGTCAGACTCTGGTAGTTCTTTGCCACCCTCCTCAAGCTCAAGTGGTAGTGCTTCATAGCAGCTGTGGGAGGCGTTCCTTGGAGCTTCGCCATCTGCAAGCTCCCCATGGCAAGGATTGCTTGCATCAATGCTGGATGGTTAAAAGCCATAATGGGGAATGTGTAGGTCCAAATATGTCGACGTTGCTTTGCAACGGGCGTGCCTGTAAATATGGGGGAAGGATCGAATGGATGCCGCTCATAGATTGAGACGCTTTGGCCCGTAACATTGACAAAGTGCCAGAATACGGCTGCCGTTTGAGCGTCATTAAGGGGCGAGGTCGCAGATGACGGCATGTATGTGTCCAGAACATTACTATTGGCAAAGGGGTCAAACGATCTGATCTGTACTCCATAAATATCGGTGGCTGCATCTAGCCGTCTCACCACCTGGATCCCTAGGTCATTGGATTCCAGATGGCCAGTGTGAGGATCTGGAAAATCTGCCATGGTCTCGTCATCCGAGGCAATCATGGACGCCTCGTCATCAGATTGCCAATAATCACCCTTCTCCTCGACAGACACAGTTCGGCTCAGTGACGCCATGCCATTCCCGCTCTCCGGTGAGATCATGGTTGGTTCTGGTTCAGGCCCAGGATAAGGGGCAGGATAGCTGCCAAATACCGGCGACACCTGGTTCAAGCTAGCATTAGGACTAATGCTAACATGTATCCGAGGTAAGCCATCTGCTGGTACACCAAAGAATCTTTGTTGCGCTAATGGATCCCCATGGTTTTGTGTTGAGAACTGGTCAGGAAAGGTTGAGGATGGTGGGCTAGCCAGCTGATGTTGCGGAGTGAAAAGCGGCGCTCCCGCAGTGGAAGCATTCGATGGTCCTTGATACCCCTGGGCGAAACCAAGTGGGTCGTCGCCATAACCCAAAGAGTTGAAGTTTATTGCTGGAGGTTTAGGGGCAATGGCGAGGGGCGGCTGAGAAACAGATGGTTGTTTGATCTGGAGAGTTGGTAGCTGGGCATTTGATGAGCTATCCCGGACTTGTGCATGGTAAAGAGAATGTCCGTAGAAGTGCCCTGTGTGTGCACTCGAGGCAAACGAGCCGATATTGTTATCTTTGAAAACAATTCGCTGGTTGTATCCTTCGCACTCTCGCTTGGATTTGATGCAATTGCCGCATGTTGGCTTGCCTTCGTCACATTTGATCCGTCGTCTCCGGCATGCTGGAAATTGAGATGTCAGTGGGAACGGGAAACGAGGATCAACATGAGCCTGTGTTATATAAAGACATACTCAAGCACCCTGTTTTCGTTCTTTTCCGAACAGCCGGCTTCTTTGAAGATTTGCTCTCCTTATTGTCAGTCGGCGAAGGTGGTGGAGGGATTTCCTCAGAAGGCTCTGATTTGACGGGGGCCTCCATGGAAGCCATGATGTGTTTGAAGAATTTCTGACTGAAAATACGAGCGTCCCGTGCAATGTTTATTTAGAGTTGCCGAGGAGTTGCTCAAGGATGTTCCACTGCGGTGAGACTGAAGAGATACTGAACTTGAGTCGGTCCCGTTCATGTACATACATCAAGGCGTCTCCCTAAGTCTGGCTGGCCGAGACAGGATGACACAGGAGGACGGGAGACGGGTAATAAATCTCCGCCGCCGTGTGTGGGAGGGGGGGGGGGGGGGCGACTGAATTCTGGGATAATGCAGCTCACCGGAGCAACTGAGACAGGCTCGTGTAACAAGATTGTGAGTTACCTTTGGAGGCTGTCTAATCCTTGATCTCTCTCGTAGCACTGAACACCAATTCCATTCATTGCCAACCGTTTGGGAACCCAGCAGACTAAAATCAGACCAAGAGCCGTTTGAATCTGGTCAGCCGAGAGGAAAAGTTGAGAACCGGCAGATCGGGTAGATCGGGAACGTCTTCTTTGTTCCTGCTGTGTGCGGTTCGGATGCTAGGTAGGTCGTTGATTCGGCCGAGTGTTTTCGGAGAGCTATATACAGAATAGAGTGCTCCAAGTTTCTCAGTCTCTCGACCTCTTATACTCCAGATTCATGGGCGAGATGACGAGATGTGACGAAGCCGTGGTGGCGCTTTTCGGTGAAATTATGCTGGCATCACGGCCCCGATCGAGGTGAAGATACTTAGGTGAGCAGAGATCTGCACTCCACGCAGATTGAGGGAGAGAACTAGGGGCGGCGAGAAAGAGAGGGAGGAACGGCCACTAGGGTTGGCAACTTTCTTCATGCTTGGCAAGGGGGAGAGTCGCATCGCAGCACGGGTGACGGGGCGGCGACCGCACGCCGAGCCAAGCATCGCGAGGTGGGGCGTCATGTTCAGGCCAAGAGATTTGGTGCCGCTTCCCTACACCACCGAGACCACTCACAGGACATTCTAGCTGATGTACGGAATATGCGTGTGCGTACTGTAGGTGTATGCGCGTGCTCATCTCATGCACAGCTGTGGCGTTAATCGTTGATTATCAACGGCCAAAAAACTCATGTGTTTCCCTCACTGTCACGGCGAGCAACCTAAATCCGTCCCGTCCAGCCCGTTGTTCGTTGCGTTTGTGCGTTGAAGAATGCTAAACTAAACCCACGCTACCTGCCATCGGCCGTCGAATCCCAAACCATCCCGTACGATGCGGATAGACCTCGCCTAAGCCTTTAGTGCCGTGGTGGGTGCAGAGTGGGGGCCTGCTTAGATGGTCATACGAGACGAGCTAGGAACATCGCTGTTAGCATCCTTTTCAAAGAAGCTCAAGAATTATTCGTTATCATTGATTGAGGCAGGGATCTGGTGTATCATCAGTAAGGTTGTCTGTAAGTGGTATATATCCGCGGGATGTAGTGTAGGAAAAGACTTGTGATTGTCAGAGACGGAAGAATTGATGGTAACAATGGAAATCAACAGCTGGAACTGTAGGACCGCGGCGTCGCATTGCTATGGGCGCGATGTTACCGAAAAAACGGTCAGGGGTTCGTTGGTCATTTTGGGGTTGAAGATGCGGGTGTCTCACACCCGGGGATGGTTTCTCTCCTCCCCTTCCCCCCTCTTCCCACACCCACATTCGGGGTCTTTAAAGATTGTGAAGGTGCATCTTCCCACCCACCTTTCCAGCCGCTCCATGGAAGATTCTTTTCGCCTTCCATGCTTCCAAAGGAGCACTCTAGTACCTGCAGTCGTGTCCGGTTCGATGCATTGCCGTTGTGCCCGAGTTCAGCTCTCAGCTCTCTCATCAGCGCCCCGCAGGTCCCCGGATATCTCACTTTTAGATAAAGAATACCACCCGAATGTCTATGTGACGGATCTCGGAACAACTTGGTTCAATGACACCAAGAGGTCAAATTGTCCAAGATGGACGCACTACAGCATGGTGTCGTAGCACGCAATACAGCACGTCTGGAAAGGGCCGATAAATCACAGCTATAGCTGGAGCAGACCTATCATTCGCAATGCAAACCCAGACGGATTGAAAATGCCATCCGTGGAGTAAGTGTGCAAGTTGATAATGTTGTGTTGCCATGCCATGCCATGAGCTGAGAGCAGAAGACTTGCAATTGGAGTTGAGCAACATGAGATGTGTGGGGCCTGCTATCACATCTATGTCAAAAACCAATCTGCAAGACTGTTCGCAGAAGAAAAGACATCTATCCTCTCCCATTTGGCAGACACCGCAGACTATATTTATTTGGTGCAGGCGTGTCATAAAAGAGCTGCACGCTCCTCTTAGGAAATCGGTCAGAGCTTTGATCTTGCAATGGATCACTCTGGGAGTTGGAGTGAACTGGACTTGGAGTTCTCGAAAGATTCGGCCGCAAGAGATTAGAAGAAGTGCAGGTACGGGGCTTGTGATGAAATAAGCTATGGGGCAGAGCAAATTTTTGATCTGCCAAAGGAAGCTTTTCCATGTTGTCCCTCAAGTTCATGACATTTGACCGTTGGCCCCCGCATGAACTCCACATTAGTGTATGTAGATTGCCCCCCGCTTTCTATCGTCCCTCTACCGGGTGGGGCTTGTCAGAATTGTTGATCTGGGACCCACTAAATTTTCTGTTCGTCGGTCAGGGACTTCGGCGGCATCAATCCAGCCAGAAGCTCACCAACCTCATATACCCCAACAACAACAAACATTCGACATTAATCGCGAGTGGGTCGCCATTATGTTTCCAGTAAAGGGTCTGAGTATTTCGGCCGATAAGCTGAAGAATGAATCCAAGCCAAATGTTGGAGGAATTGCTTCAAAGCCTGCGAAGAAGAGAAAGAGACCTGGCCAAGTGCGCCACGAGAATGTAACGGCAGACAACCTCTCCGAGCTTTGGGATAAGGTTATTGAGCACAAGGGCCCTGCTAGCAAGCCCCAATCCAAGAAGCAAAAGAGGGAGAATGAGTCCTCGAGTCCGAGCGAGCCTGCGACCAATAACAACAATGGCCCAGACAGCAAGACTGAGCAGAAGGACAAGAAGAACAAGCAGGGGAAGGACTCTCTAGCAAAGGAATCAAAGGTCGCTGAGGCAGCGGAAGAAGACTTCGGCGGATTCAGTGATGACGACAAGGAGGAGCCAGCCCCAAAGAAAGCAAAGAAGGAAGACAAGAAGCAACCAGGGACCAACAACAAGAAGAAGGACAAGAAGTCAAAGGAAAACAAGGATGTCGCCCAGACCCAACCCGCCAAAGAGCCAATCGCACCAGCTGCCCCCGTTCCGGCCGCAGCGAAGCTCACTCCCCTCCAAGCCTCCATGCGCGAGAAGCTCGTCTCCGCTCGCTTCAGACACCTCAACGAGACCCTCTACACCCGCCCTTCCAAGGAGGCCTTCGGCCTCTTCGATGAATCGCCAGAAATGTTCACAGAGTACCACGAAGGTTTTCGGCGACAAGTTGACGTATGGCCCGAAAACCCAGTCGACGTCTACATCGCAGATATCAAAGCCCGCGCCAAACTCCGCATCCCCCCTCGGGCCAGATCAGACCCTCTTCCGCCCGCCCAGATCGCCCTCCCACGCAACTACGACACCAAGATCTGCACAATCGCCGACCTAGGCTGCGGCGACGCCAAGCTCGCAACAACCCTCGAGCCTTTCAAGCGCAAACTTAAGCTCGACATCCACAGTTACGACCTCCAGACCGGCGGCAACCCCCTTGTCATAAAATCAGACATTGCTAACTTGCCCATACCCAACGATAGCGTCGACGTCGTGATCTTCTGCCTGGCCTTGATGGGAACCAACTGGGTAGACTTCATCGAGGAAGCCTACCGCATCCTCAGGTGGAGAGGCGAACTCTGGGTAGCAGAGATCAAATCCCGCTTTACCAACCCTGCTTTGCTCGCGGGGAAGGGTGGCAAGAAGGTAGTCGAGCACAGCGTAGGAAACCGCAAGAAGGGCTCTGCCGCAGCGGTCAAGCAAGCAGCGCAGGAAGAAGAATCCGAGCTTAACGAGTTGGCAGTCCAAGTGGACGGCTCCGAGGCCCTCCGGAAGAACGAGACGGACATTTCCGCCTTTTTGGAAGCCCTGCGCAAGCGCGGGTTCCTCCTTAACAGGGACATGGGTGAGCACGCGGTTGATATGGGCAACAAGATGTTTGTCCGGATGCACTTTTCAAAGGTCGCGCCGGCCATCAAGGGCAAGTGTGCTCCTGCAGAGAAGAGTGGTGGGAGAGACCATAACAGGGGCAACAATCACAATAGCGGTCGGATGCTCTCCAGAGCAAAGTTCATTGGGGGCAATGATGCTGAGGAAAGGGACCAGGTGAATGAGAAGGCCATCCTCAAGCCTTGTGTGTATAAGATTCGGTAAAATGATATTTGGGCAACTTCAAGGCGTGCGCAAGTACCCTTATATACCACGCAAAACACCGAGAAGGGAGAAGGACCATTGATAGATCGATCATTTGAATTGCAAAAAGGAGAACGTATCGAACTCTAAGCTAATACTATTTTGGTGGTGAGGGCGTGTGGCCAAATAACCCAACCCTGCCCGGGTCTCTTACCTCTTTTCCTCTGATAGCGCCTTTCTTTTGTGTCTAAAAAGCAATCATAAGGATCCCGCAATTTTTGTTTATTTGAAGACGTGATTTTCAACCTGAAAACAACCCTCTCGTTTTAACCTTGAAAGCTTGTCTGAACCCGAAGTAGCCTGGTGGTTGTTAAGTTATTCACCTCCCTATAATTTGCCGGAGTAACAGCTCCCAAGTATTTGCCCATTTATAACTCCTCCTTACTATTTCCTTAAAATCCACAAACTCATTTCCTGCCAAAGGAACAGATATACAAGGGAAGGTATTAAGCATCGAAAATAAGGCTGGCTGCATACTCGACGTTGCCATCCGTGGCTTGAAGAGCGCTAATAGCCTGAGACTCCGAAGCTCCGAGGGCTACAAGCTGCTGTATATGCTCCTGTGGGAAGTTGGGCCCTTGCGCAGGAGGAGCCGGAGCAGCCGAGGCGGAGGATGGACCAGCTGCCTGTGGGTTGACTGAGGCTCCAACGGGTCTAGCAGGTCCGGGTGCTCCACTCGGCGCAGGTGCGGCGGGTGCGGTGGGTGCGGTAACAACGCCGGATCGTTGACCGATGGTCGTACCGGCCGGACCGGGAATTGTGGGCTCGTCATGGAGAGCTGCGTCCGCGTCCTTGGGGATCTCTGCTTCTCCTAGGAAGGGCACCTGCTCGTCTTGAATGACGAGAGCGTCCTTGCCGAGATCAATCGTGGCCTGGAATCGTTTGAGCATGTCCAAGCCGAGAAGAAGCTCCACATTCTTGCCCTCCATGACCATAAAGCTGCAAGGCAAGAACAAAGAGCCAATCTTGATCATGGCTGAGTGTACCCGCCCAAGAATTTTGGCTTCTCCAACACCTTTCGCAATGCCAGCGAAGCGAGTATCAACAAGGCGCATGATACCGCAGGCTTCGGCAGTTGCAGGGCTCATAATGGTCGCTTGGGCACCAGAGTCCACCAGCGCTTTGACTTTGTGTCCATTGACCTCGACTGCGAGATAAAGCATGGTCACATATCCAAACACTGCGTGTGAAATTGGTCAGCTTAGAGTTCAATATGTGCACATGACATACAAGGGCTTTGCCGGTTGTGGTGTTACCTTCTGGATTGTACTCCATTGCGTTCTGTAAATTCTCCATCACTCGCTCCTGGCGAATTATTTCCTCAATCTTCTTTTGAGCTTCAACGTCGAATGGGTCGGCATTCAATGCCTGGATCCGCCGATGGCGTTCTGCCCGCGCCCTCTGCTCCTGATCGAATCCCTCGTCCCAAAGCTGCCTGAACCTCACCGGATCATCCAGGACTGCCCCGAGCCTCGGTCTGGTCCGGTTCAGCTCTGCCCGAAGGTCTGGGTTACCGAGTATCTGCAATCGGATCGTCTCGGGGTCATGCGCTGGGTCGGTTGGTCGACGTTGTTGCTGCTGCGGGGGTTGCGGGATCCCTGTGGTCGCTTGACGAACATGGAGTGCAAACATGTCCCCGTCGACCACCTCCAGGTCAGCCAAAGTCTTGGAGCTGTCGGTAATAAGCCGGCCATTGTAGTACAGGTGTTGGGAGATTGGGGGGAAGCCAGTCTCTGCCTGGACCGAATTCCGCAGGGTATCAATATTCATTTCTGGGAAAACCTCCAAGGACAGGAGATCCTGGTCTTCGGCCCCCTCATCTGTATTGATGGTAAGCGTGATGCGCCTGTGGCTAATTAGCTTTTTCATGGAATTGCAGGAAACAGGGCTGAGAAGATGCTTGTTTATTACATTTTAGCGACTTGGTATATTTTCGGAGAGGCAGCCGGCGGTGTGAGATGAGGTCGAAGTGGTGATGTGGTGATCCGAAGAAGGTTGTCTTGGGGAGGACTGGATGCTTGTCGACCACAAGGAAGTGGGTAGGATGAAGAAACAGGTTGAGTGCACCTTCAACGTGGACCTGGAACCCGGCCGAATGTGACCGCTTTTGTGTTTGTCAACAGGCAACCTAAAGTAGAAACACACGAGGGGGCAGTATGGAAGTCGGTCAGGTCGGCCGGTAGCTACTTGTATGGAGGGGTTCTCAGGAGAAGAGGTTCCCGTCGCAAAGAGACCAAAGCGAGCCGCTAATGCTCGGATGTTGCAGGGCGTCTGCCTCTAAAACTCGTGACTAGGGCTGGAGGATGGGCCTAGGCCTCCCCTGTAAACTTTCCGAGAAGCACCAGCAGGGGCAGACCCGGACGTGGGGTTTCTCACGGCAGCTGTTTTACAAATTCCTTCTCAACTTTGTCTAATTGCCCAATTTATTCAAACCTCCATTTTGAGAATCACCAATCACTGGATCGAAACTACCGTACAACTATGGCCAAGCTGCACCTACAAGCTTTCAAATGCATTGGGGAGCCTGGTCTGCATACTCAAAGTCTGGCACACAATACGACACTACGCTAAGCAACCTCCTCCGAACCTCTCATCTTTCGGAGAATTCCAGTGCCATAGAGAATTTGATGGAAACATATCGAGGACTATGTGGTAAGCTACGCCTTGACCGCTATTATATTGGGTGCAGATAGAGGCACAACTGGGAAGAAGGCGGAATTCCCTCTCCAATCCAATTTGGAGATTGTATAGCAGCTCAAATTCGAGGAGGGATAGAAGAATTCTATCTCTAATGTTGGCAGCTTCCCGGGTTCCTTACCCGTGTTCTTTGGACTAATTGCTTCTATCTTTTCACTTGCACCACTACTGTACATACGTGTACGTCCGCACAGAATCTGCAACTAACCATCTGTTACTGTCCCGATAGACATGTTGCCTTTGGTTGAGAGGCACGCTTCCGTGAGTACCAGCTCTGTCCAGTCAAGCAACCAACCGCCCGATAGGATGTTGTGGAAGATTAAAGATGGTGGTGTAACCCCCCGCATGCTCATCAACACGGAGAGGTTGAGAAATATGGGCTATTTGTACTTCAGCTTACCCCACGGTCCACGTAGCTCCTTAGTACACCTGCTGCAAGGCGATCTGCACCTGTCCATTTTAGATACTCACACCGGCCTTGCTGTCTCCTTGTCAACGCTCATCCGCCTCCGAAGAACGTTGTGAGATTCTGGCATGTAGTGCTAGTCATCTGGAGCTTGCGCTTATATCGCCGCCACTTTCCTGCATATCGTGATGATCCCCTTCGTGGTCAGCCGACAGCTGCTCTGTCCTTGCATTTCAAAGCCGCTCCAATACCAGACTTTCATCCGGCGGGGCTTCTCAAATTGCATTTGAAAAACAACCAACTTCGATAATCTGCAGCACAGCAAAAATAATAATCATAAGCTTGGAACTCAATCCGATCTTGTCATCTTACACAACACACTTCGGTCAACTTTTGCTTATCGGTGACGTCAGTTGGACCTGGAAACACTGCTATTCTTGACAGCTTCAAGGTGGATTTTTTTGGCAGCGGAGGATGTGAAGGAGGGGCAATGGAAATCATGGGGGTGGGGTAATGCCGGTGGGGGCCCCCCCTGGCGACCACTGAGTTGCATACAATCGTTTCAACGCCGCCGATGCCTTCCCCAGCAACGGTGCTTCCCCAGAATCTATCTGACAGCCGGCGGAGCACTGGTCTCTACCATACTGCCTCCGTTCGGTTGTACAGATGGAAGAAAAGGAAGACTGACAGCATATCCACTTGGTATGGGATGATACATGTCTAGCCGAAACCGTCGTGCAGTGCATCTTGGGCATCGACAACGCTTGGCCTCTGACAACCCGGCCAGCTGTTGTGCGGTCCACCAGGACTGGGAAGTATGTAGCTTTTTGCCTCTTTGGTGGTGATACATGATAGGTATGAGCATCCGGTGGCCCTAGGTTCTGCTCTATGGGAGTTTTCTTGGTCCACCAAATGCACGCAAGTACATTCATTACCTAGGTTGGTCCGTGTACCATTACACCCTCCTACACTACAGACACCTCACAGCCAGGACCTCTCCCGGTCTGGCACCTTTTTCCTCCCGGCTTTTTTTTTCCCCTTCATATTCCCAGTATCCACAGAGAAATTGGGCTCCGCATGAGAAACCGAACCTACATCCACCTCTAACTCCTTGTAGGGCTGCGTGCATTCAACTTCATCAAAGCGCCTCCTCTGCTCTCCACCCGTGGATAGACCACCTTCCGCTTCAGTTTCGCGAGCAACACCCTGTCTTCTTCTAGAAGTCTAGAGAGTCGTTGCGACTTTGCTCACTTTCCCGACCCCCCGAGACAGCGTACCGAAACACAGCATATCCCTCCACTTTCATTTCCTGCATAGTACATCTGCAGCTAAAGGGCATACACATACCCCGAGGCTATCCATGGCAAATCGAGATCAGCAGCCGAGGGAGGAAGCGGGCTCGCGTCCTACTCTGGATTCTCAAGACACAGACCAGGCCGTTGATGAGTCGTCAGATGTAGATGGAGACTTTGCTCAGCTTCAAAAAACCATCAGCCAGAGAAGACGGGAGGCAAAGAACGATCCTGAGGCTCGACTCCAGCAGGCCGTGCCCTTTCCATTTCTCCCAAACATTAGACCGCTTACTGCGTCTGACTGGGAATCGTGTGTTGCGTTGGAAAATGTTGCCTTTCCAGATCCAGCACATAGAGCGTCTCCTGAAAAAGTAGGTAGTCCCCGTCGTGCGGAGTGGTATCTACCTATGTAGTTGGTATGTTGACTGACACTTTTGACCTGATACACACAGTTTAAATACAGACTCACAACCTGTCCGGAGCTGAGCTTGGGTGTCTTCTGCACTGTGATTCCAGCACAAGCCAAAGGATGGTCCATAGAGACTCTGGCTAACGCCAAGCCGGTCGAAACGGACCGCGCCGATGGCGCTGTGAGTGTGTTGCTGGCACACATTGTGTCAACGCAGTGCCGCGGCGACGTAATCGCTGACGATGACATGGACTACCCAAAGGACTGGCGTACCCGTGGTGGACGGCCCGCTGATGTTGGACACCAGGACAGCGGACGAACTGTCGGAATACATTCGCTCGCTGTGTTGCCCAAGGTGCACGGCTGCGGTATTGGCAAAATGATTCTCAAGTCTTATTTACAGCAAATGCAGAGCTCGGGCATGGCGGACAGGGTGGCGTTGATTTGCCAGGATGTACGTTGTCTCCATCCCAATTCGCGGTGACACTCAAGGTGCTGATAATTGGGTATTGTTCCCCCGCCTTGTAGTATTTGGTTTCATACTATGAAAGGTTTGGGTTCCAGAGCCTAGGGCAAAGCAAGGCAACATTCGGGGGAGGTGGCTGGACTGATATGGTAGGCGCCCAACCGTCAGGTCTCATTAAACCAATGTCAACATCGGTTTGAAAATTACTGATCGTGCCTTTAGGTTATCGACCTGCCAAAGTTGCCTAAAAGGCCGTTTTAAGAATCCTAAAGCTGCAAGGGCCCAATCAGGGGTGATACGCTCAACTACTTATCTTTCTCCGAGTAGCCGAGCATGACCGTGCAATCTTCCGAGACATGCAGCCAAAGCTGTCCAGGAGCTCGACTCGGATGTGTCAATACAAAAATAGCCTTCAGGGACAAAGATTCCGGTGTGACAAGGCACACCGGCCCCTCAAGTCTAAGATGAATCGCGCAGACTAACACGCGATACAAAGCTCGAAAGGAGGGTGAACACTACCTGGGGAACGATCTTTCAGCGAGGCCAGACTACATGATCATGAGAAGCCAGACAACCGAATTTAGGTTCCTTGCAATTCCACCTGACATGTTGCCAAAGTTATCATGATTAGAATGTCGTGCTTACGCGGTGACAGGTCAACAGCCTGCTGCCGACAGGCGCTTTGCCCCTCAACCCCTTTTCACGAGAGTTGAATCCCATGTGCCCCTTAAAACCGCACATCATGTCCAGACACGCACTGATAATATGCAACTAGACAATAAAATCACATTTTCCTTCCTTTTAGTCAGTCGCCTTGTACTTCGCCCTGTACGCCTCAGTCGCCTTAATATCCTCGTCCGAAGCCAAGCCCTTCACACCGTCGATAATATTATCCAGGGTGAGGATAGCAACAATTGGGATGCCGTACTCCTTGCGCAACTCGCCAATGGCGCTGGGACCGGGCTTGCTGTCGTCCCCATCGGCAGCGGGGAGCTTCTCCATGCGGTCGAGCGCAACAATGATGCCGGCGACAATGCCGCCCTCCTTCTCGATCTTGGCGATAGCCTCACGCTTGGCGGTGCCGGCCGAGACGACGTCGTCAACAATGAGCACACGCTTGCCCTTTAGGGGGGCACCGACGATGCTGCCACCCTCACCGTGGTCCTTGGCCTCCTTGCGGTCGAACGAGTAGAGAACAGAGCCGTATTTGGCGGGATCGAGCTGGCCGAGGCGGATGGTGGCGGCGGTCGCAATCGGGATGCCCTTGTAGGCGGGCCCGAAGACAATATCAAAATCGATTAGGCCGGCTTCGTGGCTCTCGATGATGGTCCTTGCGTAGGCAGTCGCTAGTGCCTCGAGGAGGTCGGCGCGGTAGAAGTCTCCGGCATTAAAAAAGTAAGGGGAGATGCGCTTAGACTTGAGCTCAAAGCTGCCAAACTTGAGGATGTTGCCAGAGATGGCGGCGCGGAGGAAGTCGGCCTTATAGGCGGGGAGTTGAGCGGCCATTTTAACTGATTTGTCTTGGTTTGTTTCCAGTTAGCGAGTTAAAGAGAGAAGAACCTTGTTGGATGCAGGTCATTCAATGGATGGACCAGAGCTTCTCAAAGTGCTCACTGACAGTCATGAACCCCGCCATCGGAAAGATCTCTGATTTTGATCAGACCCCTCCAAAAGTTTTTGGGTGGGGTAAGCCAAATGCTGAGTGGGCAACCCCACACTCGAAAGTGTTGCATTCTAAGTCGAAGCCAAATCATAAGTCCATAATGAAATCAAGAAAACAGTTCATGATCCTATATTATATGTTGTGTAATGTGTCTTTCTGTGACTTTGTTTCCCCTGCCCCCTTTTCAAGAAACACCAAACAATCCGAGAAAAAGCAAGTCAATAAATAATAGTTCAATGATAAACGGCCCCCTCCCGTCCTTGCTTGACAGGAAACAAAAGACCCACAACTCAGCAACCCCAGTTACGATATCTCTTTGGTCCCTTTCTGTTTGGTTTTGAACCAAAAATTATCCTCTCAAAGTCATTCTAGCTGAATAACACCGGCATTTCTTTACTCCTCAGCAGTAACCTGGAAATCCTCCCTAAGACCCTCAACGACCAGCTCCTCGCCGGCCAGACGGCGGTAAATATCCCTGACGTCGTCGGTGGTGCTCTCAAAGTGGCTGCTGGCATCATAGCTCTTGGAGATAAAGATGCTGCCCTTGGTGCCATTCTCGAGGGGCTCGTAGAGAGGGATGGGAGGACCCTGTTGTTGAACAGAACGCATGTCAGTGAGCTGGTTAAGTACTTCAGAAAAGTTTTAAAACGTACCATGAACTGCTCCTCGACCTTTCCAAGACGCTCGATACCGGGAGCCAACTCGAGGTGGTGGTTAGCGGATGTCTCGGCGATGGTAGAGACGATGGCAATCCAGTAGCCTTTGGGGCAGACGTTGTGTGCAGATGAAACGACGGCAACGTAGATGTCTGTTTACTGGGTAAGCATGTGGAATTTCGAACAAAAAAATGAGGCGCTACTTACCGTTCTTGCGACCGACCTGGGACTGGGGAATGATGATCTGAGCAGAGTCGGCATCGTTGGTGTTGGGAACGGGATGCTTGAGAATGCAGATGGCACGCAGAACGTGGCCAGTAACCTTGACCTTGTCGGTGAAGTAGCTGGGGTCACCAAGAATCATCTTCGCCCGAGTTTCGAACTTCATCTCAGGCTCGACGCCGGCCATAGTGGCCTTGATGCCAACGGCCGTGCTGCCTTCATGAACGATCTCATCGACGTGGGTGTTGAGCATGTAGGTACCGCCATAGATGGCGCTAAGACGAGCGAAGCCCTGGGGGAGCTCACCGAGGCCGTAAAGAGGGTAGATATAAGGGGACTTGCCATAACGGGCAACCGAGTTGCCGTACAGGCGTATGTGTTCAATAGCCTCTGGGGCGCCGCCCTTGATGTCAAGGTACTCGTCCGTGGGGTAGAGAGCCATAGCATGACCGATAAAGTCCTTGGTGCCTGGTTCAAGGCCGAACTTGTCGTAGACTTCCCTCATGGTGCAAGTAGAAATGTTGAGACCCTTGTGGGTTGCAGAGTCCTGAATGTCGAACTGGCCAATCCACTCGATGAAGCCCTTCATGCGACGCTTCTCAAAGAGACCCATGAGGGGAGATCTAAGAGCCTCAGCGGCATCTGAGGGCACCTTGGCGACAGTGGCCTTGGAGCCAGCGCCCTGCTGTACGTAGCTGCCAGCAACCTGCTTGAACTCGAGGTAACGGGTGACGTCGGTCGAAACAAGAATCTTGGTGAGCTCGCCGGAGGACATGAGGAACTTGGGCACCAAATCAATGTTCCAGTCGTTCAGGCGACCGTATTGCTTCCAGGGCTCCGTGCCCGGAGTGAAGTTGCCATACTTCTTGTAAAGCTGTATCGGATCGTGTTAGAGAGAGATAACGTTCGAGCGTGGTAGGGGGTAAATAGGTGGCATACCGTCTCGAGGTTGACTGATGCTGCTTCACTGTTGGTCGGAAAGACGTCATGTCAGTCTGTAAATCTCGATCAAATAGGCGAGGATGAGGAGGAGAAAGGGGGTGAGAGCGGAGAGAGACAACGCACCCGCCATAATGGTCGTTCCGGTCAATGTGCAACACCTTCTTCCCCTTGACGCTGAGCACACCGGAGAGAATGCACTCGGTCAAGCCGGTGCCCAGCACGATAACATCGTATTCCTTAGCGATCTCGTCGGCCATGGTTGCGGTTCTGTTGTTTGTTTGATGGGAATCGGTCTGGATATCGTAGGTTCCACTACGGCAAGATAGGTCAGGTACCGTGGGATCTCAAAAAAAGAAAGACGCTGAGCAACACAAAACAAGAAAGAAAGAGTCTGGAGATCGCTGTGGATTTGAAGACGATGGAAACACCGGGTCCCGGGATATTGTGATTTGATTTGGTCTGGTTTGATTTGATTTCAATGTTGGGCTTATTATTAGGTTCCCAGGTCAAGGTCATTAGAGGAGGTGGAAGCAGGTTGCTCTCGGCTCTGGTGGGGGGAAAAGAGTGCCACTGAGGGGCGGCATCATTCATCAGACAGCCCCGCACCTGGGGGTCTCCTTTGAGCTAAGCTGCAGAGAACGGCCTGTGATTCGTCACAGAGGATAGGCGGTCTGGGGAGCTCGTCTCGGCTCATTAATGCGTGGACATTGACGGACAACCCATCAAGCGCACGTCTCAATAAAGTCTATCTTTCAATACACTATCTGTACGGACTGGAATGACCCGCCCTGCTGCTGTCAGACCGTAGATGGTCGTAGTAGTATGTTTGTATATGTACGTTACAAGAACATCACCTCCATCGTCTCCCGTCGAAAGAGGTTGATGCCCATATTGATGGGTAAATGGTTGTCAGTGGGTAGGTAGAGAGTAGATCGGTTAGTCTATTGTGCTCTCGGGGCCTCAGTCTGGGGCTTCTCCGAAGGTATCGTTGATGGATCTACTGCCTCCGCAATCTCAGCAGCAACAGCCTGCTCGGTGGCCTCTTCAACCGCTGCCTCTTCCTCAAGGTATTGGCTAGGTATGAAAGCAGGGCCCTTTCCAGTAAGGTCGACCTCGGGGTCATGCTTCGCGAGTTCTACGGCATCCTCCCACGCATAGAATCGCTCCGTCAGGCAATGCTTGATGTTGCGCATGGTAAGCTTGACCTACAGATTAGACACAAACGCCAGTTAGCTTCTGTGTTTCCCTCCAACCAGGAAGAAGGGTATATCAATAGCTCACCTCGCGATCTCTTGCGTCGGCCTCGGCCTCACCAAAACCCAGTCTGCTCTTCTGCCGCTCCCAGTTGGCCGTTGCAATCCTATTCCGCTCCTTGACGCACATCCACCACAGCCTATGCAGGTCATCCCATGACTTATGTCTCAACTCCTCAACTGTCCATGCTCGACCATGTTTAGCGTCCTCCTCAGGTGGGGCAGCCACCGAGTTGCGATCTCTGAAGAAGTCCCAGAGCCCATGGTTCTCGTCCGTCACAATCTCGGGGAGCTCGGCCCTTGGGACTGGCCTGGGCAAGGGTTCGTCCGACATGGACAACCGCCAGCGCGTGCCTGACCGGTTGAGCGCAGACTCTCCACGCTTTTTGTTCATGTCCTTGTTGCTGCGCGCGCCTACGTAGGTGTGCCTCTTGAATAGGGCAGCTGTAGTCGAGATCGGGGCAAATTGTTGCTGCTGTTGGGTTCTTGAGGAGGAAGCTGGGATCGCTCGTCTGGATGTCAATCGTAATTGCTTCTGCATTGTCGACATGGTGGATATTCTGCTGACCGCGGCGCCCATCGAGGGCCAAATCGCGGGGGTTGTCATCGTGATCGGTATTGGGATGGTGAGGGCGGAGCTGGTGGGCTAGCAATCCTATCACAGCTTTCCTGGTGTTTCGTTGAGAGTGAAGGATGGCCTGGGCAAGCCGTAGCTGTATTGTCAGGCCCGTCGATGTGGTGACTCCCAATTCAGACTCCTTGCTGCCGCAGCGCTCGAGGTTCTCAACGCAACCTTGCAACTTCAAAATTTGGGTGGTCCGAGCGCCGCCCAACTTCCTGGGAGCTGGGGTCGTGGGTCCTGTCGTGGGTCCTTGTCGTGCCTGTGATTGCCGGATCAAACCAGTATCCGCCCGGTGCAAGAACGAACCGCAACGGCACTAATAAATGCATAAAGCTTGAAAGCTGCATAACAGTTGTACATATATGTACAATACATATCGTGGAGAAACCATCCGGCCACACTAAACATCATCCAAATAACAGCCTTGCCCTGTTCTCTCACTATCTCCAAGTCTGCAACAAGTTTCAGTTGCTCGACGTAAGCATATCCTTCAGATACCATGTCTCTTTTGCGGTAAGTCTTTCTTTTTCCGAAGTCCTCGTTACTGCCCTGTCACTCACCATTGCCATAGAACCTACAGAGCCCTGTCCTCGAATGCAAAGTTAGGTGTCGGGGTCGGCCTCCTGGCTTGGGGTTTAATAGGTCTCCAATTCACCGACAAAGCCGAGGAAAAGCTAGGTTACACACCAACCGAGGCCGATAAAGAAGCTTTGGAGAAGATGACACCCAAGATTCATACTGTTCCAAGAGGGAGGCCATAGGACCTTGGATAGAGAAGGAAGCAAAACTGAAGACATCACTCATGAACCAAGATGAGAGGAGGGGGCTATTTGTTACAAAATCGCCTGTTTTCATCTGCACCAACTTTGACTCTAAATGGCCAGCAACGCCTCGCCAAAGCTCTAATGTATGTATATGATGTCTGACACTGATGTACATTCTCCGAGCATGCAACGTCCCTTATGTCTCCCGTTCAACCCACTCCCATTTTAACACCTGAACCACCCATCCCGAGAGAGAGTAAGAAAACAAAATGTATCGCCCTTCCCCTTTTGTCACCCCTTCTTTTTAATATTTTTCCTTTGCTCCATGAACCAAACAGTAAACTCCCTTTTCATCTGTTTTTGTAGCCCCCACTCTCACTAGACGTCCCAACGATAGAAAGAGTGTGCGTGGGCAGGAAAAGGTACCATTACCGCCACAGTTGGTGTGAATCGTGGAGCTTGGAGCAACCACCATTCTACCTTTCTTGTCTCCCATACCATCGGACAACCCAAAAGAGAAAAAAAGCCCAATCACCCTCCTCCCACCCAGCTTGCTTCCGAACTTCGGTCTATTTGTCGTTGCGGTACGGGAACATCTCTCTTATGCAAAGCCGTAAAAAGAAAAAAGAAAAAAGTCTATTCATCAACCCCGTGATGCAAGCACATGAGCCGCCGCCACCGGTGCCAGTCTGATGCAGTAACGGGAAATTGTCGGAACTTTTGTGCAAGTCTTGGTCCAGACCACCATGACTTGATTGTTGAGAGAAAAGACGAAAAAAAGGAAATGAGGAAAGCAGATGGATCCCCATGTAAAACACCCTAGAAAATGAAACAGAACGCCGTTATGAATGCAGAGAATTCAAATGATGCCCGGTGTAAGCCACATCATGCCGCTAAATCTTTTTTTGGTATTGCCTGTTGCCCCCTTGAGCATGAGCAGTTGAATATCCAGGCGGTTTTGCTGTCATTGGAAGAGGCTGGAAAAACATTGTCATGTCCAGCGTCATTCCCTCAATACGACTGTCCTCACCAACCTCTCCGAACGATCCCAGTTCCTCTTCGTGTGATGCGCCATACGTCGAAACCCAGTTCTTCACCCACTGCACCATACACGCGATATGAACAAAGCGCTGGTCCGACGTCATGTGCAGATCCTTGATCCGTGTGTGCTTGACCAAGTGTTTCACCAACCAGTAGAAGTAAACCCCATGCTCTGAAACCCAATGTCGATGAAAATTGACAATGCCGGTGGGCGGAAGCTGTACCTGAGTGTCCCAATCCCATACCATCTTGAACTTCTCAAGCGCAGCCAACAAGTTCTGTTGCATCTGTGTCTGAATAACCTCGTCACCGATATCCACAGGAGTCGCACGGGCACTGTCGACTGGAGTAGGGGCGCCCGTTGATCCGATTAACCAGCCATTGGGCGGTGAATATGTTTGGTTTTGGCTGACAAGATTGGCACTGTCCCGCAATTGAGCTTGTCGCATAATTTGGAGAAGTGCGTAGATCAAAATAAACTTCCCATCCCAGTTGGTGGTTCCTGGTTGTAGCTGTGAGCGGTGACCAAGGAGAGTATTCAGCGCTGAGCGCAAGCCTAGGCGGCTAGAGCCATGAGTACCACCAGGATTGCGAGCCCTCGCAATGTTGTGCCCATAGAAACCCAACGCCTCAGCACAGTTGAGCCGGGTTGTTGCATCCCATACAGCATCATCAGCGGGCAGCGGAAGATCAATTTCAAAAGGGTCAAACTGTGGGAACCGGTTGAAGTAGAGCCCAAGAGTAGCGTCGTACATGAATATCAGATACAGCGTCCGAATGCGTTTCTCTTGTTCGATCCAACGAGTCCAATCGAACTGAGTTGCAGGTGGAAAGCTGATTAAACCAAACTCTGCTTGGTGAGCGGGGCTACGGAGGGTTTCATCTGTAAAGAGGCAGATAAGATTGGCGTTCCTGGCAAGAGAGGCAACCAGGGGCCAATCTCTCAACGCCTTCTCTCGATGTGCCGCAGTCCCGTGCCAAGTAAATAAGATCTGAACAAGCATGATTGCCTGGAGCTTTTCCAAATAAGCTGCGGTATGGTCAAAGGAGCTCCAGTCGAACTTGACATGAAACGACGCATTCGGGGACACCGACAAAAACGTGTGCGACGATTTCTCGATTGCTGAGCTTACAAGGTCCATGAGTTGTCGAGTATGATCCGCCGAAATCAAGGGCGAGTAGCAGGCCCCAATACAACACATGGCAGCCACAAGACCGGCATATGCATCCATGGCGCAGAATGTGGGAACATGAAGAAACGAAAAATGAGCATGAAAATTGAAATAGCCATTAAGAAGATGTTGGATATAACCGGGCTGTAAGTATAAGGTAACGTTGGTCTGTTGGGAATCCAAAAATCGTATTAACTTGGAGGAAAGCTGCTCGTAGGAGTTAGGATAGGAGGGTGAGGATATTCCCCAAGAGGGAAACACGGTAGAGTCGGTAGTCGCGTCGCCCGGATTGCCAACCGCTCGTTCGGGGCTGCGATTAGGCTCGGGTTTGATTGCGGTCTGCCTCTGTCCCTTGTCAGTGTTAGGTTGGAAATCACTTGTATGGGGAGGGTGGTGGTGCGAACCAGATGGAAACATTTGCGACCAGTCTGCCGTATTAGATCCTCCGAACATGGGCATGCCATTTTGGTTCTGAGGCATGCTGTAGTTGGCCAGCTGGGGGTTGATGTTGGCGACCTCGCCGCCATTGTAAGTCTGGTCGAAGCTACCGGGGCGCGTCGATGCGCCCATAACTGATGCTGTCATGCTTCGCCTGTCGCGGTTGGTATCATCAATTCTATTGATGCTGCTAGACCGTGAAAGCTGGTTCTGATCATTGGGGATGTTGTTCATGCCATCGGAAGCGGGAATAAGCCCAAAAGGGTGAACCATTCCCTCGCCCGGCATGTTGTTCATGCCGTTATGAATGTGGTTGGCATCGCCTTCACCGCCCATTGCCTTGGCTTGGGCAGCAGCGTTCTTCTTTACGTGTGCCTGGGGATGGGACAAATGGCTGGCGCCAGTCGGGTTACCGCGACGGACAGAGCACTTAATGAAGTGACGCTTAAGAATATCAGAGCGCGAGAATGTATCGCGGCACAGAACGCACATGTAAGGGCGGTCGCCAGTGTCTGCAAGAAGGTCCACAGTCAGAAACAAAGTCGAGATGGAATAGAGATTGGCACTTACGTCTCAGGAGATGGCGCTTTAGGTGCTTAGCATGAAGATAAGTCTTCGTGCAGTGAGGGCAGGGAAATTTCCCATCGGCATCCTTCTGAGGGATCTGGTTCTTGGCCTGCGAAGTTCCGGCTGCGGGTGCTGCGGGCCTGCCAGGAGCACTGGGGAGGATGCCTCTACGACCTTGCGAACCAACAACATGAGTTGGCTGATCACCACCCTCGGTAATCATTGAGTTCTGAGGCATCAGAGGGCTCTGACCGTACGGGGAAGGGATTCCGCCCTGCGACATGACTCCACTTGCCGGCATCGGGCGGAGTACGGGTGGGGCACGCACGCCCGGGGACGGAGCGGGCGCAATTGGCTGTGGATGCGAAGACGCGGTGGTCGTCTGAGGCAGCATGGTGGAAGACGCGCCGGGATACGGCTGAGGCGGGTACGGGTTGTTATTCATGATGGGATAACCAGTTCCGCGGCCTGCGCTCTGCTGAGGCGGGGGAGGGTAGCTATTGTTCATGTTGTTGCCGTTACCAGACGTGTTTGAGGTGGTTGATGTACGCGGAGGGTGGGGGGGATAGTTCGCGTACGAAGGAGGTTGCTGCATAACAGGGTTGCTTGGCTGGAGTGGCGGTAGAGTCTGCGGAGTGACCCCCGAGGACTGGTGATGATGATGCTGAATTGAATGCTGTGACACGGTCGAATGCGATGGATATGATGCTGCCGACGTGTTTATGACATTCGCCGAACCGTTGGGCAGACCTTCCATAATCCGTCACACAAATACCTAGAGTGGTGAGCACAGAACAACCATCCGAGCCGAGGCGTCGAAGGGCTTTGTGCACTCGTGTGTTTGAGGGAGGATGCACGCGCGCGACGAGTATATCCCTCGATTTTCAGTGGGTTTGAAAACCTGCGAAGTCCGAATTGTATACAAAGACGCAAAATCCAAGCGTGTCGCACGACAATTGTTTTGCGCGCCGGTTTGTTCTTTTTCTTTTGGAAGTTCCCTTCTCTTTCTTTTTTCCTCTCTTTGTCGATTCGTTTCGCGCCCGTTGAAAAGATGCGGTGCGATGCAATGCGATGCGCCGACGACTAGGTCCTTGTGTTACCTGCAGCCGCGATCTGGAGTCGTCGAGGTCGGCGGCACGTTGAAGGGGGGTGCTCAGAGGTGGAGAATACCCTAAGCGGAAAGATGAGGCTTAAAGGAAAAAAGATGTGGTAAGTGGAGAGAAATGGAGAGGTTTGAGTGGAAAGTCGGGGTGGAGACCCTCTCTTTTTGTGCTGCGAGACCTTTTAATCTTTGGGGCGGGCTTTGGGGGAGGGGGAAAAAAGCTGACAGGTACTTGGCTGAGTGGGCAGTGGGCAGAAGGTGGGTTATACAGCTGCTGGTGGGCGGCCACTGGCGGACAACCGTTGGGTACCGTGGTACCTGTCCAGGGTGAGTGGAGCCGGATCAAGGGTGCGAACGTGGGAAAATTTGAAGACCCTCCGTTGAAATGGAGAACGAGCTCTGGTGCCAGACCTGGTTCGACCGGAAATCAAGACTTTCTGTTGGTGGAGAGAAGAGCACTGATTCCGACTTTAACGCTGCTGTTGCGGCTTCTGCTGCTGTCTCTCTTGTCCTTCAATTGCAGTCGTTGTCGAGTGAGGCAGGATTGGATGCAGACGCAAGCTTTGGGCAGTCTCGCAGAGTGGGACTGTGGATTGTGGAAGAGGGAAAAAGGGAAAGTGGATAAAAATCAAGAAGCGCGCGAGGTACTAAAAGACAAGTCTGGTCTGGGAAGGGACGGACGACGGGGACAAGTCGGGGAGTGGCAGGTGGCAGGCGCGGTGCTCAGGCCAGGCCATGGCAAATCAGGATTAAGCAGCAGAATCGAAAAGAATACAAAACCAAGACGCCTCCTGGTAGTCTTTGCTCGCTGATACTGGAACTGAGGCATGTAGCTAAGTCCGGAAACGTGTTTTGACTCTGGCGCACCCAAAAAGCGATACTGCCTTTAGCAACGCTTATTTTGATGAGAACTTGATTGTCCCTTACTCGAGACCTTGCTGCTGACCGCGCAGAGTTCTACCAAACTGCCAGCAATACCCAGCGACGAGTTCGGCAAATTCCATCTCGTAAGCATCCATCAATCCCTATTCTCTATCAACATTTTCCATATTTGTACCGGCCTGAAGTGACCTCATCACGCACAGTGCGGCATAGCTTGGCATTTCACGGATCAGGTATCGAGAGAAGGGGACCTTCTTGGCACAGTGGCCCGAGGGAACGACTGGCAGGGAATGGCTGGAGGAAGGGTGCTCCGAACAAGGAGCTTCGCGGCTTGTTGTTGCTTGCTGTCCAGTAGGGTATGTGCCGTTACATGTGATGCATGTTGCCCAACGGGCCGGATGTCCCTCTTCTGTTCTCGCCCAAGAACCGTGGCGTATCTTGAAGATGCTTGCTATGCAGCGCGAACCTGCTGGGCCAGTCTCTCATATCCAGAGAGAGTGGTGGTTTCAATCGAGCATCTGTGCTGCTGTTGGGTCCAGCATCCGTTCCCGACAAGAGACGGTCAGGTGGGAGGAGCCAGCTGTGTACATAACCACTGCCATCACGCTAGCCTGACTGGGTAATTTCATGGAACACTACACCGTTTGCGGCATAGGCAGGTTTTATCGACACAAGTCGAAGGATGTACGATACCGTATTAATTACATCAAAGTTCTGTACAGTGCCCGTCTGCGCTGTGGCCGAAAACAACGCCACCAACTCCGAAGATGCCGCTTTTCTATCTTTTTTCCATGATACCAAGGAAGAAAAAGAAATATCATTGCAATTTTTTTATCATTTTTGCCTCACAGCGAACAAGTCTTCTGTCCAAACCCAGACACATCTCTCGGCATTACCTATACATATCCAACCAAAAACGTAACTAAATCTAGGTCTAAACGGATATGGCCGTCAGCCGACAATACGGCATAGGTAGCCGTCGTCTTGTGAGCATTGACGTACCAGCATGAGATATTGAGACCATCACCAATCACCGTGAAGAGGGTGCACAGACGAGGTTGGTGCTATTAATAATCGGATACTGGGGGCAAATTACGAGAGAGATTTGGGCGGTCTCTTACATCGACTTAGAGACATTGCCCATAATCACGGCCCGAACAGAGTATGATTTCTTCTTCTCGAACTCTTGGGAAGAAGTCTCATATTAACAGGTGCCTGTCGCAAGACCCGGCTGATGCCACTCGGAGGAGGACCAGGGTTCCTGGCAACAGGTACCTTCGCCTTTGCGTCCCTGGCTTGACAGAAACTTTGATTGTCATTGTCCGTAACCATCGAGCCATCCAAACTCCAAGCCATGGGTTGATGGCGTGGATGGCGTTGAGGCCGAGTCACTCTGTTGCAGAAGTTGCGGTGAGAGAGATAGAGGATGGATGGGAATTGTGCCGCACTGCTTCCGTCGGGTAGTTCGGTTATCTGAGCGGCTGTCGGATGCTGAGCCTACATTCCCTGAAAAGTCGACTTCACACGGAGCGCTGCTGCTCAATCAGGCGGGCATTGACGGATGCTGCGTACACTGTACAATACCGTTACACAAACCGACACCACACCAACCCAACCACCATCACTACGCACCACACCACCACATACGCAGAGCAAATATTCTCCAAGTTGGAAAAAACCATCCGTCACCCATCACTCATCCATCATCCGCAACGAACCGCAGCACCGCACAGCAGAGTACAGCAGAGCACCACAGGACGCGGTATCACTCGGCTCGGTCACACCTGAACTGACCTGTGCCATTTCATCAAATACTTCGCCGCGGTCAGCTTCAGATCCCTCCTGTTGTGACCGCTTGCAGATTGACTTGCTTCGCATGTCCCTTTTATTTTGAGATTTCCAGATTCAGCAGATATTCAGTCCTGTTTGAAAACGTTTTGGGACTGCCGCCCCCCAACTCGCGCGCCGGAAGCGATAGGATTGGCAACCGCCCACTTCCCTTGCGGGTGGCTCCTGACGGACTTGGTGTGATGATGTGCATTATCCACGAGTCAAGAATTGTCGAGCGAAGCAGCCCCAGACGGGAATCCCTGCGCTGCACTCCATTCGACCTCGGTTTATCCTGATAAACAGGGGGGCAACTGAGCAATTGATGCCGAGAGGAAAAGGAGGGGGGCGCTGGGACTACGATGGTGGTTTGTTGGCGCTCAGTCGCACTGTGCCGCTTGTACCGTCTCATCGGCGAATACTTGCCGTATGACGACAACTCGGCGACTCCATCGGCTCACAAAAAGAACAACCGCCAGAGAGATGCAATACACATTTGAGTAATAAACAGCGTTGAAACACAGCACATTGGGGGATGTGCCTAGGGCCCCTGATTTTGGCAATGCCAACTGGCTAGTCTACACCAGATAGTCTGGCTTGGAATGCTTGTCGCATTGATAATACCTATCTGCAACGCGTCGTCTACGAGACGGACATCCAATGGCGCTGGATGATGATTTATCCTTCGCCCGCCAAACCCGCGGGGCACACAAACAGGCACGCACACATACAGTCACTGCCGTCAAGTAACAACCCATCAGGCACGGGAGCATATTTATCTGATTTTATTACAGATTTTCTGCGCGTCAGCCGCCGTGCGGGCAGCGCGTTGCATTGAGGATTGCCGACGCGTCGTCGTGGCATCCCACGCATGGCGTCGGATGAAAGTGGCCCCTCCCTGGATCGATCAACTAACGGCGAGTGGGTGGAGAGCTTGGGGCGATCCAAAGCTGCTTAATGAGGCTCTGGGAGGGTCCCTATCGTGAACCCACACCTGCGGGTTCTGTGTGACATAAATAATTGGAGTCGTGAGGGGCGTTTTCTAGAAGGGCGGCAAGCTCCACTGAAAAGGCTCATTCAAGCCCCCCCTCAAACCCACCATATCAAAAGCAAATAATAACACACGCCGCCTCCGGCATTACGGACACCACCGACGACAGCTGGGGACTTACGGACCCTGCGCTACAACGACATCCGTCTACCGTCGCTGCCGAAATACTGGGTCTCATGCTTCGTATCGGCGTCGGCAGCGAGCCGATGCCAAGCCATATGCGCCCTACTCCGACCAGGTCAGTTTTATTCCGGGGATGAGAGTAGCCGACGACGACAAAAACATGCCACGTCGCTCGCAGCGAGTCAGGGCTCAGGGTGGGAAGGGGTCAGGAGGCTTGGAGCGACAGCCCGACCGAGCGAGCCAGAGCGACAACGGCATCGAGACCACCTGCCAAATCCAACCTCGCCGGCCGGTCTCTCGGCCGCAGGTTGCTTTTCTGTTCTGTTGGCCTACGTTGACTACGGTATGATGTTGTAAGGCAACCTTACCTTAGCTCCTGGTTTGGGCTCTCTCTCTGGCTTTATCCCGCAGCAGCCGAGCTTGGGAGAAACAGGCACGCTTGCCGCCGTCCGCGTCGGCCACCTGTGGGCGGATCGGCACAGAGTTCTAGGTAGTTCCTACAGGAACCAAACATCGCGGGGTTTTCTTTTAGTTTTGGGCGCCTGTGTTTTGGCCCCCCCCCCTCTCCCCCCTCCTCCCCTCCCTCCACATTTACAACCCCCCGCCTTCACTCGTTTGACAGCCAGACGGTCCCTTCCCCAACTTTTGGCTGAATCCGCAGAGGAACGATTGGCGCAAGTATCCATTCCCGGCGTTAGAGCCGAGCAGATCCCGTCCGTCAGATCCTTGTCTGTGGCGTTCATGGTGCGCAAACAGCTGTGGGGACCGAGCAAAAGTTTAAAAAGATATCATACCTTGCCAGCGACGAGATTTGCCTTCGATGTCCGTGAAGTGCCATTGTTCACTGCACCTGGACTGCCAGCCTTTTAGTGTACACGCTCTTTTTTTGGTCACCCATCAAACAAGGAGCGGAGCTACATCGGCCAGACTACACGATTGGTGTGGTTGCTTTTACGGAAGACTTACCGAGGTCCTCACCCGGAGTATAGGAAGAGTCCGCGCTTCTTTTAGTCCTTCCCTCTCGTATGAATTTTATTTGTTCTCTGCAGGTGACGGCCGGTTGGCACCATGGTTGCATCATCCATTGCCAGCTCGACAACGCAAAATCAACCAAGGCAGCCAAACCGGCACCCGATCGTAGCCCGAGTTCATCATTTCATAGGTGCACCCCGCACTGTCGCGGCTTCCGCTGCAACAATCCCACGTCGGCCAATCTGCTCATTTCCGGAATGACGGACCATGACCCCTCCAGCAAGCATATCAAACCCTGGGGAAGCGAAAGGAGGTGAGTGGTCTTGGGTCATCGTTCGTCAACGTCACCACGGCCGTTGTCACCGTTATTTGAAACAGTTCCCTGGCACGACTGTGATAATCAACACTCAAACGAGCAAAAAAGAAGGTGATGCGCTGTCCGGCTTTCCGAGTTTGGGTTGTGAGTCCAAGGTACCAAGTTAAGATCTGTCTTTGCCTTTCGGCAGCAAACTGCGGCAATTGAGGACCGACATCCGGGCGAATAGACTGTGTTTAATGCCAATTTATTCAATGATTTCCTCATTTTATTGAATCTTGGTGTCGTCCGTGGTCGGTCTGTCCGCCTGTTTCCCCCAGCCTCCTTTTGACACACAAAAGATGGACAACGAATACGGACCGCCAACACACACACACACACACACGCTCATACCCGACGCCATATCACCGCCGCCACTTCAAGCACACCTCACTAAAAGGGTATCTAGTTTCTAATTCTTTCCAGCCACTAGGTACGCTAGACTAGGCCGAGCGGAACTGATTTGTCGACAGGTCCCATTTACTTGTCAACGTCGCTGAAGACACCAGTTGGAGCTCTATTTACTTCGAATTATTATAACTAGGTGCTCTAGCAACACGACGGCTTCCCTCTCTCCGCCCGCCCCCATCACCCACGCACATCTGTGACAGTGGTTGACAGCGAGTTCGGCGGCACTACCAAGAAGGGAAATCCGCGCACTAAGTTGGAAAAAATACATTGGTACCTGACCCAATTTACGTAGCATTGTATCTAGCACCCAAACCACCTGCGCCATCTGACAAAAGACGATCGATCCTGCTGGCGGCGGAATAAATCCGTCATCATCAGATGTCGGCTGAGAAAAGAGAAGAGATTTTTTCGGATGGTGTTCTGACTTACTCTCGCTCTTGATGTCCCGACCCCCAAATATAGGAGCGAGGGCGTCAAAAGGTGCGGAAGCACAGCATAAAAAGCTCCTGTCCATTGACCAACAAACCTAATAGCTCACACACACCCATACAAATACATATGCGCACACACGGCATATAGATGGCTGTGATGATGAAGCATTACTTTCTGTGTGAGACTGATTGGTTGGGTTCAGCCCGAGACTGCCGGCTCATTTTTATTTATTTTCTGTGTTCAGTGCACACAACTCGCACACACTCACATTCTCACAATCCTCGAGCCTAGGGTCGTGATACTACTGGCTGAAAAACGCAGAAATAAAACCTGCTCATCAGCAACCGTGCATGGTATGTGTAATACGGTACACCGAGTACGTGTATATTTCAGCTGTTTTGAGCCACTAAGCCACAGTACAAATGGATTTTTTTTTTTAATGCTTTGCGAAGGTGAGCAAAGCCCAACTGCCGGTCGGTCGGAATGGTATAACTAAGAAAAAAACAAGCAAGGCATTGCCTGCCACTGTGCCTACCGAGTCATGGACCCCTGTTTTGACCCTTGCCGGAGTGAACTCCGCCTGGTCCCTGTTCGCTGTCTTTTATTTTTCTCTCTCGTAAAGAGAAGCCAAGGGTCGCAAAATTCTCTTTTTTATTGCCATCCGTTGGGCAACAACTGAGATACAGAAAGAAAGAAAAATAGTCTGAACAACCGCGTGACCACCTTTCGATTGTTACCTTGTTATCCTGAATGTTTTATTGGTGTTGGAATGTTGTCCGTCGGTTACAGGTTGGTGGTTGATACCTGATCTTCTCCTCTTTTCGCTTCAGGGGTTTATTCTTTTTTTTTGTCGGCCGTTGAAGGCGGTCAGGCATTCCCAACAACCCTTGCTTTTCTAGGGGTGGTGTTGACAAAAAGAGAAAAGAAACCCCCACGCGGAACCAATGATTGAGAGTGGAGTTTTCCATTTGGAAATCCTGGAAATCCGAACTAAACTTGACTTGGGATTTAAATTTACACACGGTGCGCAAGCAAGCTGGAAGCTTTTGCTCAATGGTTACCGTTCACACCGAAAATACGCCGTACGCTACTACTCTTCCGGTAAATAGACCAAAACAAGAGCACCGCCGAGAACCGACCGGGAATTGTGCAAAAGCACACAACAAACACACGGTTGAATAAATACTGAATAAACCCCTTGTCTACTTTTCGTGCTGGGGCCAATGATAGCCCCAGCATGGAGCGTTAATCACGTTGTCTATCCTTCCCTCGTTGATCTATGACGGCGAGTGATGGGACATGAAGATCTCATTCGGCATCTGTGGTGATCTTTGAGAATCTCGGTGACCAACACAGGAAGAAGACGGATGACTCGGCCGAGAAAAATTAGAATTGGCAACAAAGAATTACACCACCACCGATTAACGAAGTACTTCGACCTTCTACATACAAAGATAAAATGCTCGATGGAATAAACCGAAATACATACCTATTTCTGGTGGGGCGAAGCCTTGGATACAATTCCTTCTGCCCAGGCGAAGGCGAACTGTTTCAAGGTCTCAGAGAAAGACAACCAAAGGACAAAGAAAAAGAGCCCGACAACCCGTGCCGTAGATATATTTGCCGATGAGACATACTTCTTGCCTTCGTACTCGCTGCGTATTCCATATACAGGCACAAACAGACGTACGGACGGACGGAAAAGTAGACCGACGGGCTTACATTTTTGTGTGGCGTCGGATTTTTTTTAATTTTCTCGTTCACAATCATCAAATCAAGAAAAAATAGATTTGAAAATCATCAGAACACGTCAACAAAAAAAGAACAAAGAAAAAACTGTGCCTTTTTGCCTCTGTAGACTCGCATTTTTTTTCTCCTTGGTCTCTGGTTGTTTTTTTACTTGCGCGCGTAACGGTGAAATAGCCCGCTTACTAAACCCAATCGTCTTCATTTATCGCCTGGCGGACGGACAAATGTAAAACCAAGAGAAAAATGACGAAATGGTCCGTCCATGTATTTGTTTTTTTCCCTCTCTTTTTGCCACGGCGGGCGTCGGGTGTTCGCGATGTTAGGGTGAATCAAGGGTTTGCTAATCCCGACGGGATTGAGTGGATCAGAGAGGGAAATTTTTCTTCTCTTCATGTCACGTTGGTGATTTTGGAAGAATGATGTTTTAAAAGAGAAAGAAAAAATAATTATGAGTGATGAATTGCTTCATTTCCCATTTCGGCCGGCAAGTGGAGGGGAAATCCTACAAGTGGTGGGTGTGTTCTTTTGTTGATTTTGGCTTTTCTCCAATTTTGCCCCCCCTTTTATTTTATTTTTTCTTGTCTCTTGTCTCCAGAAATTTCCTTCTTTCTCGGGACGGGACGAAATCTGTGTTCCCGTACTGTGTGTGTGGATTTACTGTGGCGACCCTTCCCTTGTACCTACCTTCCCCCCGGGCCTGGTAAAGTAAAAGTAAGGGAAAATAAGAAGTTTACGATTTGGACAATGATTCCACACACACACACACGCGGGCTTTTTCCGATCTCGTCAAATCTTATTGAATCGAAAAGTTTATTTTCAAAGTAAGGCGTGGTAAAATCGTGGTTCGCTCTCTCTCTGTCTCCAAACCTTGGAATCAATGACAAGACGATCCGGTTTTCTTGGGATTTCCCGAGATGTGAGATGCGGCAGAACCATGGAAGTCTAAAAAGCCTCATGCGCGCATATACGAACAACCTTGATGGCTGAATTTTTTTGGTTTTGTTTTTTTTCTTTCTGAGCGTCATCGACTCGAGCATCAGTTGCCAGCCAGCTGCTGGGGATTATAGCCATCATTCGTTTCGGGGTTGCCCCCGACTCTCGCTCAAAGAGACGCCGAGATTGTCCCTTGCCTAGTCTCTTTCTTGCGCCGAGAAAAATTGATTTCGATAGCAAGATCTTGGTAGCTCCTGAGTGTCCGAGAGGCCACCGGAGTCGCCGACCGAGCAGTGCCGAGATCTCTCGGTCCAGGGGCGGGGGGTTAAGGACGCGGTCCGGGCTTTTCTATTGACAAGCTTGGCTCGAAGGGATTGAGAAATGGCAAATACTCAGCTGGACATGGAATTGGTGTTGATTGGTTGCTTCTTTCCTTGTTCCGTAGAATGAGGCAATGAGGTATGAGATGTGTCATGAGCTGAACTTGCTTCTGGTCATTCTTTGAGTCTAGACCTCGCGGGTCTTGAGCCTAATCTGAAGTTGGAAAGGTATTGAGAAGCAGAAGTAAACCCATTCTATCGAGCTGAAAGTTAGACAGACACCAGGACGTGTTCAGGATAGCTTGGAATACCAATGCTCTTGGTGCTTCCAGGTTGTTAGACTCCCACGCTGTCCATAGTAATGATTTACCAGATTCTAGAGTCAAGGAAAGGATTCATCTTCGGATCTGTGAAATGAATGAAGCGGGTTGGTATCTCTAGGTGTTGGCAGTATATTGGTTCCGAGAGATCTCTGAATCACGAATGTGTGTTACTATCAAATTTCTTTGCTTGCTGGTAAAGTTGCATATCATGAGTTGAAAGTCGACAACACGACACACTGTGCATTAGGCCGGAACAGGCATCTGAATCTCCATCATACAGAAACTCAATGACAAGCCCCAAGCTAAACCGGAACATGAAGGATCCGGAATCTTGCAGTCCTCTGTTCAGCTGGTTAAATGAAGCCTTACACGTTGTGTGGAATTGGAAGGTTCGATAGCTGTTTACGGACCAAGGAACGCCAACAAGATCTCCCTGGCAATGATTACAGTGCTTGGCTTTCTGATATGGTGATGTTTAAGATAATCATCTCACATCACGAATACCCATTAGTTCTGAGGACAAAACGACTCAAAACTTGGATCAAGACATCGCTGCGGTGTTCTGTATATGTAGGGGTGATAGCACGCGTAGTCAGTCTTCGGTAATAACCAGTTCACTGAGATATTCCAGACAAACTCATAGTTGTTACGTGTTTCGAGGCAAAGAAAGTGCACTCTTCTACAGAGTCAGATTATAAAAGGTTTGTGATTCAGTGGCAGCCAATTGTTTGGCTCGGATTCGGGGCGTACGAGTTATTGATAGTAAAACTCGATAGCCTGTTCATTTCCTCGAAGCAACATCTGCATGTTTGATATCGAAAATCTGTTCAGAGCGAACACTTATCCTCAGTCGACATTTACAGCAAAGCAAAAACACCACGACGGGTGACACAACAAACTGCTGTCAAGCATGGATATAAATCACACCATAGCATACTATATCTTTTGCTCCAAGGATTTCTTCCTCACTTCTTCCCATAATAACCCTCCATATCCAACCTGACCAGCAGCTGCTCAACCGTAGTCTCCCCTTTCCTCCCCTTACTCCCACTCGCCATCCCTCCTCCAGCCGACACTTTCTCGCTCAACCCTCTCAAAACAGTAATAAACAGCCCAACCTTCTTCCTAAAAATCGCATATGTCTCCTCAGGCGAATCAAGTAACTCCCCCTGCTTCCCCTTCAGATGCGCCTCGGCCCTCCTAATCCTCATCACCTTAGCAAAACTCAACACAATCCCAAATACCTCCTCCAATAACTTCATAACCGGCGCCTGCCTCTTCCTCAACAACAGTACACTCATGATCTCATCTAACACCTGATCCTGCTTATCCCTCACCGTATCCGGACTCATCCCACCCTCTTCACCACTAACAACATCCCTCTCAACCCCATCCAGCCACTCCTCAAACCGTCCCCAAGGAGCTTTAACCCCAGTCTCAAAGAAATACCCCGCGACCTGTCCAACAAAATGCTTCGCCTCCCTAACAAATCTCAACACCGCTTTGTTCCCTTCTTCCTTTTCACCAGTACAAGTATCTCTAAACAAATCATCAACGACCCAAAGCATCCTCAGCACCCTCAGGAGCACCGCCCAAATCCTATCATATTTAACCAAAACGCCCGGACTCATGACCACGCTTAATCCTCTCGGAGTAGAATAACTCAACCTCAAAAAGTCCAATGCTTCCAACCCATCAGGATTCATACACATGTCGATTTCTTCCTTTGTGAGATCACCCCTGACAGCAAAACTTAGGTCACCTGGTAGTGACTTGACCTTTTCTTTCCTTTTGCCGTCAGGCGGCTGGTAGGAATCGACCAAAACACCCATTAGCACCAGTCTCAGCTCAGAACTAGCCGGCGGCCACGCTTTCCTCCTTCCTCCCATGCGTAATCCCATCATGCCGCCAGTCAATGCTACGCCGGTTTTACGTTCTGCTGTTGATACTTCGGGGTCGAATAGTGCGTGGGAAAGGCGAGAGACTAAAAGGCCGTTTGAGAGTAAGAAATACTGACGGAGTAGGTCTATGTGGAGCTGGAGTTGGTGTTGGGTGAAGAGTAATGTCATACAGGCGCGGTTTATGAGCGTTGATTGGGCCTTGATGAGTGGTGAGAAGGATAGGAGGGGTATGAGTGAGGAGTGAGGATCTAGCTGGGTGGTTGTTGAGTCTGTGGAAGAATAAAGATGGGAGCAAAGGAGGGAGGTGAATTCGTCCAGGTCAGAAGGGGTTGTGATGGGCCTGGGAGGCTGGTTGAGTTGTTCGATGGAGGTTAGGATTGAAGACGTGATTTGATCGGTGGGTTTGCCGAATATCGAGAGATCAGGAGCACCAGTAGCAACAGGCGAGCGAGGAGAAAGGTGTTGTTGGCCCCGGAGGGTACCTTTAAGAGCGCTGGCGACGGCGTCGCGGTATTTGTTGACTCGGGATTCCAGTTTTGATATGGCTTCCCACTCGAATTGCCATTCTAGTTTTGGAGGTGTCGTCAAGTCAACAATGTCTGGTCTCGAGAGTGGGTGGTCGGGATGCTGTTCCCGTAGGAAGCGGATGTTTCTTCCTGTTTCGAAGATACTTTGAACGAGATCTTCGGGTACGAAGGTAGGAACTCTTCGATGGTCGAGGAAGTAGTCCGCCTCTTCCAGCTCAAACCCTTGATCGTCTATCCACATCTTATCCGCGACCTTGACGAACCCTTTGCCTGTCCCCTTCTTGGTTATGAGAATCCCCTGCTCGTTCTTCACCCCTATCCATTCTTCGACAAATTCGACCCAAGGTCTAGAGACAATACGGAGTACCTCACGCGTTGCTACTCGTACGAGTCCGTTGCGGTATTCCGCGGACTGGACTTCCTCGAAGAGACAGGAGAGCATGGCTTCATCAGTCTTCTGAGGAGCAACCTTCTTTACAAGGTTCTTGAAGTAAGAAAGAACTGACTGCACCGGTCGGACGATTGCTTGAAGCTGAACAATGGACCTGACATTACGGCTGCGAACGCTGAGCTCGGAACGAACTGTGGCAACAAGACGATCTATAACACCGGCCAGGGCGATTCTTGTCGGCGTAGAGGATGTCGCGTATGTGGACTCGGAAAAATACTGGAGATGTCTTATACAGTTTCCGCAGTCGAGGCAAAGCTTGTCAAGTGCCCTGACCAAGTCCAGCGAGAGCCCGGAAGTCCTTAAGCGAGGTGCTGTTTTGACGAACGAATTCTTTGGCTGGTCCCAGGTGAAGAGAAGGGAGCTTCTCCCAAGCGACAGTGTCAGGAGACAGGCACAGTAAGACGCGTTGTCCAAGATGTCTCCCGTGTCGTCATTTGGGTCCTTTCTATTTGACACCAGGGCATCAAAAACAGCAGGGCCGGCCTCACTGATGAACATTGGTGAAAATGAGCCGTGTTCAAATTTCTCAAAGCCCTCCCACGTTTTGTACTCGGGAGTCTTGACAGGATCAGGAAGAAGCCAAAAGTCGTCATCCTCCATTGTGACATCAGGCTCATAGTCGACCTCTGTGGCACCAGCATCAGACTGGGGTGGTGGCGGAATGGGTTGCTGGGCAGCCAGCTCCTTCAACATAGAGGGTAGCTTGAAAAAGACATCATCCTCGTCGATGGTGAGATCGATATCAAGATTCAGCGGCTTTAATTCCTGACTTTCAAAAGTTGCGATCAAGCCTTGTGGCGGTGCTGCCGTTGAACGTTAGCAAGATTGAGAAGACAAAGCATAAACAAACAAAGCACTTACCAGTTACATCAATCTCAAAAAGGGGGTTTTGTTTGTTGATATCCCGAATAGTCTTGTTCAACCAGCTGCATGGTCGCCAGAAGTCGGGAACCGCAAAGAGGTCTGAGAGATCCTCCTCATGAGCCATCTCTTCTGCAGCAGAGCTGATAAGAAAAGGCTGCTGAGCCTATTTGATATCAACATGAAAATGTACCATGGATGGTGTGTTGATGAGGGGTACCATAGTAGGTGGTGCAGGTGGGTGCCCAGTGTAAAAGCCGGGGACGAGACGGATGGGAAAGTGGGACGCGCTACCCGGCACCCGTTGACACGCGCTGAAGCCGCCTACCTAAGTTGGCCCCTGCCCCGCGCAACAATCCCTGAAAGTTGTACTGTATGTAGGTAGCTGCAGAGCGCCACGGCATCGCTAAACTGATCACAGGTTCCATGGGATCAACTTTATTCTCTTTCAAGCCTCACCCATTTAAATTTTAGACGCAACATTACATATATTCGAGATTGAACGTCAATTGATAACTCTTCGAGAAGCACTTGAGATAACCGCCTGGTGACCACAGAGACGAGCGACAATGCCACCTAAGAAGAAGGGCGGGCGCGCAAGCACCCAAGCTGCAGCGACCCCAACCGACGATGCAATGGACGTCGACACTCCAGCCGCTTCGGAGACGCCTGCCCCTCCACCAAAACCGAAAGAAATCACAGACCCATGGACCGACGATCAAATAGCTTCGCTCTTCAAGGGGGTCATTAGATGGAAGCCTGCAGGTAGGTCGGACTGCTCAGAATTGGTCACACTTACACAGATGTGCTGACTTGGCGTTTTCAGGAATGCACAAGCACTTTCGCATGATCGCGATCAGTGAGCACCTGCGGAACCATGGCTTTCACCCCGAACGACACCCTCACACACGCATACCCGGTATCTGGAAGAAGTTGAGCGATTTCTACAGCCTGGAAGCAGTGGACGAGCGAGAGAACTCGATGGACCCTCCTGAAGAGCCAGGTCAGAAGCGCCGATATCTCGATTTCGATCTGCCATGGTCAGAGTTTGGCGACTTGAAGATGGAGAGAGCACGTGCAGACCCGAGTGAAGCACCCAGCAGTCCTCCTCAATGGGACCCCAATGGCCCGACACACGGCGGTGACGGCAAAAAGCGAAGGCGCGGCGCCCTGGCAGAAGGCAACACAAAGACCCGCAGCAGTACTGTCGAAGACACTGACGACGAAACTCCCGCCGCTAGCCCCGCGCGGAAGACGACCAGAATTGGGAAGAGTACAAAGCGTGCCTCTAGCAAGGGCCGGAAAGTCCAGGAGGAATCGTCAAGCCCAGAGGAGAGTTCGGAGGAAGAAGAGTCCGGTGAAGAGGAGGAAGAGGAGGACGAAGATGGAGAGACCGGCACACCAGCTTCCAAGGGTAGATCGACAAGAGGTCGCGCTGCCGGTAGAGGAGCGAGGGGAAGGGGTAATAGGGGTCGAGCCCGAGGTAAATAGGCACAACCTGGAGGGCAGCTTAATGGACGCTCAGGTGGGCGGCTTAGAGAACGACCTAGAATAGACCCAGATGCAGACTCAACAGCAGTTCCAGGAGATAATGCAGTGGGAGATTCGGAATAGGAGCCGGATGGGGTCTCTGAGGGCTATTATTTCCGAGTACTATCATTTTGGGGGAGTGTTATTCGGAGGACAGCCCAGTATATACTCCCTAAGAGAGGTAACTGAGTTGGAGGATTAAATGGATAATGGAATAAGCGTACTGTAGTTTTACGGGCGGCGTTTAGGGGTTAAAGTGATACCCTGGTACTGAAAAGCGTGTTTAGGGCAAAATATAGACATTAGAAATCATGCGAAGCCCCATCTTGGTTCCTTTTCGAGTAATGCCTCTCTTTGGATATGACTGGGACTGGGTGACATGTGTAAACAAAGACCCCGCCAAAAAAAATAAGCCCCGCATTGCGAATGACATGACGCGCCAGGAAGTGCACAGCAGGTCCAACGCAAGCTCCCCGCAACACCAAGCTTTGTTGACATTCGAGCTTGTCAACAAAACGCACCAGATGTCTCGTCCTAGCTCGGTTGTGGCTGGAAGGCCTCTGACGCTGACTGAGGAGCTCGAGAAACTTGAACAGTCCATTACGCTTACTCTTCAAGGTTCGGCTTGCTGCGTCCATAGATCAAATTTATTTGGGAAACACTAACACGGGGCAGAAATCGACCATAACTTCAGCAAGGCCCACCGCATTGTAACGACCAGCATTCTTCCTCTTGTCGAACAATATGGCGAGCACTCACGTAACGTCTGGGAGGCGACCAAGTTCTGGAAGCAATTCTTCGAAGCCTCAGCAAATGTCTCCCTCTCGGGCTACGAAGAGCTCGCCAACCCTGAAGACAGCACCGCCATAACAAGTCAGGAGGAGGGAGAAAGCTCAGTAGTAAATGAGAACACTGGTGAATATAACACCCCTCGTCAGCGGCACGACCGAGACGACACTTCACATCACCAAGCAGACCAATCGTCTGCCATCTACGACTCGGTCCTGAGCGACGATAATGGTGATCTTAGCGGGAGCACCCCTCGTCCACCAGCGACCAAGACCATCTCCTCTTCCCGTCAGCCCCAGCCCGCCGGCTTCTCCTCCCCATACGAGGCTCTTAGACGCGAGTACAAACAGACCCCAACTAGCAAGCCCGCCAAGGGCAGAGCACACTCCCCGTCGCCAATCAAAGACGAGTTTGACGAAGACGACACTTCCATCCTATTTCAACAACATACCGCCCGCCTACCAGACATGAGCATGCATTTCCACCATCGTCCCCAGAAATCAGAAGACGACCTCGATTTTCTCAAACCCTCCAATAAGGACCCCCTCCTCCACCGTCTTCAAGACAAGAACTACCGTATTGCCGCTACCCCTCACAAGGCAACTGGCGTATCACCAATCAAGTGGAAAGTCACCGAGAAACCTCCTCAGCCTACTGCGACACCTAAACAGGCTGCTCCTAGACCAATATGGGAAGACTCACCGCAATCATCACCGGAGATTGCCATGCCCCAGTTACGGTCTGCAGCATTCCTATCACCTGCCAAAGTGAGAGCAGCTACCTATAACAGGGGAGGAGGCAGAGCCGGAGCAAACTTTGGAGGACCTAGGACACCAGGTGTATCAGTTCAGACTCCGGGGTTTACAGGTAAAGGCAAAACGAAGGATGTGTATGCCGGTGATGAAGTTGGATGGAAGAGCGATGACGATGAGGAAATGACGGAGGACTTTGGAATGGGCGGGATGAGTCCGCCAAAGACTATTCAGTTTGCGCTTCCGCCTGGGAGATTATTGCAGACTCCTGGTAAGTTACCCAGACTCTTCAACAATGGATGGGATGCATGCTAATATGGAGTGTGCGATACAGCAAGGGAAGCAAGCAAGAAGATCGTCGAGAATATCATGTTGACGGCGGGTGAATTTGAGGGAGAGAGTGAGGAGTATAGTCCTACTGTCGTGAAGATGAATCATGATATTTTGGATGATACTTTTTAGAAGGGCTGAGCTTTTTGGTTTGTTTTTTCGGTGAGAGGAGATAAATACACAGTTCACATAGGTTTTTATCATGTGCAAATAGGATGGGAAAAGTTACGGGGTATCGGAAAGAATTGGTTATTTGTTAAAGTCCTACAAATATCCACCACTTCCTTCCTTGGCCTCAGCCCCTTTTCCCTGTTTGAGAAATAGTATTTGTGTCCCTTCTCCAAACGAATAAAAAGAGAAAGATGTTTCTATCCTCCTTTCCAACAAGGAACTTAGTAGTTCCCTTTCCAGAAAAAAAAAACAGTGGTATTGCAAATGCGTGTTCATCATCCCATATCTGAAACGAATCCTTGAGATATCACCTCCACGCGCAAACTTCATGTCAAGCCGCGCTTTCTCTTCCTCCTCCTCCTACTGAGCCATTATTATCATTATTTTCGGGCTCTGTCATGGACTAGGTGATCTAGCCCATGACTGGTATGTATGCAAACCCTCCCCCCACCTGAATGAGGCCCCCAGGACTTTCAAATTTTCGAACTGTCTATCTCCCGAGTAAAAAAGGATTTTTGTTTCTAGAATCCCATCCTGATCTGAGCCTTCATGAGATCCTTCTGCTTCTGTCTGTCCTTTGCTGAAGCCTTGCCGTTCGTGAAGGAAGATTCGGTCATCTTGGTGTTATCGTGGGACTTGAGCAGGGAGGAAGAGCTGGAGAAGGTGGAGATTGAGGCTGTCTCTGCGTTGGAGGTGGAGGCCGAGGTAGACGAGGTGGAAGAAGTCTGATGGGAGGACATTTTGATTGGGTCTGTTGGTTGGCTGGAGATTGTTGAGTGAAGAATGGTTGTGGTGTTGAGGGTAGAAGTGGTGGTTGTCACGGTGAAATGGATGACGACGATGATGATGATGTTGGTTTAAAGTGTAAAGACTTTGAAGCTTTGTGCTGTAATGTTGGAAACTGAAGCTGATGCTGATGAACGAAAAAGGAGGAGGCCTGAGGGAGAGATGAGCACGGAGTTATATACAACGCAGTTGACAATACCTAACGATAGCCGTGATGCGATTGTGATATGTGCAAGTGCGTAGGGAAAGCACTCCGTCAGCCTCATCCTTCCACGCTCACCACACGCGGACACACTTCGATCTAGACTCACTCCTCACTCCTTACGTTTGTCATGGGCTTCCGCAAGGCATCCAAGGCATCGTCACCACCCCCTTACCCCCGGTCAAACCATAGCCATGTCTCCGGCATGGCACAATCTCTTTTCCTAATTCACATATGTGCACAAGGAGACCAAGAGGAACGATTTCGCGCCATGAGTCACTTACGTGTGTGTAGGTGTGTGTATGAGGAGCTGTGCACATACAAGGAAGAAGATACTAATGGCATGGATTTAGAAGTGGGGGGAGGGGTCAGACGGCGTACGACACAGCCTACGCAAGGTATCGACACACTACGTGGATTATGGCATGGTACCTTGAAGGGGATAAGCTTCTGTGTAACATGAAGGAGAGAAATTCCCCCGGGTGGTTGTTGGTTTTGTGTCGTTGTGGCTGTATGGCACGGCCGTTCCAATTGTAACGGCATACTACAAATCAGCACCCGGAGTGGGTTGAGGGACAAAAAAAGCTTCTGCGAGGCTCCCGCCGTTGTAACACAGGCCTACCGGTAATTCCGCATCTGTTCTTCACCTGAGTAATAAGGCTCATACCTTGCGTATAAAATGTTTCCCTGAATACCCTCAAGTGGCTTTCTGTGATGCAAGAATAGTTCGCCGGCTGACGGTGCTTCTACTTCTGGGCTTTAGCTGTGGCTGGTGATGCCGGTTGAATGCAGTTTTCGGGAATATTCCAAATGCGTATGTCCACTCAGGCGGCGTCATGTTGGCAAGAGATGAAGTGAAAATTCTTCAGCGTGCGCATCATCGTCTTTGAACTTTACTGTCGTTGTCGTTGTCGTTTAGGATAAGCTGCAAGGAAGAATGATGTATGCCTTATGCGTGGCCTTGTGGAGCCTGAGTCACTCCCCGCGCTGTCAGTGTCGCTATTCTCGGGAATAGAGTGGGAGGGTGACATTGCAGAGGGCTATTGGTTCACTGGCTTTCCATAGCTGCTGCTCACGAGACCGAGTCCCGCGTCTTTTTCTCACCTTCTTTTCTTGGCGAGGAGTAAGTCGAAAAAAAAAACCACGAAAAAAAAACCAAAAAAACCGCAATGCTTTCCAGGACAGATATCTCCAAAGAATGATTCACAATGAGTTGGCTAGAATCTTAAGAACGTTTATGTCCCCATTTGAATAAGCCCGGCTTGACTTACAAGGCTGAGACAGGAACCGACTTACACAGCCCGCCGGAAGGCTTTAACGAGATTTATCAGAAATAAGTTGACAGGACCCTGCAAACGGATATGCCAAGTTGTCCCTTGATGGAGCTGACAATTGTTGGCTGCATAAACTGATCTCTCAGATCCACAGGTTGGAAGACACCATAGAGTTCCCTGGACTGTCGATTTACTGATTTTTGAGTCGTCCACGAAGCATGATTTTCAGTCACCTCCCTCTTCAATTTGGTATCCCACTCCCGGAAAAAGCCAGCAATGTTTCCGGCTTGTGTCACATGGTCGGGGAAGTGTTGCCATACCGTCCGTCACTTCCGATAAATGGTACTATGGTAGAACACGCCCTCAACCCCTCATTTCAAGTTGAGTTTCTCTCAAGTTTCGTGCCGAAGCGAGCTGTCCCGCTCGAGTCTCCTCTTGGCTGTCGGGCCCTAGACTAAGTCAATTCGCAATTTGAGGGCTTCATGAAGATTGGGGACGACCGTCCAGTCAGATGGCCAAACGCCTCTGATCCTTCTTTCTTGGCCGACGAATCCAGACGAACCAAGACCGCCAGCGGCTCAACACTTCCTCTGATGTTATTGTTCCTGACATTGGCTCTACCAACGTTGTGTGTGAGCTGCACACCATCTGCTATGCCGTGCATTGCCTATACCATCCCAACAAGTCTGAATAAATTGCCCAATGGTGTGCCTATCTTTTTGTGGACGTGCCTCCCCCGCACGGGTCGCAAACCAAATCCTGTCCACCAGCCTCAAGAATCATTAATAATCTTTGGGAACTCCACTGTTTCAACTGGTTCAAAATCCACTGGACCCTTGCTGTGGAATTTAAACATTGAAGAGGGTTGTGGTGACATGGCTTGAATAGTGGGTTATGATCGCGCTCCGAGCTCACAGGCGAGCTTTCCACAACACCGCGCTCGCCAATTCGACCCATTCTTTGACCGCAGTTGCCCAAAACAATGCCCGGTGGTCCGCCACCGCGTGCCCGGATGCTCCGAGGAAGCAATGTGAACTTCAACACAATCTTGCATTTTGTGATTTTCAAAAGATATCCGACGGGGTTTGAAAAAGGGACCAGGCCGCGCTATGCACACTTTCTGCAGGCCACATGGGACCGAGATGATGACATCCAATGGTGAACTATTTGGGTTTAGTCTCCGCCGCTCGATTAATTCGGATTGACCAATGACAAAGAGGTGGCTTGTTGACTTGACAGCGCCGGGGAGCACACTAACAATCACACTCGCTGGGTAAATGCCACGAACAGTTTTCTACTTTGTTCTATACTAACGAAAACTTGGCAGGTCAAAGATATCGGCCCTATCTATCCTTTGATAGGAAGGCGCAAAAGAAGAAGAAAAGACTGTGAACGGTCTGTGTGGCGTTGGGAATGCAAAGTCTGCGAATTTGGATTTAGAACCAAGCAGAAAGTGGGATGATACATATGGTCGGATGCGGATAGATAACGAATGGGTAAATCCTCAACAAAAAATCGGTGTGCGACTTCGTACCTGACCTGTATCCGTAAAGCAGCTCCAACTCCCCATATGTCACCATGCAGGCCAGGTAGTGTATCACCGAGTCAGTCGTCCAAGTATATAAAATGTACGGAACTCACGGGTATTTAATTGCTGGGTGATCTCACTTTGCGGTGGTGTAAGCTGCATGCATGTCTTGAAGCTTTCAGAAGCAAGCAATTAACGGGATTGAATGAACCCCACCAAATAAAAACGTTCCAACCTCCAAACTGACAGGGGACCCCATTCGTGGTCCTCTCGACCCTGGTTGGAAACACGCGATTCCTGCTCTGACGGAGGAGGTTGCGCCTAGCGAGCTACCGGGAGACACCACCCGTTTTCCAAAATCTATTTTCCAATTCCCGGCATTCCGGGCCTGCCCCGACCCCGTCCGTTCTCTTGTTTTTCTACTCGAAGTTCTCCTCGACTTCCCCCAGGCCTGGCTGTGCAACTTTATTTCCTCCACCGCACGCCTTGTCCTTCTCCCCATCCAAGGTCAATCTCCGGATACGGTCTGCTCCAAAGCCAAGCACCAAGCAGCCCACAATGGCCATCAACGCGACAGCCTTCGCGTCGCCGCTGGCGAGCGTCGGAATTGGCGCCGTCAACGTCAACGTACCCCCACAGCTCGAGCAGGTTGTCGAGCTGGTGTCAAAAGCCAGCGGATGGGCCATTTTTCTCACGCTGCTCGCAGCAGCTGTTGTCTATGATCAGGGTATGTACCTTCGAAATCTCCAACTGCTGCACAATCCTCCACCGCTAGAATGCGCTCGCTGACCTTTCCTGTCTGTTTCAGTCAGCTATATTCTCAACAAGGGCACGATCGAGGGCCCCGCCATGAAGATGCCCTTCATTGGACCCTTCTTGCAGTCGGTGAACCCCAAATTCGAAGAATATTATGGAAAGTGGTTGAGTGGACCCTTGAGCTGTGTCTCGGTCTTCCACAAGTTCGTCGTTATTGCCTCGACCCGTGATATGGCTCGGAAGGTTTTCAACTCGCCCACTTTTGTCAAGCCCTGCGTTGTCGATGTTGCACACAAACTGCTCGGAAAGGATAACTGGGTCTTCCTCGACGGCAAGGCCCATGTCGATTACCGCAAGGGCTTGAACGGCCTTTTCACTCGCCGCGCTCTCGAGATCTATCTGCCCGGTCAGGAGGAGGTGTATAATCGCTACATTGAGAAGTTCGTCCAGATCACCAAGGAGGCAGGCGGACAGCCGGTCCCCTGGATGCAGGTGTTCCGTGAAGTTATCACCGCCGTCTCTTGCCGCACCTTCGTTGGTCACTACCTTTCAGACGAGGCCGTCAAGAAGATTGCCGATGATTACTACCTCATCACTGAGGCCCTCGAGCTCGTCAACTTCCCCATCATAATCCCCTTCACCAAGACATGGCGCGGCAAGAAGGCTTCCGACATGGTGCTTGCTGAATTCTCCAAGTGTGCTGCCAAGAGCAAGGTTCGCATGAATGCTGGGGGTGAGCCCAACTGCATCATGGATGCTTGGGTTCTCGACATGATCAAGTCCAAGAAATGGCGCGAGGCGGTTGAGGCTGGCAAGACTGAAGGTGTTGAGAAGCCGACCCATATTCTCAGAGAGTTCACCGATTATGAGATTGCCCAGACTCTCTTCACCTTCCTGTTCGCTTCTCAGGACGCCACAAGCAGCGCTGCCACCTGGCTCTTCCAGATCATGGCCCAGCGGCCGGAGATTCTTGACCGCATTCGCGAGGAGAACTTGACTGTTCGCAGGGGCAACCCCGACCATGCTGTGAACCTCGAGGAACTTGAGTCCATGGCCTACACTCGTGCCGTTATCAGAGAGCTCCTCCGTTACCGCCCCCCTGTCCTGATGGTTCCTTATTTGACCAAGAAGCCTTTCCCTATTACCGACACTTATACTGTTCCCAAGGGCGCCATGGTTATCCCCTCAACGTATCTGGCCCTCCGCGACCCCGACGTGTACGAGAACCCCGACGTGTTCGACCCCGAGCGTTACTACACCGGCGATGCCGAGGAGAAGGGCGCGAAGAACTACCTCGTTTTCGGAACCGGGCCTCATTACTGCCTCGGGCAGCACTATGCCCAGATGAACCTGGTCTTGTTCATTGGCAAGGCGTCGTTAAAGTTGGACTGGAAACATCACCCAACTCCTCTTTCCGAAGAGATCAAGGTGTTTGCCACCATTTTCCCCAAGGTAAGTTTGACTGGTCCAAATGAGGCGCTTGACAGAAAGGAAGCTGACATTAACACTAGGACGACTGCCCGTTGACGTTTAACGAGTTGAAGTGGTAAAAGATGAGGACGAATAAGGAATGGATAATATGGGACGGACGGGATGGATGAAATAATTTGGTATAATGAGGCTGGGACACGGAAGTAATGAGGAGACGCAAGTCGACACTTCTTCTGTTTTGAAAGAACCAATACCCTTCTTTCCAATCAGGCGTACTGGGTATCTTTTCGCTTTTTTTTTTATAAAAAAAAATGGAGTGGCCGAAAGAGGGGCTCTTCGACCGTGGGGAGATTGATGGAGAGGTAATGGATGGACGGTCTAAAAGACATTAGTAATTTTTAGTTGTACATACCCCCTTTTGCAATGACAAAAAATATCATGACCATTTAAAAATGAAGAGAAGAGGAAAGACAGGCTTGAGAGAATCGATGGGTTGGATGGCATATAAACTAAGCTTCTCTTCTTTGTTCTGCATATTGTGGCGTTGCTTGGATGCTACAAAAGGATAGTCGTGTTATAACAAACCCGGGTAAGCCATGCGAAACAGAGGCTCAGACCAACGTCATTTGCTGTTGTGTACCAATCGTGAGAGCCGGTTGGCACGGGTGAGGTCGTCGAGGAAGGTTATTCGGAGTTGGTAATCAATTAGTGCTGACAGCTCAAAGTTTTGGTATTGGGGGGATATTATCTTCGTGTATAGAAGTAATCTCTGATAGCATAGGAAGGATGTCGCTCCTTTATAACAACTCCGCTTTCCATGTATTGTCTCATCCAGCCAGCTGAGGAGTTGCCAAGTGAGGCACAATGCGGCACCCCATCGGAGGTACAAAGATGACGACGTTAGGTGGGGCACTGCATTGGATTGCATGTACCATAGATCTCAACTGACTTCTAAGATGCACATTATTAGACTAGCTCGCCTTGCTAGTCTAGCTTCATTTTTGCGAACTGAGAACTTCCCCTCCGCATAATAGGGAATAGAATTCTGTACATGCATACGAATTGAAAGCAGACAGTTTTTCCTAATCAGACAAAATGGCATCAAGAAGAGCCCTCGCGGGCCTGGCGCAAACATGCTGCTCATCGGCAAGGTCTACGTTCACTTCCCCCTCCTCGACGAAGCTCCGAGCTATTGCGACTACTACTACTGCCAGACTTGCTTTGCGCCAATCTACGCAACAACGGGCATTCGTAACTCGCGCCACCGTTACGCGTCAGTACGCGCCTGCGTTAGTAAAGAAGACAGCATACTCCAGCGAATCCGCAGCGCCGCCGGGAGAGGAGAAGCCGAGCAAGATTTGGAACTTTGAGGAGGTAGGTTTATGCTTTTGCCATATTGTCCCGCTTCCAAAAAGCTAATAATGTGTATTTCAGGTCCAAAAACTGATTTCATCCCCTTCATCCTCCGTAACAATCATCGGTACGCCCCTTTTCCTCTCCTCCGGCTCACTCACCCCTTACTCCCTCCTATACACTCTCCACGTTCGTAGACTAACAGCAAAATAATAGACTCCCGCGAACCTTCCGAACTCCAAGAAACAGGCCGCATCCCCGGAGCAATCAACATCCCCGTCAAATCTGCGCCCGACAGCTTCTTCATCCCCGAGGATGAATTTGAGGACCACTACGGGTTTCCCAGGCCCAGCAAGGACACCGAGGTGCTATTTTACTGCAGAGCGGGCGTGCGCAGCCGGGCGGCAGCGGAACTGGCCAAGCATGCTGGGTGGACAAATGTAGGCGAGTACCCGGGCAGCTGGTTGGATTGGTTCGAGAAGGGGGGAAAGATTGAGCGGTAAAAGAAGCGATATATATGAAAATATATACATAGAAAAAGGACAAAGCAAGAAGAACCAGACCAAGGGTTTCATTCGAAGCAACTTCTCTCTTGCAGGCCCAGCTACTTGACCTTTCAGAGCCCAATAATATAAGATAAATCGTTGTGAACGCCGTCAATGCCCCAAAAAGAAAACTTTTCTGCACAATCATACAAGCTAACTTCCCTTTCTTACCCTTTAAAAGAACATCCTGCTCGCTCCATCCTTCGGCGTATCCCCAGCAGGAGGCTTCTTATCATCTCCCACGTCCGAAACAGGACTTCCATGCGCAAAGAACAAAATCTTGATTGCGAGGGCTAGTCCGAAGTGGAGCGCAACAACCAGCACAAGCAAGACCTTACTCGTCTGCCTATCCGTCGCGCTCAGCACGGGATACAAGTTCCTGAGCAGGAACGCAACAGAAACGCCGAATCCCACACCGACAAACACCCAGTTCAATATCGCGATCGGGCTCCAGCTGATCAGCGCAACGGGGATCCAGATCAGGTTTCCGTAGCCGTACAGCGCCCAGCACTCCAGCAGGTTGGCCGACTCGCTTCCAAAGTACTTGAGGGCGAGGTATAAAATCATTGGGATGACGAATGTGTATCCGTAAATCAAGCCAGCGGCACCTAAGTTTACCACATGATTAGTTCCTCCTCTGTTCACATCATATTCCGCACCCACTCCACTACTGGACACCAGACGGTTGAGGGTTTTTTTTTTAAAAAAAACAAAAACAAAAAAAAAACAAAAAAAAAATAAACAAACAAACTTACCACTCAACAACTCAAAATCATACGCAAACTCTCCCCTCCCCGTACTAGCCAAATACGCCGAAATTGTCCCTCCAAGAAACAAAATCAACACAACAGTCGTAGCGATCCAAAACGGCCCGTACAAATCAGGGTTGCCCTCCAACACATCCAAGAAATTAGCCCTTGGGTATAAGGCGGCCCAACATCTTGCCAACACCGAGCTGGTATCAACATCAAAGAATTGTGCGTAGAATCCAAGCGTCCATATCAGCTTTTTGGTAGGTTGTTGTCCTGATGAGGAGCCGCCGGCTGTGGCGGGCAGTGGTAAGCCACCGGGGGAGGAACGTGGCTTGTTTCCGCCGGCAGAAGGGGAAGAAGTAAACGTTGAGTTGTGGAATTCGAGGTCTTCTTGGAGGTCTGTATGGCCTAGGTCGCCCTGGAAAACAGTAGAGTGTTAGGATGGAGGGGATGGAGGGGAGGGGGAACAGAGAACAAACTTCATCATCTACGTCTACGACTGCGTCGTAGCCTGATCTTGACATTTTAAATTCGGTCGCCCCGGATATTAGAACGCTATAGGGGTGGTCAATAAGTATGCGCGCTGTGGTGATTCAGCTGAAAGCGGGCGGTGGTGAAGTTGGTTGTTGCTGATACACAAACGGTTTCCTGGGAGCTTATGACAGCTGTTGCGTAGACAGGAATCAGAGCAACTGCTTGGCACAGTCTAAACTCACACATGGTCTCCCGCTTGCGCCCCAGAAGTCTTGGCAGTTCTGTAGAACGCTTGGTCCACCCTCTTGATGACATATCACGTGAGGAGCGTGGAATAAGTCGAGAAGCAACATCTACAATTTACAATCACAAAAAGACAAGAAATATGCGTCACGTCATGAATTTAGATGGTCAGGAGTCTTAGACTATTGGTCATATCCGGAATATACATAGGCCAGATTGGTTTCCCGTATGCCTCTCCCCGACGACCACCCTTCGTAGAACGATAGCAATGCCGAAAAATACCAAAGACGCCAGACGACCGTGATCTGATGATTTCTGTGTTGTGGGGGCGAAACCGCTTATTTGAGCTTCTTCTTGGGGCGGAGCTGGTTGGTGTGGCCGCACTTGCGCTTTCTGCAGTTGGTGGCACGAGGGGGGAGACGAGCCTAAAGATTAAGGGTTAGAAGAGACGTCCTCTCTCATAGTGAGAAATATGGTCGTCGCTTACGTAGCACTTGCGGCAGATCATCTTGTCGCAGTTGAACTTGGAGGCAAGAGCCTTGAGGGAGGGCTCAATGATACCACCACGGAGGCGGAGGACCAAGTGGAGGGTAGACTCCTGTAAAACCATGCGGTTAGCATCCTTTGTCTATGCCTCCCAAATTTCCAATATCGAATTTCGACCACGTCGTCGGTAGTGGCAAGCCGCGGGAGTTCCAGCTTCTTTTTGTTCCCATGCAAGCTGGTTGTTCAAGTTTGACCAGAATTGCCCTCCACTTGCTGCCCCTAAAAGAACCTCCCACACAGACCCTTCATCCCAAACCCCACGGCTGCCGATTGATCGTGATTTTCAAATGCGGTGATGTAATAGAATACGAACGAACCTTCTGAATGTTGTAGTCAGAGAGGGTGCGGCCATCCTCGAGCTGCTTGCCAGCGAAGATCAGGCGCTGCTGGTCAGGGGGAATGCCCTCCTTGTCCTGAATCTTGGCCTTGACATTGTCGATGGTGTCCGAGGACTCGACCTCGAGGGTGATGGTCTTACCCGTGAGGGTCTTCACGAAGATCTGCACTGTTCATGGTGGAAAAATTCCTGCGTCAGTAACGTTCTCAATTTTAATCTCTGTCATTCAGACAGTGAGCATACTGGGGGTGTTGGCGACGTACTCTTGACCGATTCCCACGGAGGCTGCTGATGAGGTTGACGGGAAAGTTCAACAGGAAGCCGTAAATTTTGGTGGGGGTTAGAATCGCCTGCACACAGCGCGTCTAGGGCTCGCAGCCGGAAATTCCAGGCAATGTGGGTCATTTTTACAGTGTGCACTGTTTGGATCAACCAATGAGCACTGTACCCAAGCTTGCCCATTCCAGGAAATTTGTGGAGCTCTCTTCCTTGCAGTCATTCAGCCAACACCTCCAACATCAGAACGTCAGTGCATGGACTTTAAAGCAATCACGGGTATCACTTGATTTCTCATCGCCTATCTATCTTGGTGATGACGCTCATCTTGACAGGTCACCCGTCAAGGACCATTGCTTCGAGCTCCTCCTCCACCTTTCGGCGCTTCACCCTGCTCTGCCATTCGAATAGATATCTCTCCAAACTGTAGACGGCTTGTACCAGATCCCTTATTGACAAGCCCGCTGCCTCTGCGGCAACCTCGTAGAATCTCTTTGCGGGCCCCTCAAGCTCATCAACATACTTGAACCTCTGGCAATCTGAGCCCAGCCTCTTGATCTCCGCCTCCTCATTTTCAGGATCTAGTCTTGGGTTGACAAACTTGGACGCCTTCTGTACTTTGTATATCCGAGCCTCAATATCCTCTTCTGAGACTCCCTCGGTTCGGGCTAATGCCGGCACATCCTTGAGAGGGAACAGTCGATCGATCTCCGTTTCGCCTGTCCAAACTAGCGATTAGCTGTATGTCTTCCGGAAAAGAGACCCCGCGCACCTTACCTGTAGTTCTCTTCTCTAGTTGAGTCTCTTGGAACCAGGTCAAGAGCTCGACAATATCCTTTTTCTCCATAGACCATATTGCTTTGGGGTTTGTATGCTCATAATCTGGTATAGTAGGTCTCGTGTCTGGTTGTTTCTGAAATTCTGCCTCCCATACTTCCCAATTCATCTTAACGCATAGAGGATCGTTATAATCGCGCGGGTATCGTCGTATGCCATCGAAAGGATATGTTTGCTTTGTTGCTACGATCAGGGATGCTACTAGCAGCACATCCGGGATGTCAAGGAGAATGTTTCTGTCGTGGGAAGCCTGTCTTGTTGGGAAAGAAAGACGCATTTCCAGGAGCCTATATATCCTTTGTGTGTATTGATGGAGCTCGGCTAGCAAGGAGCCAGGTTAGTAACATCTCTTTAGGAGCGAGAAGAAACAGAACGGCGATACGTACGCGGAAGTGCAAGATCCCTCAAGTAAAGATAAAGCAACGGTGGTGCCGGTATTGTAGGGAACTCCATCCCATGGTTCTCCTTATAGCCCAGCATCAAAGCCATTATAGACCGATGTAGTTCGCTTCCCTTGAACCTCGCATATCGAGTAAGCAAGGAAGAGTGAGCCCAACCGGGCAACCGCTCCCTCCAGTCCTTTGGTACATGGTCCATCTGTTAACCCGTTAGCAACTCCAACCTTGCCTCTCCTTCCACTCATAAAACTCACCGCCCCCAAAAACGGCATCTGATTATTCCTAGCCCACCCCCAAACATCCCCAATCCTCACAGACTCCTGTCTCAACAAACAAGCCAAATAAACCATCCCCAACGTATCCATTACCCCGGGCAACACCCAAATCTCGCTCGACCAACTTTTACTCTTCCTCTTCTTACCCATCCCACCAACACCATCCTCCTCTTTTTCCCCATCCTCTTCAACAGTCTGCGAGCTAAACAAAGCCATTCCGCCCTCTTCATGCCCTCCTCCATCACCAGACTGTCTCGTCCCCATCCCACTACTACCCCCCTCACCATCCTTGGCCTTTTTCTCAAGCCCAGGAAAATCCCTAACCCTCAATAACCACAAATCCCTGCAGACACTCTCCAGCTCTGGGTGAAATCCTTTCTCTTTCACTAACCATGCAGTCTGCTTCCTCAGTAAGAGCTGCAAGCACTCCAGATAAAGCTTGCGAGCTTCGTTTCCCGAAAGCTGCTTCTTCTCCTTGACTTTCTTTTCGGACTTTTTTCGAATTGTTTTGCCGATTTTACCAAAGTTGTCTTCCTCGTCTACGTCGTATTGGATGTATCCCTGTCAAAAACACAAAAGGATATCAAGGTTAATGGGACGGGCCGTGGTGGTGTGTAACAAGTGTTGAATCAGTAGTGTCACAAACATACCTGAACTTGATGCCCATTCTCGCAGTACCGCAATCCATCCTGTAGGTACCACCGCCGCGATGAACACTCATCGCATGTTTGACCCTGCGGGAAGCGGCGGTAAGAGCGCGGGGCCATTGCGGTGCCCGAGTTCTGGGAAATTTTACTGTGTTTGCGATGGCTGGCGACGGATATTCAAAATGACGTTGAAATGATGGCCGTGAATTAAGATGGGTTGTTGTGTTGATGTCTGTGTGGCTGACTGGTGTCCGAGCTTCAATTGTCAAGGCCAAGTCACAATTATACAGTTTTGAGTCTTTGTGTACCATCAACCGAGCAAGTTTTACTTGTATGAGAGAAAAGTTGGCAGGATTTCCAGAATATGATACTTGAATAAGTACCTGAAATTGGCAGACCCGATTTATTGACACTCCAGGTCAGAGCCAACTGCACGCCAACTTCCAGTCAACTTTCGCAATCGCTATCTAACTCCTGCGGCTGGCTTTTCACATTGTTCTCATTGGATTCATCAAATTGTAAGCTACAATACATAATAAGCCAATCCTGATGCACACGGACATTCCCGATAGAAGCTGAGACCACGTCTCCTGGCACTGATAAGACCAAATCACATGAATGCAAATGGCACAACAGATTTTTGGAACCACCGAAGAGCGTCTTCAATTCTATCGGACGGCGCTCCTGTTTCTCGCAAGCCTATCCTCGAACTCCGCACAATTTCAGTGGGTAAAATGAGAGCAAAGAAATCAGACGTTGGCCATGCGAGTGGTATAAGACCTTGTGTCTTAAGCCCAGTCAAATTGTCCAGATAGAATCATCAAAAACGCAACCATGAGAGCCCGGAGCTGCAGACTGTCAGCACCCAGGAGATATCATATACGACATCCCCTTCTCCTCCCAGAACAGATAAGGATCGTGTGAATTGCTGGTATCAAGCAAACGCCAGGCTCTTCATTCACAACATTAGAGAGGTAGCCATTTATTTCTGGCCCTCCTTGGCATCGATAGCGGCCTCCTCACCCATGGCAGTCTGAACGGTGACGACTGTATATTCATGTTAGTCTCTCAACATCGACAGACATCATCAGTGGTTTCAAGCTTACGGGTCTCCTTCTCCTCCTCTTTGAAAAGCTTGAGAATCTTCTCGCCAACCTCGCCATCGGGAAGCTTGACGTCGTCCTTGGGCTCACCCTCGGAAGTCATCATGTTGAGGTAACCATCATCAGCAATGTCGAGCTAGAAATAAACAAATTGTCAGAGCATGTCAAAGTTTATTCAGCGGGTATATAGACGTACGAGAATGTATTCGTTACGCTTGACAACGGGGACATCCATGTTGTGGGTGGAGGGAGAGAGATCCTCGAGCTTCTTGCCGGTGAAGATATCGATGGCGACAAGATGGACCTTGGCGTGACCGTGCTTGCCGGTCTTGGAGGTGGACATGTCGACGATCTTGCAAGGGCGGTTCTTGATCACGACGAAGCCGTTCTTGCGCAGAGCAGAGCACTGCATGGGGTAGGTGGTCGAGGCACCGGCATCACCGCCGGCCTCCATCTCGAAATCATGGTCCTGGTGCTGAAAAGCGATATATAGTCAGCATGGTGCTTGCGAGGATTTCATGACGATTCCTGCAGGCGTTGCATCGGCGAGGGTATTGCGCGCGATCTCGATGCGTGTCTGATCGTGGAGTGCCCTTTGCGCGAAAGGCGAAGACGGGATGCGGGGTGGATTTTTTTGCCGCCCAAGAGCACACACACCACACACACACAATAGAAGACGCACGAGCACAATGCGATGAACCAAGCTGATGAAGGAATGAAGCAACTCACCTGCTCAGCCATTTTGAAGGATCTTGGAAAAGATGATGAGTTGTCGAAGAATAACAAAGTAGCCCCAAGAAGATGATTGAGGTGGCTCCGGTGGAAGAAGGTGCAAATCGATGTCTAAGGGGAAGGGCTCAGGTAGGAGGAGGAATTTGCCAGAGGTTTTGAAGGGCCGGCGGAAAGAAAAAAGGCGGTTTCCCCGCCAAGTACCCCTCCTCACTCGAATGTCCTTGAACACTAAATTTAATTTGTTGGTGGGCTCGCCCTGTGCTCTCAAAGGTTCAGAGTGGCTTTGCGACCCGTTAGCGTTTCGCTGGGGCCTAGCGCATTTCTAGTAACAAGGTTTTATTATTTAAATGTTTCTTTGCCTCTCCTTAGCCACGACACCCTCACCACCTGCCAGGCCACTTGCCACATCTCTCAAGCTTTTTCAGCCTGGTTGAACCTGGAAACCCTTGTGAAAAAAGGGACTCGGTTACCCCACAACACACGGCCCGTCAAAATTGCCAATGGCAATTGGTCCAATGCTAAAATATTCCATTCAATATTTTGAACTTTCCACAACGCGAAGTATACTACCGAATTCATGAAGCACAAAAGGTTTTCCGTAGCTCCAGTGTTCCATATCTGGCGGGACTTTGCACCTTAACACTGCCACCCAATCGCCCGATCACAAAACCCACCACTTTGTGACCTGTGAGACAATGGAGCTTCTGAACCTTTTCGATCAAACACCCTCGTGCCCCGCCTTGAATCGTGATGCTTCCGGCTCTTTTAGTCCTATTTAGGAATGGATCAATTCAGAGTTGAGAACCCCGCCTCGGGTTTGTAGCTCAATAACGGGCCAATCAACGGCCAGATTATCCAGGTAGTGATCAGCCGCTGATACCAGCTGTAACCAGCTGCAACCAGCTGTTGAACGCGGCTCTCTCCGAAGCCAGCACTGGCCAGCGCTCAAGGTCCAGTAATCCGCTATCTGCTCAAGCTCCAGGTACCTGACCAACTAAATCCATAGCTCCCTGTTCACAAGTGTTCCGAAGAGGTGCAAGTTGCGGCGTCGCAGACGCTGGCCATAGCAGCAATCCATGATTGAACTTCATACTTCTGATTTCTTTCCCAACTAACTCACAATGTGGCTTGATCGACTTGCAGGACAGCATACGGGAGGCACTCCGCCGCCATTGAACGCCCGTTCGTCACCGCTCCCCCGGCGAACATCGAGTGGCATCAGTCCATATATGACGTCGCAAAGACCGGGCATTTCTCCCAGAGGTTCCTCGTTATCTTTAGTATCCAACGATTCTTCGGCTTCATCGCTCCTTGCATCCTCAAAACGCGCCAATGGATCTGCATTGAAGCAATCCACAACGGTCGATAATGCTGCCGACCCGGAAGAGGTTCTTGCGAGAATACTAGGCCCGTTGGTGGACAATGGCAGGGATGCAAGCTTGGAGGAACACGACTCAGTCAGGATAACTGAGGAGGATCTGGCTCTTGACTTTGATTTTGGAGGTTTGAGTCTGCAAGAGCTGGCAGAAGGCGATTTCGCCGAGCAACAGGGCCTAGACACTTACAGGCCGCAGACGGTGGAAGATTGTATGTTTTCCCAAGCCACCGCGGCTTGCTATTTCTTTACTTATAGCTTTGAATTAGTTGAACGAGATAAAGCCAAATTCGAAGAGCTTCATCGGTCCATTCGAGCGTGCGATGACATCCTGAACTCTGTCGAGACGAACCTGACCAGCTTTCGTAATGACTTGGCCGCTGTGTCCGCCGATATCGAGAGCCTTCAAGCCAGATCCACAGCGTTGAACGTCAGGTTAGAAAACCGGAAAGCCGTCGAGAAAGCATTAGGCCCCATCGTTGAAGAGCTGAGCGTGTCACCAACGGTAGTTTCGAAGATCGCAGAAGGCCACATTGACGAGGCATGGGTGAAAGTCTTGGCGGATTTGGACAAGAGAGTGGCAGCCCATAAGAAGAATGCGCAGTCATCGCAACAGAGCAAGGCACTGGCTGATATTGGACCATTACTAGAAAAGTTGGTTCAGAAGGTATGTGTTTAACATTAACATTCTAGGAGTGTGTACTGTGTCACTAACAGCTTCAGGCTGTCGAGCGGATACGAGATTTCCTTGTTGCCCAGATAAAGGCGTTGAGATCACCCAACATCAACGCACAAATAATCCAACAGCAAAACTTCCTTAAATTCAAGGATCTGTTCTCCTTCCTAAACCGACATCAGCCCGTTCTTGCCGGCGAAATATGCCAAGCATACCTCAATACCATGCGATGGTACTATTTAAATCAGTTCAGCCGTTATGAAAAGTCATTGGAGAAGCTGAAGCTGCATATTCTCGATAAAAACGATGTACTTGGGCACGAGGACACATCTAGGAGAACAGCAGTTCTCTCGAGCTCAAAGCTTGCAGGCCCGCCGCACGATGCCTTCAATTTAGGGAGGAGAATCGACGTCTTGAGAACCCAGAATCAGCTTGCTATCTCCTCATACCTCGCCGAGGAGGACCAATCGACGCATTACCTCGAAGTTCCATTTAGAAACTTCAACCTAGCTCTCGTCGACAATGCTACGGCAGAGTATACCTTCTTGGCCGCCTTCTTCTGCCCTGCTCTCTCCTTCGCGGCCATATCCCGCCACTTCAACTACATCTTTGAGACTACCTTTGCCGTGGGCCATGCCCTGACGAAGCAGCTGGTAGCTGATACATACGATGGGCTCGGTATACTTCTCTGTGTCCGTCTCAACCAGCACTTCGCCTTTGAGCTTCAACGTCGCCGTGTCCCTGCCGCGGATAACTACATCAACGGCACGGCTATGGCTTTATGGCCCCGACTACAAAGTATCATGGACGCTCACTGTGAATCAGTCAAAATACTAACAGCCGCTCTTCCTACACGCGCTGTATCAGCTGCCAGCGCCAAGGCTGCCTCCGCAGCTCCCCACGTCGTTACTCAGCGATTTGGGCAGCTGCTTCACGGCATTCTGGCACTGAGTGCAGAAGCAGGCGATGATGAACCCGTGGTGGCCAGTCTGCGCCGGTTACGGACCGAGGTTGAGACTTTCTTGGTTAAAGCGGGACAGGCATCGTTTGGAGCTGATACGAGGAAGAGGGAGAGGTTCTTGTATAATAACTATAGTTTGATTCTGACTATCATCAGTGACGTGGGAGGCAAGCTGGCTTCGGAGCAGCAAGAGTACTTGGAACTGTTGAAGGGGAGGTATCAGGAGGCTGCGTAGATTAGTGAGAATAAAGGTAAAAGTACAGAGCGAGGGCACTAGAGGTTTAACGTGGAGCTGAGGGAGGTAAAAATGGGTATAAACTAGTAGTACTGTAGCAGAGCAGATGGGGAGTCATGTGGTGTTCCTGATGGTTCAGATTGTAGCATGATACCAGGGCGTCATAGCAGACAGCTACCATATTTGTGGTTTGCCTCAACATCAGACTACTCTACCTTGTTGGTTACCCCCCGTGGTTTTATGCCTTCACCGATTTTTGATTCCAGATCGCAACCAAAACGTACAAGTCTACCGGAAACGCCCATATCCTAGTAATTTTAGTTGCAAGCGTTCTAGATAACGCAAATATTGCAACACTTCTCTGTAATAGTCAAAATAGCAAAAACGATACGAAAGAACTCTAAAAAAGAAAGAATAAATAAGTGGTCAAAGATCTACCTACCTCCACCACCACGCCCTCAAGATCTCCGTCACATATCCCAGCGGCCCTCCTCTGTCACCAAGCAGCTGGTGTCCCCCACCATACCTCCTCAACAACACAGCCAACACACCCACCACGACTGTCAGTCCCACATTTCTCATCGGTCTTCTATAAGCCCACAGTACCTTTATGGCTTTATCCCTTTTCTCCTTCCACTCCAACTCCCTAACTTGCTTTTGAAAGAACTCTTCCCCTTCTTCGATCTTCCATTGCACTCCGCTGCGCCCAGTCTTAAGCACGCTCCACCTGCTGATCCTCTTCCATTGCGGTAACCTCTCGGGGGGGAACTCCTTCATTAAACTCACTGCATCTCTTATCAGACCTTCTATGTCTAGAGGATTAGGCAGTTTGCTCAGTATGCTGTGGAGCATTTCCGGTTCATCGAAAGGAATATCTAATAATTCCTCTCGACGGGAGCGGACGATAGCTGCGAATAAGTAGATTGTGAAGACTGGTTCTTTGGATAGTAACACATCGAAAAGGCGGGTGATTTCTCCGAGAGTGGTAATGTCGTGCGCGTACATTGTTAAGGTGCCTGACAAGGCGAAGAATGGTTCGGTAGAGGAGAGGTGCTGCCATAGTGGTGGATCTGAGAGGCGGAGGATGTCTGGTAGAAGGCGAAGCTGAGATATGGCGGGTGAAAGAGAGGGGAGCATGAAGTCCCTGATACGGAGGAGGGACAGATGGGATAGTGCTGGGTATCGGGTTGATGGTGGGAGGACCAAGAGTAAGACTTGGGAGATGTCGTGGTATCCTTGGAAGTAGGAGAGTTGAGAGTGGTGACGGAGAGTTGAGAGGATTAGTGTCGAGAGCTGGGTTTTTTGAAGGTTGAGGAGGGCTTCATTGTCATCTGGGATGGAAAGTTAATATAAGGTGTGTGTGTGAAGGGGAAATGAGGAAAGGGACGTACGGTTGGGATAGTAGACGAAGGCACGGTTAACGTCTAATTGGACTTGGTCTTCGTCTTTATGGCGGGGAAGAGATTTCCAGGAGTCTTCTGAATCGTTTTCTGTTTTCTCGGGACTGAGGCCGAGGAGAATTGGCCCTGGGGTGAGAGTTAGTTTGGTGCTCTGAGCGAAACGTGGAAACGAATAAGACGCCACCTACATGCTTCTTGCCGAATAGTATCTGTCAGGAACCCTCCTGGTGATTCCGCCAGAGATGCCAAGGCCTCTAGATCTCTTGATTGGCATGCTTGAAGGATGGCCGTTTCCTTCTGTTTCAGTGCCCCCTCTTGAGGATCGGGTAGCTTTTGGCTAAGAGGTCCCTCTATGGGACTTTCCGGTTTCTCCGTCATCATTCCGTCAATCTTCTCGTTTCTCTGTAAAGCTAGGCTAATAGTAACCTAGTTGTTGTGTCGTTACGGTAGAATGAAATGAGAAAAAAAGAATGTAAAAAGTGACAGATACGCTTTTGGTGAGACAAAAGCAAGGAGGTTTGACTTTGTGGGACAAATAGCCAATTAAATGATCCTACATCCCTGTCTTGGGTTCTGCATACGGAAGATCACAATAGCTTCAGCAGCGACCAGTTGTGAGTTGGCGATGAGGTGTTGTTTCAATCTGTCGGTAGATTCCAGATTTAATGATACCCAAAACGGACGGATCTAAGATGCCAGCAGCAGCAACCCGCCTATTAGTCTAGCGTGGGTGACGTGCGCCAGCAAACAGTCCGGGAGTCTTGACCTCCAGCGCCCTTTTCTCGTTTAGTGACGTACATCTACCTCACCAGCTCCCGATAATTTGTCGTCTTTTCGATCCATTCAGTCTCATAAGCCAAGATGCAGCCTGCAAGATCACGAATTCTGCCCAATAGCTCGCCCGACCGGTGTGTGTGGGCCGTAAACATGCCATGCAGCTCTGGGATTTCTCTGCCAAGCCCGGTTTATCACCACCCAAAATGGGCTGAGGACTCGAGCAAATGTGATGTATCAACATTGACCATGTACAGTGGGTAATCCGTCCCGAGAGCCCAGGAGAAGTCACACCTCCCCCGAGCGGTCATGTTGATCAGGGTCCTTGTACGGATAATTCCCGATATCGTCCATTTCAAGTAGTGTATCACTTGTATGTATGTAGTGTAGCACGCAAGCAGTGACAACACCCGCCTCAGGATTACAACACTTCCCCAATCCCCATGCGGGCCCACGCAAATGATGGGAGGCAGTTCTGCCCATAAAACGCTCTGTAGAAATGGATCAAATCACGACCTTTATTTTTGAGGTGCGCAATGAAGAGCATCGAGTGGCATGGAAGGGTTCCGAATTTGGTGGGAGGGAGGGACGGGATGGGTGAGGGGAGGAAGTTGCATCTGCAGCGATCCAAAGTTGGCTTTGCTGATTCCCCACGCTGATCAACCTGCATTCAACTTCGAATCTGAATCGTCCCGGTCTCCCTCAACCACAGGCACCTCTCTACCTACCTGGGTGCTGGACACCGCTTAGGAAACTACCGGCTTGTTTCATAGAAACAAGTACCAACATAAATTTCATCTGCCGCGACCTGCATGTCATTGTCACTTTAACCTCCCAATAAAATCCCCATCGTTCGATTTTCACGACACCGCGACATCGATCTGTCCGTCCATTAATACCGGGGCCACACTCGCCCAGGTTTTAGTTGCTCCGTCGGGATTTTTTTCTTTCCAAGAAATCGTTCAACATGGCACTCCAGACCACTGTGTTTAGAGATGGGGCATGGGTGACCGAAACCGTCAGCCTCCAATCTATTATCAAGGCCCATGCCCCCAGCAACCAAACAAGGCCTACTGTTGCAGCCGCACCACGTTGTGGCCTGCTTACAAAGACGGCCATCGAGAGCTCCAAGGTTAATCAAATATTGCCTGTCAAACTCAGATCGCCTCTACATAATGATGTTGCCTTCATCGGGGTGCGTATGAGCCTTCACTTGATCATAAAAGGCTTCGAGCTAACTCATGTCATGCATGTAGGAACACTTCGTCCAAGTCTATCAGCTGCGTAGAGATGGACGCCTCAAGGAGATCATCAGGAAAACCGATTTTGGATGTCGGATACGCAATGCATGCGTGGTTGGACCTCCTGACATCAAGAGTTTTGATGAAGTCCAAGTCGACGCCCTCGCACCCATCATTAAACCGGACCCAGACTTGCCTTTCCCAGCCATCCAATCTCGACTACCACCCCAGCTCCTGATGGTCGCGCTAGAGAATGGGGATGTTGTCTTTTTATTTGTTCGTTCGGGCTCGGACGGCAGACTGGAGTTTGTTGTCGAACGCTTCCAGAACCCCCGGGCTTCTCCAAAACTGGGCTTCCGCGCAGCTATTGACCCCAGCTTCCATTACATGGTCCTTACCTGCCCCGAGGACTACTTTGTAGTTTATGAGCTGGAATCACGACAGCAGCTTGAGCAAAGGTACGCTAGAGGTGAGCCCCTGAGACCCGTCAGGTTCTCTCGCAGCCGTTCTGTGCAGGGAGTCATCCAAAATGTTGCCTTCCTATATCCAAGGGCAGCCGACAAACATCACATCATTCTGCTCCTCATCATTGTCAACAATGAAAAATCAAAAATGGTGATCTACGAATGGACAACGGGAGAAGACCTAACAGGCGTTCTTTCCGAATCTAAGAGGGGCCATCGTATTCCTCACGAAAATAGGATGCCTTTATTACTCGTTCCTTTAACCGTTAGGTCAGCCTTCATCGCGGTATCGGCTGATCAAATTTCGGTATGCACCGAGTGCTTGCATGGCCCGCCAAACTTCGAGACGATTGACTTGGAGCTGGAACCGCCGACCTCCCACCACAATGGGTCGGGTATGCCACTCTGGACCTCGTGGACGAGGCCGTCTAGACTTGAATCTTTTTTTGAAAGACGAGATTCCTTCTTCCTAGCTAGGGAAGATGGCGTTGTGATTTATATTGAGGCTGATGACGAAAGTCTCATCAACCGCAGCACACTGGTCCAAAGGTTTGAGGCTAGTATTTCGGCCTGTGCAAGCATCGGTGACCAGCACGCAGATGTGCTCATCTTGGGCGGCGACTCGGGACCCGGAAGTGTTTGGAGGGTATGAGAATTCCAACAGTCCTAATTTATTTCGTTGATAATGCTAACTCCCTGCTCAGGCCCCTGCTCGTAAGGAAATCAAGCAGATTGGCGTCTTGCCAAATTGGTCGCCGGTGGTCGATTTCACAACTACATATCATGGGTGTGAGAAGGAAAAGCCTAACAAAACCAAGGGAACAGGGCAGCTTCAGAAACCTGATCGGATATTCGCTACTTGTGAAAACGGAAAGGAAGGTTCAATCACCGAATACAGATACGGAAAGAAAGCCTCTATTGGACTAACCATCGAAGCCCTGCCTGGCATGAGCGATACCTGGATTTTCCCATCCCGCGGATTGGTGTCGGCCCATAGTTACTGTGTGCTGCTCTCCGAGCCCGCTGGTTCCGCAATCCTTTCGTTGAGCCATGATCTCAATGCTATCGAGCCACTGGACCCTGAGTCTGTTCCATATGACTTGGACGGACCCACCCTGGCGTTCACAGATTCCGATCGTCTGACAGTTCAAGTCACCACTGGATCTGTAGTTCTCGCCAGTGGGAGTAGAAGGTGAGAGAAACGACAAAGTTGATTCCTTTTCACCAGCCACTGACCTGGTAAATTCGACAGTGCTCGATACGTACATAGTAGCTTCGAGTGTTTCACTGGCGCCATAGTGTTGGATGCCTACGTCGTAGACGAGTGTGTTGCTATTTCGGCTCATATTGAAAGCGTATTCAGCATTTTCATCTTCAAGATTGATCAACCCAGACTCGAGCTCTCTCATGTGAGAACGATCAAGGCCCGTGGGGAGGTAACATGCCTATCGATCACTACAGACTTCACTCTATTGACTGGCATTTGGGATGGTTCGGAGCCTTTGATAGGTCGTTGCTCGTTGGGCCAACAGGGCCCGAATGAGATTGCAACCCAACCTCTTCAGGAATGTGAGTGTTTCGCTCTCGCAATGGATGTTCGACTCGAATGCTGACTTTGAACCAGTGTTAGCGGATCAGAACCGGGCAACTAACCTATCAACTCACTCTGACATTGAAAGCATTGGAAGCATTGTCTCTACCCAGGGAATGATTTTCCTCGGGACGAGGAGTGGCGAGCTGATTAGCCTGGTTGAAGATGATAGTGCTTTTAGGCTCGTAGGCTACGAGAAGTTCGGAACGACGCCTGTCACCCTGACCTGCAGTTGCCTCAAAGACAGAGCAACCCCCATCCTGTTACTTACTTGCGATAACAACCTGGTCTCTATCAATACCGATCTTAATTACGAGCTAACTGCCAAATCCCGAGTGTGGCCAATTGATTACGACAATCCAGGGGCCCCGCCTTTGCCTGTCCATCATGCTAGAGCCGTTGACATCCGGTCAGAAGCTGGCGAGCCTCAAATCCTGATTATCTCAGGAGCGACCCTGGTCCTTACAGAGCTAGAATCTGTCTCGGGACCTGTGCAGCGGAGCATTCGCCTCAACGCGACCCCAACCAAGATCATGTACTCGCACTTCCTCCAGTGCTTAGTTGTTGCGGTCCACAAAGACAACATACCGAGCCTGTTGTTCGTTGATCCGAACACTGGGGAGGATCTCTCAAAGCCGGTCGATTCGAATCAAGAACCCGTTGAGTTTATTTCTGGGCTAGGGAAACCAGGCGACAGAATACTCTGTTTGAACGAATGGAGATTCATGAAAGAAGGGAAAACGTTCTATTACCTGATTGTCGGCACACGAAATGGCCACATCGTGGTAATATCCTCTCAGAAAGAACCATCTCGGGAGGCGTCAATACCAACAAGAATCCGGTATTCGATGAGGTGGAAAAAAGACCTTCTACGGCCGATCTACTCTGTCCTCGGCTTCGCTGAAGGGTTTGTTTACTGCTGTGGCCAGAAACTTAGCTGGGAACTGGTTGAGGAGTCTTCAAAGAGGCTATTCACGCTCAAATCATTTGAGTTAGAGTCGCCAGCCACAAGTCTCAAAATATCCAACAATAAGTTGCTGGCGATGACGAACAGGGATTCGCTTGTGGTTCTTGACCACATTAGGGAAGATGATCGACAAGAGACAACTTTTTATAACACGGACCCACGAAGGCATAGAGGGGGCGACTTCGTCGAGATCACTAGCCCGGAAATCTGCAAAGGGGGTAAGGGTAGTTTGGTGCTAGTATCAGACATAGAATGCCAGATCGAGTCTTTTTGGATTCCATGGCAGACACTGGATGCAGAGTTTGAGGCCGTCCTCAGCGCATCACTTTGTGCGTCAGTGAGGAAGTTCCAAGTGGCGAGGACACGACCCGCATGGGAGGGCAACCACCGAATCCCAAGGTTCGGTAAGTTGCGGAGTTCAGAGGATGGTGCTGAATTACTCGGAATTTCTCTCAACGGGTCTATGTACCACTTCACACTACTCAGTATCGATACCTGGAGATTCTTGCGATTTCTTCAGAATCTTGCTCTCGCAAATGAAGAGCTATCCCCTCCTTCTCAACATCGCGATGTCATCGCTCGCGACCCAGAACCTAGGTTAGACAAGGGTTCTGAGATGCAAGTTGATGGGGATCTCTTGGAGCGTGTCTTAGCCAAGGGTGAGCTGGCGAGATTGGTATCCAAGCCGCAGTTCCTGTTGCGGTTCATGGAGCTCCTGGAGGAAATTGATGATGGCCGCCACACAACAGGGTTCTCTGTTGAAAATGATGGCGAGCGTTACTTGAAGCTCGGATATGATATACTGGATTACTTTTTGCGGCCGGTTATCTAGATATAGGTGCTGGTGGTAAAGAAGGGGTTCAGGGGTTGCATACTCTTATGCATACGAAGTAGTGCTTATGAAGAGATGGGCCCTGTTGTCGTGTATCGTTGTACGGATATGTATGTATGTACTGTACATAGTAGTGCAGTGCCGAGTGTGCACAAATTGGAGTAAATCAGGCCCACAACTACAAAAATTGTCGGCGCCCACCTACCCCTCCTCAGCACTGGCCAGGTTCTGATATTTTTTTTGGACGAAAGAACCCCGCGGACAGCTCGAGATGAGTGGTAGAAAACCCACCTTGATATACTCTACCTTGTCTTTGTGTGAAGCTCAAGTAAAAACTTTCATCAATGGAATGGACAATAAAGAATGTGTACTTGCCGAAAAGTGTCAAACATTGTTGAGAGAAGACTATGGATTGTTCCTTCGAACTTTATCATCTCATCTCATCTTGCTGCAGTGTGTGCCTTGAAGAGCCCCACTAAAAGTGCCCGCAGCACAGCGTCTGTGGCCCGCCACTTGCCATTTCCACAATGAAGCGTACTCTTGCTCGACGGCCCGACAACCCTCTCTTTTTTTGCCTGGTAACTGCTTGCCTCAGTCAACTTTGGCAAAAACATAATTTTGTTCTCGGCGGCAACTCATTTTTGAACCTTGCTAGGACTCAAACGATCCTACCAAACGGATTTAGTTGGACGACGAACTTCATTTTTTTGCATTCGTCTTCGTTCTTATCTATTTCTTCCTTACTAGGGTCTTCTACAAGGCAGGGCCTAGCTCTGTTCTGTTTTCACAACCGATCCCTTTCAGCGTAGTCGATCTCGACAAAACCGAAGGAACCCGAAAAATAAAATCCATACACCAAGACCGCAAAAATGGCACCCAAGAAGAAGGGAAATAAGAAGGGCAACGATGATTGGGAAGCTGAGCTCGGCGAGAGCATCGCTCCCGCGGGCGGCGCTGCCCCCGCCGAGGCCGCACCCGAGAATGAGGAGGAGCCTTCCGTCGGCGGTGGTGGTCTCATGAACCTGATGCGTAAGAAGAAAGAGAAGCGTAAGGCGAAGGGTGATGATGACTGGGAGGCTGAGCTCGGCGAGGCTGCCCCAGGTTCCGAGCCTGCACCGGAGCCCCTCGAGGATCTGTCAGCAAAGGCGCCCGTGGAGGCCAACATGGACGACGAGTTTGCGCTGCCAGAGAAGAAGGGCAAGGGCGGAAAGGGTGGCAAGCAACAGCCTGCCAAGAAGGAGGAAAGCAAGGACGAGGATGATGAAGAGGGAGGCAGAATCCTGACCAAGGCGGAGAAAGAGAAGCTCAAGAAGGAGAGGGAAAAGCAAAGAAAGAAGGAGCAGGTGCGCATTCATCAGAGTACGTATAGAGCATTGTGCAATCGCTAACACATTCGCAAATAGGCCGCAAAAAAGAAGGGTGGCGCTCCCGCCAAGGCCGAGCCTGCGAAGGCTGCTGAGGAGAAGAAGGTCGAAGCACCCGCCGCTGCTCCTGCTGCCGCTCCCGAGCCCGCCGCCGCCGGTGGTAAAAAGAAGAAAATCCCCGCCGCCCTTGCTGCACTCCAAAAGCAGCAGGAGCTCATCCGTCAACAACAAGAAGAGGCCGAAAAATTCGCTGCCGAAGAGAGGGCCAGGATAGAAGAGGAAGAGCGCCGCGAGGCTGAAGAGGCCAAGAGGAAAGAGGAAGAGAAGGCGCGCAAGAAGCAAAAGGAGAAGGAAAAGATTGAGCAGCTTAAGAAAGAGGGTAAATACATGACCAAGGCACAAAAGGAGGAGAAGGCTCGCAATGAGAGGAAACTCCAGCAAATGCTTGCTGCTGGTATCAAGGTCGATGGTATGGAGGCAGGTGAGGGTGAGGCGAAGGAGAAGGAAAAAAAGCCCAAGGTTGACAAGAGGCGGCCTGCTGGTCGTCGTCAACAGCAAGTGAGTTCATTTATCATGAGTCCGAATATGATCTAGGACCGGTACACTAACAGTGGTCCAGATCGACGAGGAGAAGGCTTTGGCAGAGGCTGCTGAGCGCGCAAGACTACAGGCTGAGGCTCTCGCCAAGGAGGCTGAGGAGAAGGCTCGCGCTGAGCGTGAGAAGGCCGAGGCCGAGGCTGCTGCTGCAAAGGCTGCTGCCGCTGCTGAGGACAGTGTAGATGAGGATTGGGAAGCTGCCGCTGAGTCTGATAAGGAGGACGTCAAGGACAGCTGGGATGCCGATACCGAGGACGAGGAGAAGAAGAAGAAGAAGGCTGACGCCACAAAGACCCTCCCATCAAGGCCAAAGAAGAATGAGGGGTCTGACTCTGAGGAGGACTCTGAGGAAGATTCTGAGGACGAGTCTTCCTCCGAGGATGAGGCAGTGACCCAGGCCAAGCTTGCAGAGGCCCAGAGAAAGAAGGAAGCTGCTGAGCGTCGTGAGAAGGCTCACCAGGCCGCCCTTGCTGCCCGGTCTAAGGATAACCTTCGCTCGCCCATTTGCTGTATTCTTGGTCACGTCGATACCGGAAAAACCAAGTTGCTCGACAAGATCCGTCAAACCAACGTCCAGGAAGGTGAAGCAGGTGGTATTACTCAGCAGATTGGTGCCACTTACTTCCCCGTCGATGCCATCAAGCAGAAGACTGCTGTCGTCAACAAGGATGGCAAGTTCGAGTACAAGGTGCCAGGTCTCCTCATCATCGATACCCCCGGTCACGAGTCTTTCTCCAACTTGCGTTCTCGTGGTTCCTCGCTGTGCAACATCGCCATTCTCGTTGTCGATATCATGCACGGTCTCGAGCCTCAAACTCTCGAGTCTATGAAGCTTCTCCGTGACAGGAAGACGCCCTTCATTGTCGCGCTCAACAAGATCGATCGTCTCTACGGCTGGAAGAAGATTGACAACAACGGCTTCGAAGAATCTCTTGCTCTTCAGAACAAGGCTGTCCAGAATGAGTTCAAGAGCCGTCTTGAGCAGACCAAGCTCGCCTTCGCCGAGCAGGGTTTCAACTCTGAGCTCTTCTACGAGAACAAGTCCATGGCCAAATATGTCTCACTTGTCCCCACCTCTGCCCACACCGGTGAGGGTATTCCCGACATGCTTAAGCTCATTGTCCAGCTTACCCAGGAGAGAATGGTTGGCGCCCTCATGTACCTCTCTGAGGTACAGGCCACCGTTCTTGAAGTCAAGCAGATCGAAGGTTTCGGTATGACCATCGATGTCATCCTTTCCAACGGCATTCTTAGGGAAGGCGACCGCATCATCTTGTGCGGTGTCGACGGTGTCATCAAAACAAATATCAGAGCATTGCTTACCCCAGCACCGCTCAAGGAGTTGCGTCTCAAGTCTCAGTACGTCCACAACAAGGAGGTCAAGGCCGCCCTTGGTGTCAAGATCAGTGCCCCCGGTCTCGAAGGCGCCATCGCTGGTTCTCGTCTGCTCGTCGTCGGTCCCGATGACGATGAGTCCGATCTCGAGGATGAAGTCGAGGGTGATCTCGCCAGCTTATTCAGCCGTGTCGAGAAGTCTGGCCGTGGTGTCTCCGTCCAGGCTTCCACCCTCGGTTCGCTCGAAGCCTTGCTTGATTTCCTCAAGGACTGCAAGATTCCTGTCGCCAACGTCGGTATCGGTCCCGTCTTCAAGCGCGATGTCATGCAGTGCGGTACCATGTTGGAGAAGTCGCCCGACTTCGCCGTCATGCTGTGTTTCGACGTCAAGGTCGACAAGGAAGCGCAGGCGTACGCTGACGAGCAAGGCATCAAGATCTTCACAGCCGACATCATCTATCACTTGTTTGATAACTTCACCAAGCACATCAAGGAGCAAAACGAGAAGAAGAAGGAGGAGTCCAAGATGTTGGCCGTCTTCCCCTGCGTCTTGACTCCTGTTGCCGTGTTCAACAAGACCAGCCCAATTGTTATTGGCGTTGACGTCGTTGAGGGTAATTTGAGAATTAATACGCCTATTTCGGTTATTAAGCCTGATCCTACTACTGGCGCCAAGACCATTATCCCTATTGGTAGAGTGTAAGTTTCTTGGTTCCCATTCGCCCTATGTTCTCATAGTGCTTACTGACGTGTATGAAATAGCACCTCTATTGAGCGCGACCACAAGCAACTTCCCATCTGCAAGGCCGGCCAACCGTCTGTGGCCATCAAGATCGAGATGGGCGGTCACCAGCCCACTTACGGCCGTCAGCTCGAAGAGAAGGATACTCTTTACTCTACCATCTCTCGCAAGTCCATCGATACTCTGAAGCAATTCTACAGGGACGAGGTCACCAAAGAGGAGTGGCAGCTTATCATCAAGCTCAAGCCCATGTTTGACATTGCGTAAGTTTTTCAAGATGGGTAAATCAAATCGCAACTTGATTTGGATGGGCAAATGGGAAAGGGAAATCATAGTACACAGGTATGTCGAAGTGATGGGGTGATGGTTATTGGATGCGGGGGCGATTGGGGACAATATATGGGTCTTATGATGGATGTGGGGTAGTGTATGGAGGATGACAACAAAATAGGTTGGAGAGGGAAAGGGCAGGGAAGGGAAGGGAAAATTTTTTGGGAAGCATATCTTTCTTTCTCTTTGTTACTTTTATCTCCTCTAGCTCCTAGTAGGACTTGTGAATTACTATCGCTTTACATGAAATTCCTTTCTGTTATTCTGTAAGATCTGGGGGAGCAATGTATATGGTTTTTTTTTCTATGCATCCAAAAGTTATGATTTTGCAGGGCAAAAGATCAAGGGTAAGGTCTCTCAAGAAATCTTTATTCTTTTTCCAGTTAACACTACCTGACTTAATTGTAACCTGTTTGTATGGTATATATGTACGCATGTGTGTGGATAACTCCCATCTCTCTAGATCTCCTTTCTCCTTTCTCCTCCCATTGGTAGAAAGAAGAAAGTGCAACATACTTTCGTTATCAAAAAAAATGGAAAGACGCCAGAATGCACTTTTTGCTTTCGCTTCATCATAATATTTTTCCCTATGAGGTCCTTTCTTTCCTTCCCAGACCATCAATCCCATCTCTATCAAAAGACCTCCGTATGCCCCCCGTAGTGTAGAAAGGATCCCAATCCCTGCAAAAAACAACAGAAAAAAACCCCCAAAAAAATAACCTTTAACAAAGACCGCTGGGAAAAAGAAGATTACTCGAGAAAGTTTAAGCTGTGAAAGTTTTCCTCTTCCTTCTCTTAAGGGTCACCAGCCTCGTCGACCTCAGCCTTGGGGGCATCGGCATCGGTCATCTCCTCATCCTTTTGGGTATCTTGCTTGCCCTCGGCGGCGGCCTTCTCCTCAGCAGCCTTCTTTGCCGCTCTCTCAGCTTCAAGACGGGCCTGAAGAGCCTGGCGCTCAGCCTCAACCTTCTCGAAGTGGCGCTGGACGACGGGGCCAGCAAGGGCGCGGATCTCGTCCATCTTGGCAATGTAGGTGGCCTTGGTGGTGTCATCACCCTCGTCGTAGAGCCAGTCCTGAATCGCTAAGTTAGTCTCGCAGTTCTCGACCACTGTTGAATCTCATCGGACAAAACGTACCTCAGTCTTCTCAAGCTTCTCCTTGATCTTTGTCTTCTCCTCCTCGCTAGCGAGCTCGGCGTATTGATCGTCAAGCTTGTTACGCAAATCGTAGATGTAGGTCTCGAGCTCGTTCTTCTTCTCCTCGGTGTCGGCAACGAGCTTGTCCTCCATGAACATGCTGGATTCCTTCTCGAGAAGGGTAGCCTTAACAGATGGCTCGAGCGACTGGACGGCGCTGACGATTGGGAGCTCGCCCTTGCGAACCTGCTTCTTGACCTTGCGGGTCTTGGGCTTTTCATCTTTAGAGTCGGTGTCCATAGCCTTAGGTAACGGTTCAGCGGTTAGCTTATTATCACTATAGTGTTTCGAAAAGGACTCGGAATCGCTAGTCGCGGGCGCCTCGGTCTTGCGACGTTTCGGCTCTCTGACATTCTTCTCCTTGTTGTCACCAGGTTTGGGTGGATTCATTGTACTCACATCGCCGTCCTTCTTCTCGTCATCCTTAACCTCCTCCTCAACCTCCTGGTCCTCGACATAGTATCCGCTCTCAACGTTCAGGACACCGTGAATGTTGACACGGGCCTTGAGCTTGCAGATCATGAAGTCTTCAGGACCGCCGGTAGCCTTTACGCCCTTGACGGAGAAACGACCAATGAAAGCAGGGACCTTGCCGGGAAGACCCTCAGGGGCAACATATCTTGCCTCGAGGTCGAAAGGTTGCTTCCGGTAGAAGGTGAGAATTTTGGTCGAAGGCATAACATTGCCGGTGTTGAAAACGGTGAGGCTGGTGTCCTCATCTGGAATGTCGGCATCCTTCTCCCAGGCGAATTCGATAGGGTAGCTGATGATGTCCTGGACAGCGAAGTCGCGGACCTTGAAAACGGGGGAAAGGATGGCACAGCTAAAAGCGCAACCACGAGCAATAGCCTCATCCTGGTTCAGGGTGAAGGAGAGGTTCTTGCTGAAGAAGGATTGGATGCGCTCCTTGATGGCGGGGACACGGCTGCCACCACCAACAACCTCGACGATGTCGATGTCCTCAACAGAGAGCTTGGAGTCGGCAAGAGCCTTCTGGAGAACCTCCGGTACCTTGTTAAGGAGGGGAGCGATCATAGCTTCGAACTCATCACGGGTAACCATGGCACGCACGTCAATGTCGTTCATGAGAGACTCGATGTTGAGAGGTGCTTGCTGGTTGGCGGACAGGATCTTCTTGAGCTTCTCGGCGGCGGCATAGACGCGGCAGAGAGCCTTGGGATTGGTCTTGATGTCGATCTTGTATTTGCCCTGGAACTCCTTCTGAAGGTGCTCGACAATAGCCTTGTCAAAGTTGCGGCCACCAAAGTGGCGGTCGAAGGCGGTGCCCTTGACGGCAAGCTCGCCCTTCTTGAACTCAACGATGGAGCAGGTGTAGCTGCTGTAGCCGACATCGACGAAGGCAACACGGCGGGGCTTCTCATCGGCAGCGGGGAGATCGAGCTTGGTGATACCGTAGCCGAGAGCGGCAGCGGTGGTGTCGTTGATGAGACGGAGCAGTTTGACGCCAGCAATCTCGGAGGCATCGATAAGGGCGCGGCGCTGAATATCAGTGAACCAGGCGGGAACGCTCAATACCAAGTCTGATACTGGCAACTTGAGCTCGGCAGCGGCAGTCTGCTTGATCTTGCTCAAGAACATGGCCACGAGCTGGGTGGAAGTGAATTGGGTCTTTTGGCCCAGGTACGAGACCTCGGCACCAACCTGGCCATTAATATCGGCGAGGGTGGCGGAGATGAACTCCTGCTCGATCTGGATATCGGGGTCTGAGAGCGTCCGGCCGAGCAGGCGTTTCAAGCCGCAGACGGTGTTCTTGAGGTTGGAAATCTCCTGGGTCTTTGCGGGCTCACCAATATATCTTGACTTGGGGCCGAAGCCAACAAGAGAAGGAGTAGCACGGTTGGAAACCTCGTTGGTGATCTGATAGCATGGTCAGTCCTATGTTTCCTTGAAGTGGGTGTATATATCCAACATGTTATCCACATACCACATCGACACCCCGATTCCTCGCAACGGCGATGACGGTGTTAAGCGTTCCGAAATCGACACCTGTAGCGGACAGACCATGGTCAGCATTGCGCGCGCCGTAGGAAGGAGGCAACTCGAGGGGAGCGCGAGGGGACATCGCAACTTACCGACGACACTCATGTTGGGCGGTGGGTATGAGTGGCACTGTAGATATCGAGAAGAGTTTGTGTAAACAAATGCACGACAGTAGTTGCACTGAGCCAGGTGTGGCTTACCAACTATAAAGAGACTCGGGAATGGAGGGGTAAATGGTCGTCTGCTCAGATAACGAAGGGCTGGCAGTAAGGGGAGAGTCTATCGTCGAAAAAAAAAATCAAAGGTTCTACGGTTAGTGAAAAACGATGGAGCACAGAGGGGGGTTTTTGGTTGGCAGCAGAAAAAATCAGAGACTTTTGGTTGCCCGACACTGACAGGCAGGCACAGGTTTTCCCCTCCATGGGGCCTGATGGGTTGCGGGCTTCCTTCATTAACCCCGCGCCCGGGGGTCTGTGCTGGTCCAACTCATTGGCCAAGATAGCCCTGGAAGCCAGGAGAAGTTTCTCGATTGGTATCTGTCATTCATCGCGCTTCCCCTCCAGCTCTGCGCTGCTGGCAACAGTTTCTCATTCAACGTTCTTTCCGTCTCCGGGATCAGGCAGCCCTGTCACAATTCCAATCATCAATGCAGTCCGCTGCAATGCGCCTGCCATCGTCATCTACTTTTTTCTTCTTCGTTCCATCTTTTGCTCATCTTTCTTTGCTGATGCAATCCATCTTGCATCATGATCCGGTGCACCCCAGACTCTGCCAAGACGAGGTGTTCTGGTCCGATAAATCGATAAGTCAGATAAGACTTAATCATTGGCTAACCCCAAGGTGTTGACGTATCACCCCACCTTACCATAGTACGCCACCCTTTTTTTCTTTCTTTTTTTTGCTTCCCCTCCAGACGGGGACGAGTCGTCCTCTCACACCGCCGAGCAACAAGGGGTCAAGCTGGAGGTCACAATTCGCACATGGTTTCGGATCGCCCCGCTGTGAATAGCATCAAGCAAAAACGGGGCAATGTCGTTAAGCACGAAGGTGGCGGCCAGTGTATGTAGCCAATTTGCCTTGTTCAATTGTCTGTTGGACAATCACAGTTGCTGTGTAACCAATCCAATTCAACGCTATTTCGTCAGGTCATGATCGCTGCCCAACTCAGCCAGTTGCTTCGAGGAAATTAAGTTCCAGAGCCTTCTCGAATTCAAATCCGACTATGAGGACACAATAAAAGTCCTACCAAGCATTCCGGCAAGCCTCGTGCCCGACTAATGGCGTACTTGTTTGTCATGCCCAGCCTTAGAAGACCCATCAAGGTCGGACTGAATACGTAAAGCACCAACAGACACTGGCATAACCCAAGAATGGAGATTTTCTATTTTTACAAAACAGAAAAATATTGAGTCAGTCTGACGAACAAAGATCTTAACTCGGACTTGTTTTTTTTTTTTTTTTTTCAGGGACAAGGCAGTTAACAGTAGACAACCATGACCCTGAGATGGTTCGGAGCGAAAATCAAGTGGTGTTGCCCTCAGGCTTCCTCATCGAAGTTGGATGTACGCCCCTGTTCCAGGCCATGCAAAACTAGGGTTAGGTGCAGGGTTTAATGTGAGCCCCTGAACAAAACAAACCACATGGCCCAGCAACCACACAACTACTGAGGTGAGGTGGACAAGTAGCTTTTGTTCACCTTATCAGAATTATTCTCGCCTGAGATAGCCGACTTAAGCCAGAGGATCTCTCAAGAAGATGTATCTCCTCGCTACCTCATTATTATTATTAGGAGTTTTTACCTAGAGCAACCGTGATCTCCTTCAGAAAAAATAACCAGAGGTCTACACACTTCACCACATTGCAACTCAGTCTTCAAGAAGGAAGAAGAGGAATCCCGGAATCCCGGACCTGGGGAATCGACATGCATTATAAATAGATGATTCAACAAGAGATAGGCGAATCATCTTTGTCAGTATCTCTAGATGAACCCCAAAATATCGTGTGCTTTCTGCCAATTGTAAACAGGACTGCTGGTCTTGGCGGGGAAAAAAATCCTCATCTTGGGATCTCTGTAGCTGTCCTCTCTCGCAGAGGCACATACTCCCGACAACGAGAGATATACTTCACTGGTTGCTTTCACACAATAAACCGTTGGAACTGCTCGAATCCTCCATCTTACTGTTCAACCCTCCGAACCCAAACTCTGGTTCCAAGAACGCCTCTTTTTGCAGGTCCAGCAAGCCACAATTCGCATCATCCCTTTCGCGGGTATAAAACTAGCACCCCCCTCTCCCCTTTCCGTCAACTTTTCTTTTGAATTTTTCCCCTCTCATATCAACATGACATTCACGTCATGATCCTGTCGTGTAAGACTTCAAGTCCAGTCTGTATGTAATACAAATGAAGGTGGAGGGGTTGGGGTTACGCCTTCAATTGATATCGCAACAGACTTGGCTTGAGGTCTGGGATCATGACATGGATAAACGACACCACCGACGACGACGACGACGATGACGACAAGATAAACTGAGGCGGAAGAAAGAATGCGTTGTGCGGCTATCCAGTTCTTCTTCCGGGTGGTTTGGCGGGACCTCAGATTTTCGAGTATCTCCTCCTTTTTTTTTCTTTTTCCTTTTCCATTCGTAGTCCAGCCTTGGTTCTCTGTCGTGATCATGACTACGTGTTCTTGCTTTTGCTTATGCTTGTTGTGCTTGTTGTGCATGTTGATCATCATTCGTTTCATCGTCCGAGTACAATTGTATTTAATTAATCCAGGTCTTCAATTACTCCTAGTCGCCGTCATTGTCATCGTTTGCCTTTCTTCGTCCACTTGCCGGTTCGTCTTTGATGTGAAAGTCGGTGATGCGTCATTATCCTGTCCGAACCCCAGGTCCCAACATCTGCTATTCCCTCTTCTTCCTTCCCGCCTTGCACTCGTTCCTCTCAAAGTCATCGTGGGTATCTTCTATATTTACCTGACTCAATCCGCGCTATAATGCTCACTCTACCATGGTAACTCCAGCCACATCATCCACACCGTCAAGAATCCATTGACAAAAGACAGACACATCAAAATCACACGGGTATGCTCATCTTGCATCCACGCTTCTTACGACCTACATATTATACATATTCATTCACTTCAGCCACATACCACTGCGATAACTTATGATGCTTGATCCTGGCATTACCACATACTCTTCCAACATCATTGCAGTTCCATCGGGGTTTTCTACCAGGCTTCCATGATGAGTGCATGTCTCGCGGACTGTACCTGAATATGCCATCACATGTCAGCACGGAGACATTCACCTGCATGGACAGATTGAAATACCAGGCATTAAATTGACCTCCAGAAACTGACTTTTGTAACTCCTTTCCACAAATTATTCGAGCTCTAGAACAATATAAACTGGGCTGTTGATCCAGCGAATGTTGTCGCACCATAGATAGAGAGAAAACGATATATACAAATGACCGTTCTAACAAACAACAAACCATGTCTGCCTCGATATTCCGGGGTCCGTCTGTTTCTCCCCATCCTTGTGTGCGATCTATAACTGAATAAATATCAGATGAGAACCTGCCAAAAATAAATCATCATAACTTTTCCGTCGTCCAAAAACATGTGTCGATAAAGATTCTCTAAACGCCACCAACTCCTCCGAACACTCTCCCCCCATGTTTGCCACTGCTGCCGACAATCCCATGCCTCCCCCCTGAAGACGTAGGACAGCGCCCGCGACCTCTGACGCTACTTCCCTGGTTCTCGACAACATTCCCAAGTAAGAGCCTGTTCATCATCGAGTCCATGCTTCCCTCTCTCTCACGACTCAAAGCAACAGCGGAAGCAGCCGCCGCCGCCGCCCTTCTTGTCGCCACCATTCTCAACTATCGGTGATGGCTGTTGTTATCCCTTGAATGTTGGCCCCGGTTTGATGGGTGACCAGGATCTAGCGACTCCTCGATATCCTGCTCGACCTCATCCGTCGTCCTCGGGCGCATCCAACTCGCTCGTCCCAGAGGACTCCTTCCCTGCTGAGAATTCCTTGCCGTTGCAGTCGGCCGTGGAGCGTTAGGTTGTTGTTGATGATGATACTCATGAGACGAGGTTCTGGTTGAAGAGCCAACACTATCGCTGCTCGCAAACCTTCGATGCACCGGCCGACCACCGCCTTCACTGTTGTGGACAGACGCCGAGTCCGCGAACCCTGCTCGGCGAAGTTCCGACTCATCAGGATACTCGTACACCTGACCGGGTGGAGGTCCCTGTAGAATCCTTGAGTTATTCACAAACTGCTGGAGCTGACTTGCCTGAGCAAGCTCATACTTCCTTCGGTCCTCTTCGCCCATGATACTCTCCACCCTTCGTGGCATGTAAACAGAGTAACTGCCGGTCTGCGCCGAGAATGTGCTGTCAAACGAATCTCTATGCTCAAGTTGAGTTCTCTTGCCACCATGGGTTTGAGAAGACCCAGCCAAAACTCCAACACTTGCCATCGAATCATCAGGATGTTGATACCAACCACTCGGGGTTCTTTCCGGAGCCGCAAACTTGCCAACAATCCTATCAGGCGGCTGCAAGACACCCTTGGATTTTGAAACTCCCACGGTCTTCTTCTTTTCCTCCTTGCTTGATATTCCCTCTCGCTCCCTCGCTGCCGGGATAAAAGACTCTGGCACAATGTTAAGGTCATCCCCAGCTTTCTCAGCCTGCTCGATTGCCTCCTGAGCAGTCGTATTCGGGTCTGCCGCAGCAGCATCAGCTCTCGGTCCACCCCAAGTCCTCTGACCAGCCGTGAAGATCCCATACACCATGTAGTACCAGTTGAAAAATGGATTCAGCACAAACATCATGGGGTAAAGCCAAATCTTGTACCTCCCGAGCTTCGCCCCAAAGTAAATCATCATCAACCAGTTCAGGCCAAGGGAAATAGCAATGAATCCCACTGGCAGATCCTTAACCCTCTTGGTAGTCGTTACCAAAGCCAAGAGCATAATGAAGAAGAGCAAAGCTGTGGTCCGGATAGTATTCTGCATGAAGCGGACGCAACACAAAATCGGGTATTTCTTCCACAGCCGCCAATCAGTCAGCATGCATACCTCGTTCGTGATAAACCCCAAGAACCACCGACGACGCTGCTTGATAAGCGACCGCATCGTCTGGACGGCCTCGGTCTTGCAAAAGGCCGAAGTGCACATCTGGATCTGATAGCGCTTCTTAGCGCCAATCATGAAGAGATGGGTCAACCACCTATCTTCTCCCAGATGGCCCTTTGCAAAATCGAACAAATCTTCACACTCCTCCGCCTTGTCGGCAAAGTAGTACTTGGCCATACGTCTGAACGCCGAGAAGCGCAACATTGTAAGGGCACCGGGAAGACATGTGACGGCGCCGCAGCCTGATTCCACCGTCCGTTCGAACAGCTGGCCGTGTATATACTCCATGTCCTGAAGAAGCGTGATGAGGCTGTGCTTTCTGGTGGTGGAGGTGATAACGCCCGTCATGGCCAACATGTCCCTCCTGTTTCCTGGGCTGAGTTCCATGTCATAGACAAAGTTCTGCAGGCAGACTCTATCCAGGATGCAGTCCGAGTCGATGAAGAGAATGAAGAGATTATCGTTTCTCTTGAGGTATTCGCGGTAAACCTTGTCGATGAGCTTGAAGGTCATTTTCTGGCAGTGTCGCTTGCCTCCGTGAGGGAATCGTGAGACAGTGACTCGGGCGCCCTTATAAGCAACATCGATGCTCTTAGGGTACGATTCGAGCGTCAGGGGCACGCCAAGTTTTTCGATAGTGTTGAGGTACAACTCGTCCTCCTGGTCGCCGTCGAAAGAGAGGAAGACGTGAATGCAGGACGGCGGGTAATCGCAATCGACGACCGAGTTCATTGCAGCGATGAGGATATCTGGCTCTTCCTTGTAACAGGGCATGACAATAACAACCTTGGGGGCCGATACCTCGTCGAGGATTTGCTTGATGCGTTTCGTTCTTCCGAGCTGGTGTGTGACGATTTGGTAGACGCAAAAGAGCCACGGGATGGTCAAGAGACCAGCAAAGCTATAGAAGGCAAACCATTGGAGGAAGCTGACCATCTCTGTAGGCCAGATCTTGACAATCTGACTTGGAAGTGGCAACGTGACGATCATGATGGGGAGGAAGATGAATCTTTATAACTGTCAGCAACACTCGAACTCGGGACACAAGCGGAAATGGAGGTCATACCTAAGCAAGAGAAAAGCGATTCCAACCAAAACAGCCAACAGTCGAATCGTCCAGTGTTCTGCCTTGACGAATACCTTGCAAAGACAGTACATGAACGCAGCTATCCACAAAAACCACTCCAATAAAGCTGCCAGCATCACCACACCAACGATGGCGGTGTAAACGATCTATCAACGCATGATCAGTATCCAAACACCACCCCCGAGCAGGGGATATTGCTCACCTCTTTGACCGGCCATGGGTCCGTAAGATCGACTGCCATGTTGAAAGAAGTTGTGTAGTCGAAAGAGCCTCAAAACCAATATTGCCCAGCTTGCTAGAAAGGTACAATGGAGGGGTCAGATGTGATTCGAAGAAGACTTCAGTCCTCTCTCTGGTGGTGCCAAGTGAAAGCCGAGACGCGGGTTTCGGCAGCTATCCGTGTTGTATCCAGCCTCCTTTGCGGTGAAAGAAAGGTGGACGGATAGTTGCACAAGCGAAACGGGTGCTTGCAGAAGAGAAAGAAAGCAAGGCAAAAACTTCGTATAAGAATCCAGGTTTCGAGGAGTTTCCCTGTCCCCAGGGGGTTTTATTCCAGGAAACAGCCCGAGGAGGGTTGCGTGCGTTCTTAGAAGGGTGGGTATCGTTGACCCTTTCTTGCGTTCCCATATAATAGTACTGCCCCTTGTTTTCTCCTTCAACTTCACAGCTCGGTGACCCGTCCAGCCCACCACCGGCCGATCATGTAAAAGTAGGTGGTATTATGGAGGGTTACGTACGTCTTCCGTTCGGCAAGCAAAGTTGGTGGTATTCTTTTCAGGTGGACGGGCGAGCTGGATCGCAATCCAATATAAATCTCTAAATTAATCAACACCAAAACAAGTCAGCCATAGTCTATCCCTCTACTTTAGCCGGCAGGTCGGCCCACTGTATATATGTACACACACACAACACCCCCCACTTACCGAATTTTCTTTCCAGTAGTCTGGCCCAATATGACTTGTCACCCCTTCGAACGATCTGGATCTTGGTGTCGTCTTTGTCGATACCACCACCTCCAAAAGGAGTCTCCGTCACCCAGCTGGGCCCGGCAGGGCCTGGACTGGGAGGATGGCTGACGGCAGTCCAGTGCGGCAGCAAGAGATATACGCCATCTTCTCTCCGTCATAAAGTTTAACAAACTTTGATGGGATGTTCCAGGTCCCAGACCATGCAGGATTGTCAATGTGGCTCTTTCCGTCTGGTATTCCCATCTAGAGGAAGCAGGAAGTAACACCCTTGAACCGCATTCTTGATTGCCTTAATGAACTTTCCCCGATTGCCCATCAGAAAGAGCCCCCGAAATGCAAGCAATAAACAACCCCATCATACAGATTCGGATATCGGCATCATTTGCCCATCAAGTATATATGAGCATCCCGGCCGTCCAAGACTTGGTGATGAAGAAATAAGATCCCGCCCAGCCCGCCACGCAGCGTTTTGAAGATCACACCAAGAAATGCTTGTCGTGCTTGTGCGAGCTTGTTTTTAACCACAACCGCAGCCCTGCCCGGGTAAACGTAGCCCCCCCCCCCGGTCATTCTTCATGTACATACCTTCCTCTTTTGTTCCTTTTCTTTTCTTTTCCTTTTTTCTTTTCTAGAACACTAGATGCTACTACCTACGCCTACAATAACTTGCAGTTTAATTTTTTTCTCACTTTCTTTTCCTTGAACACCTTGCCCTCCAATTACACCATCGACAAAGTTAATGAGCCACTTCAGACCCTTGAGCCTCGCTACCACACCTCAACCACATGGCCAAAAAAAAAAAAAAAAAAAAAGTGTGCAATTCCGGGATTTTTCTCAAACCCGTAGACTAAGGCTATATCATCAATGTAACCGCAGCAGCTTAAGCTTCCTTGCCGTACCTGCGTCACATCACAGCAGGGGTCTAACTATCACAGCCGGTGGTGATATATACAAGATTACGCGTACCTACCTACATACATCACGGGATAGTAACGCCCGGCACACATTGGTTCTTTTCTCTTTTCGGCCTAAAAGTATTTCTCAAATAACATCTAATCCGCTACCAGTGATACAATTTAGTATTTTGTACAGTAGCACATCAAAACCTACGCTCCTCCGAGTCTGTCTAATTGGGTGGGTAGGCAACTACACCGCTTTAACATTTTAATTGTTTCTAGGGATAACAAGTTACTCAGCCAATCCACTACATATCCCAGCATGCTAAGTAGGGATGGATCAACTGAGTCCAAGAAACGGTTATTGTGTTGATGGAATAAAAGAATCGACTTTCTCCTCTCACTGTCCTCCCAGCAAGCCTTACAACATTTCCATAAAATTTTCAGTTTATTGCTCCTGATCAGCTGCGAAGTCACCCACCCTACTTGCTCTCACTCCGGACCAAATACTATATCGTCATATGTGGCGTGTGTCGAAGCCGCAACCGATAGTAAAGTGAGCTGGTAGCAACCAACAGAGTATGATACTCGCCGTCGACCTCTTCGTACTGTACTCATCGCTGAGGTTTGGTATAACACTATCAAACCTGGCAATCATTCCACGCAAAACGCTGCTGATCAGCCGCCCCCTGTTGATGAGGGCTGAGTCTGTGTCGGATTGTCGTCGCAGGTTTCGTTGGTGAGGTTTGGAATACCAGAGTGTACTGGTGTCGTGGTCTCGGAGAGAGAACGTGCTGCTTACCGGCACCCTGAGGTCAATCAAGCCTACCTCTATCCACGACTGGGGCCGGAATGTGGTCTCCTGGTGTGGCAGAGCTTTGAGAAACCGCGCTCGAGAGGTGATGTAATTTGTAAGATCGAATCTGTGACCGCTCGCTCCGTATCAAGTCCTATTTGTATGTCCCACCAATTGTGGTTCTTGTCAGCAACATATTCTTTTTCTTTTTCCACGATCGAGCTGATCAATCTTTTCCGTTCCATCTTGACGAGGAAGCGATGCATTGTTGTGATCGCCCAAGGTAGAGTGCATGCAAATCATGATTTCATCCCTGGGTTCTCGGGCAATTCATGTCCCTGTAAGATGAAGCGTTTTGATTGAACGTCCGAGTCGGATACTTGGGGTTAGGTCTTCCGGCCTTTCGGGGCCCAAAGACCATTGTAGAAGTATTGACGGAATATCTTCCTGGGTTCTGACAAGGGTTCTCATACCAATCGAGGTCGTTCAGTTGGAGCTTTCGGACACGTTGCCCGGGGCGCTCCTTGTTTGATCGAGGATCAGGTCGGTTGTGATGATGGTAGGAACTGGTTTTCTCGTTTCCTGCAGAAATAGTATGAATATTGGTGCCGTGTGGAGGGGGTGTTGAGTCATTTTTACCATCGTTATCCTCGCTCTCGCGTAGATCATAGTTCAGAACCAGATTCTTGATGCGCTGCTGTTCCTCCCTGGCCTCCCGTCGCTGTTCGATCATAGCGACCGCGAAAGTTGAGTCAGAAGGAAGCTCAAGTGTCCGTGTCTTGTACTTGTTAGTGAATCTGCAGCATTTGAATATGAATCAATATTCCCGATACTTACCTGCTGACGATTCCCCTTCTTTGTGAGAAGGGAGAAAGCCATCGTTCCGGTGGGAGCACTTGCTGTGGCTTCAGGGCCATCGTTGTTGCCTGCAATATCGCGAGCTTTGGGTCGAACCGGTAGCGGAATGTCGAATTGCGGCTTGCGCTCGAACTTGCGGACCTCACCAGCGCTCTCAGCCATCATCTTAGCATACTCACGCTCAAATTCGGCTTCATATTCGGGGTCAATCTCTTCTTCTTCCCTCGTAACCACAATCTCTTCCTCCTCTGAATCGCTGTCATGGTAGGGGCTGTGCTCATCCGAATCCTGATCCTTTTGAGATTGGTTGGCAAACGTCACTTGATTAGGAACAGATGGGGTGGCGCATACCTCTGCCTCTCCGTCGTCAAAGTTGACCTCTTCATCATCATCGACAGGCTGGACATCGTCGTCATTCTCATCGTCGCTCGACATGCCGCTTGTTCTATCATCTTGATCCGCCTGATCTGCGGCCCTGTCCAACCCGGATGTTTTCTGGTCTTGTGCAACAGCCAATCTGAAGACCTCCGAAGCCTCACCCAGATTGGAAGCTATCTTCCATTGAGGTCTTGTAAGGGCGAAGATGTCCTGAACGAGGAACTCGACATCCATAGGCAACGGGTCCTTGGTGTAAATAAAATACTGGAAGAAGGATAGGAAGAAATCCAACTTTCTCCCTGCAGCACCGTTCTTGAAGCAACTGCCACAAGTCTCGAGTATGGTAGAGATCAAACGGATACGGAAGAAGTCATCAGGTTGGTCAAATGGACAAGCACGACCAGGAATGGGCGGGCCACCTGAATATTCGTGGTCAGCAAAGAACTGATAAAATAAGATATCATCACATACCGTGCCCGAATGTCATGATCTTGTACATGATGTCAAAAATTACTGGACTTTCGACCATCCGATAACTGTAAAGCTCTGCCAAGTACTTGACTTCCGCCACACGGCGTTGGTTGAACTTGAAATCGTTCTGCTCAAGGCCAAAACAGATCGACTCAATTACTGAATCGATGACGCCTATGACAAAGTCTGTATGAAAGCGGTAGATGGCGCTGAGAAGGACGGCGAGGATCTGGATATTGCCATACTTGACCTTTCCGGGCTTGGAGAAGACCTTGTGGAGCACCGCGACGACCTCCTTTTCCTCCCAGTGAAGCCTGCGAATTTGTCGAAGAATCTTGCTGTAATTACGCTTAGTAAGATCAGCATAAACCAGCTTCCTGATAAACAATTCGATGGGAGTTCTCTCCTTCTGCTGAATCGCTGGGCGCTGCGGGGGGTCAACGTAATAGACGGCATTCTCAATGAGCATCCTCTCGGCTTGACCAATGTGTTGCACCGACTTCTTTCGCTGAAGCGTCTCGAGAAACGAGGCCATACGGGGCGAAGTCTCGGGGTTACGGAGGAGGTAGCGACCACAGTTCTCGAGGAGGTTGCAGATGATCTCAATGTTCATCCGGGAGAAGTCATCAAGGCTGACCTTGAGGCAGTGAAACACAACATGCTCAGGAACGATACCGAACTTGGTCAACTCGGCAAGATAGCGGATATTGCCAAGCCTAACCTGGCCTAGGAACTCCTTTTCCTTGCGCCGCTGAAGGCTGCGGAACTCGGCATCGAGGTAATCGACAAGGCCCTTGGGAATATCAGGCATGTACTGGCCGAGAGTAGCCACAAATCTGGCCCAGTTGGGGAGCAGATCACCACGTCCCTTTGGAACATCTGTCAGGGCCTTGATGAGCCGGTTTCTAGAAGCTTTGGAGTTCAAGAAGCAAAAGTCGATGGCTGTCTGGTCAATGACGTCCTTGGTTGTCAACTCCGGGAGTGTGGCAAGGAGAGCGTCAACCTGAGCACCGATGGTCTTGTTTGCAATGGCCATCGACTGGTCATCAGCCGCAGCTTCTGCGGCCTTTGCCTCAGCTTCGGCGGGATCAATCTTCTTGCCAACCTGCTCATCCGTATCTTTCTTCTTCTTGACCTCCTCAAGGAGGATTCCCGGGACTTTGCCCTTGAGATCAACCAAATTTTCATAGAAGCGACGTTCTTCCTCATCTTCCCAGATGCCTGAACCATCTCCCTGGCCACGGAGATACTCTCCGGCTTTGACGATGCCAATGGATCCATTGGCATTGGCAGAGTTCTCGTCGCTGTCCCTCAGGTCCGGCATTTCGGCGCCAATAACATCGGCAATCACCTGGGCATTAGCTACGAGGCGCTCCTGGGCTTTGACCTGCTTTTCGAAATTGGCTTGACGGTCCTCAAAGACCTCACCCGATTTGACATATACCTCAGCATTCTTGCGGGATTGAGTGTAAATCGCCTTCTGGTCTCGGACAAGGTGGCCTTTGACATCCTCAAAATACCGTTTGAGCACATTTCTAAAGCGCTCTTGAAGTTCGGGGGAAGTAAAAGGCGCTTCTTCAGTGGACGAGGACTCCGGTGCAGTCTCGCCTTCCTGATCGTCATTGGGACCAGAGCCCTTGGTAACTCCATCCTCTCCAACTGTCTTGCGGCCCTCAGTCCCTGAAGTCTTGACGCCCAGGATATCCCAGCTGAAGGCCTTGACGAAAATAACGAGAAGCGGGAGGTTTGCATGATCACGATCATAGCCAAGGAGATCCTTCAGGACTTCAAGGGGAAAGGGTTCGGCTTCGCCTCCCTTGTTAGGAGCGCGAGCTTTCGGCTCAGCAGCCTTGCGACTTGTGCCGTTGGTGACATCCTCAGGGCACTTGATGTCGTCAAGGGTGCGTAGGACACCCACAAGCCAGAGCTCGGTCACCACCCTCAGGAGGACGCGCTGGCGCACCAAACGGTCCCTTTCCTCCTTCTCTTTTGCCTCAGCTGAGAGACCCTTAAGAGCATTCTTGTCCGGTGTGGCCATTCCCCTGCCAAGCTGCCATCCCAGATATGTGGTGAAGTCGGCTGGACCGAAGCGCTGGTGCAGCGCGCTGACAATCTCGACGCCGGCTTCGATCTCGCCGGGGGATTTAAGCTTGCAAAGACCTTCGTGGCAGGCAGAGACGATCTCTGAAAGATATTTGGACAGGCTGACGGTCTTGATCTCTTGGATGAAGGTGCTAAGAGTCGCGGGGGATATGGCGGTACGGAGTCGCTTGATGAAGGCCGTATTCTTCTTCATGGTCGAGTCGAGGGACTTGCCCACGGGAAACAAGTCTGCAGCAGTTCAAGTTAGATAGGTTAAGGGGTTCAAGGCAAACCATACAACATACTTGTCTCGCCATTCCAAGCCCTCTCATTCAACTCGCGCAACTCCCCTGTTGTCAGATGTGTGTTAGTCTGGGCTGATAATATCACAGCCAGTGTGATACCGCTGGCGCATGGGATCGTGATGGCTTACGTCTCCGTGCGCGATCCATGGTGGGCGGTCGGTATCGATGTGTGTGTGTGTGCAGATGATGGTGGTAATTGACTGCGTAAACCCAGGCATTCGTGGTTCGAGATGCTAAGGGTTAAGGAAGCGGAATCGACAGTCACCATCGGCGAAGGTAGGCATCGGTGGCTCGATGTAGGGATGTAGCCTCTACGGGCAGGTCTGGATGGGGAGACAAAACCTCTGGCACGGTGTTGCTGCCCAGAGATGACGCTGTTGCAGTTGTCGATTTTTTTTTGCTTCGTGATCAAATGCGAGATCCGGTGACGGAATCGATAAACGATTAAGGTCTTGGTTGAATTCCTCGAAAATGGTTGCCCACCACTCAAGTATTCCACTCCCCCACCAGGATTGGCGCAGCGCTAGCGCCTGGGGTCAGTGCCCCGCAGAGAGTTTCCAATATTTCTTCAAGCTTGGTGTAAAAAGCAGGTACCAGCATACCAGTACCATAAATATATCACTTTCAAGTGACATGTGCAAATGATGATATTTTTGACAATGGCCTAATGGTGATTTTCTGGGTCTGAGGCATCCTATCCCAGAGCTACAAGTGCACCAGAATCAAATACCCTCAAAACAAACCCAGCGTTAACAATTTTTGACTCTTAAATTCAACTTGGGTGCCTGATGGAATGCTGTGTAAGTTTCAACTACTTTCCAAATCATTTCCAGTCACGGAAAAATATGGCGACAAATCATTAGGAGGATAGAATAAAGGGTCAGGGTTGCCGTACGCCATTCGGAATCTACCCTATTGGTACGTCTCGAGGTCTTCAATCTGGCCCCAGTGGGATTCTCAGGAGAATCTTAACCGGCAACGCCTTTGAAGTGAAAAAAAAGAAGTGAATCTTATATGTCTTGGTATACCAGCTTGTGAATGCAAGGATAGTTGGAGGTTTGTACAAATACAAGTATCCAGCATGTTCCTAGAAAATATTTCACGTACTGCTCTTGCCGGAATGAAGGAGATTCTTCTTCAGTACAAATTGAGAATTCAGCTTCTCCGAGGTACCTGCGGGTATCTCAAAGTGAAGATATCCACCAAAGGGGTCTCGAACAAGCAACAGGTCGGCCCGTGTCTTGGCGTCAGGTCCAAAGCCCACAGCTCTTCCTTAACCCCGGACGTCATGTCTTGGCATCCCATATCTACCCCTGTCATTTTGGAGAACTCTCGTTCTCTCAAACCACAACCCACAACCTACATGGACACCTTCCGAAGGTCCAAGAATGCATGAGAAGAAAAAGAAAGACGCCAATGTTCCAGGGAGAAGATGGGCGATCAACTACCGAAATAAACGGTTTCCGACCATCAGAGTTCGAAGGGCTAGGCCCACTTGAGCCCTTGACGTCGAAGACGCATCTCCGATTATCTTTCGCGAACTCCGTTATCACGGCTTCTGATTTGTCGACTGCATCTCCGGTGTCAACGCTGATAAGACCACCGCACCTCAACCCGCTCCTTGCAACTGGTTTCCGGGGGCGATATGTCCGCGGAAGACTGCCGCATTTCCATGCTTCTTATCGTTGGGAGCAGATCATCTTGTCTGGGTGCTGAAAGTGGAAGGTTTTTCGCCATGCAACCCCCAATTCACCCCTCAATGCCCACCTTGGTTACTCGCTCGAGCCAGTCAGATCGGTCCACAGCCGGTCGATTGAGACCATTTTCTTTACTAGGATGCATCAGATATCTGCTCTCACCCGGAGAAGCGAAATCAAGCCCGTGCTCTGCCCAACGCTGGTTTCATGAGGGCCCGTAGCTAGGAAATAAAAGGCTCTCTCTGCCTCTGCCCCTGTCAATGTCTGTTGTCTCGTTACTGCTTTGTTTGCTCTTACCACACTTAGCTGACCCGGCCAGCCACCATGGAACTAGCATCAACAACTTCGATCTCAATCCCATCCCTCAACAGGTCTCCAATGACCTTTGAGCTCTCTCCACACCCAGACAATGTTCCACGAAGCCTTTACAACTACGAAGCACCAAAGCATGGCCTTGTAACGCCGCCAGTTGAACCGGACGACCAGGAAAAAACAAAGCCAGACGCTCCTGCGCCATATCCTCTCCCACCAACATCCAGACAAAACAGCGTCTTGGCTGTAGACCTCAAGACACCCGACAACCATGTAGAAAGAGATCCTCGCCTTATAAGACTCACCGGTGTCCACCCTTTCAATGTTGAGGCTCCGTTGAAGGATTTATACGATGAAGGGTTCTTGACTACCAAGGACTTACACTACGTCAGAAACCATGGACCTGTTCCCAGGGTAGAGGACTTCGAGATCCTGGATTGGGAGTTCACTGTTGAGGGTATGGTGGAGAAGCCAGTGAGGATGTCTGTGAGGGACCTCATGAAGGACTATGACCAAGTCACATATCCAATCACACTTGTCTGTGCCGGCAACAGGCGAAAAGAGCAAAATGTTGTCCGAAAGACTAAGGGCTTCTCATGGGGCGCTGCCGGTGTCTCTACTGCCCTCTGGACAGGTGTTGCGCTGGGAGACCTTCTGGCTCGAGCAGTCCCGAAGCGCGGTGCCAGGTATGTGTACTTTGAAGGTGCCGATAAGCTCCCGAATGGATACTACGGAACGTCAGTCAAGCTCAACTGGGCCATGGACCCCAACCGAGGTATGATGGTGTCGTACAAAATGAACGGAGAGATGCTTCATCCTGACCATGGCAAGCCCGTGAGGATTGTCATCCCAGGACAGATTGGTGGCAGGAGTGTCAAGTGGTTAAAGAAGATCATCGTGACATCTCAACCAAGCGACAACTGGTACCACATCTACGACAACCGAGTATTGCCGACGATGATCAGCCCGGAGGAGAGTGCTGATCTTCCAGAGACATGGAGGGACGAGCGATACGCCATCTACGACCTCAACACCAACAGCGCTACCTGCTATCCTGGCCACGACGAGAAAGTCCCCTTGACCGACGGTTCCGATAAGACCTACAAATTCAGGGGTTATGCCTACGCAGGCGGTGGCAAACGAGTAACGCGTATGGAGCTCAGTCTCGACCAAGGCAAGAGCTGGACCCTGGCGAACATCACTTATCCGGAAGATCAATATCGACTTGCATCTAACAACGAGGTTCTGTACGGTGGAAAGGTTGACCTTTCGTGGCGAGAAGCTTGCTTCTGCTGGTGTTTCTGGGATCTCGACATCCCGTTATCACAGCTTCGCGAGGCCAAAGACGTCGTTGTCCGCGCCATGGATGACTCCATGATGGTCCAGCCCCGCGACATGTACTGGAGTGTACTCGGCATGATGAATAACCCCTGGTACCGTGTTGTCATTCATCAAGAGGGCGATTCCCTCCGGTTCGAGCACCCAACCCAACCAGCACTCATGCCAGGTGGGTGGATGGAACGTGTCAAGAAGGAAGGAGGCAACCTTACGAACGGTTTTTGGGGCGAGAAGCTTTCGAATGAGGAGGCGACATCATCATCAGCCACCGACGACGAGTCATCGAAGGAGATAATCATGACCGACCCTAAGGTCGACCGTGAAATAACCCTCGAAGAACTCCGCGCCCACGAAAACGAAACATCCCCGTGGTTCGTCCTCAACGGCCAAGTATACGACGGAACTGCCTTCCTCGAGGGACATCCCGGTGGCGCATCATCGATCGTCAACGCAGCCGCCCAGGATGTATCAGATGAATTCCTTGCTATCCGTACGTTATCCTCTCCCCTCCACTTCCCTCCCCTTCTCTCATCACCTGACTAACTCTATCCCCCAAGACTCCGAGAACGCAAAAGCAATGATGCCCCAATACCACATCGGCCACCTCTCTCCCTCAACCCTCGCCGTCCTCTCTTTACCACCACCTCCCACCACCTCCTCCTCAGCTACCTTCCTTTCCCCTAAAATTTGGACAACAGCAACCCTGACCTCAAAAATCCCCATATCGCCTGACACAAAAATCTTCACCTTCACCCTCCCCCATCCGACCCAGGCCTTGGGCCTCCCAATAGGCCAACACCTAATGCTTCGCCTCTCCTCGCAACTAATCCGTGCCTACACCCCAATCTCCCACTCCCCCGGCGCCGTCTCAATCCTCATCAAGATCTACCCTCCCACAAGCGAGTACCCTGAAGCAGGTCTATCACACGCGATCGACCAGTTGCCCTTACAGAGCAAAGTAGACTTCAAGGGTCCCCTGGGAAAATTCGTGTACACCGCGCCAGGCACCTGCGAGCTGAATGGGAAGCCAAAGGGCGTTCAAAAATTCATGATGGTTTGTGCGGGCAGTGGCATAACTCCAATCTATCAAGTGCTCAAAACGGTGCTTGCCGAGTCGGAGGATAAGACAGAGTGCAAGGTGCTGTACGGAAACAGGGAGGAACATGACATCTTGCTCAAGGACGAATTAGATGGTTTGGGACATGATGAGAAATGTGAGGTGGTGTATACTTTGACAAAACCGAGTGAGAAATGGCAAGGTTTAAAGGGGCGGATGGACAAGGCATTTTTGGAACGTGAGGTAGGTAGAAAACAAGAAGGAGTGATGGTGTTAGTTTGTGGACCGGAGGGTATGGAAAATGGCGTAAAAGGTGTGTTGATGGGCGAGGACGGGTTGGGATGGGAAGAGAGTGACCTTGTGTTCTTCTAAAGCGGTGTTACGAAAATATTCTCTATGGTGGCGGCGGTACATGTATTTGGCTATTTTCTTTTTGGTCTCGTTAGTAAGCAGGCGTTTGCGGGTTTGTGTTCAGGATGATCCATGATCCATATGTTAAGCATTGAGAGAAACAAGGCACATATCATCATTGTCAGCAGCTATATCCACATGAAGTGAGAGTAATAGGGCTTGTCTATCGAGTATCGAAAAAGGATCTTAGAGTAATAGAAACTGGCTTGCCAACCCAATCCTCCCATCTACAAATTTCCAACATCACCAACTACCATCCAAGGTTTTGCTACCCACTTCTCACCACCCCCAAAACCATCACCCATTTTTTCATGTTTAGCTGGTATCATTTTGGCCCAAAATTATCTCCTTCTTTATTTCGGCCCCTCTTGGTGTTCACCTATCTGAATAAAACTGAGTCGAAAAATGCAGAGGAAAAATGCCATCAGGACTGCCACCCATTTCCATCATGCCTTCCCTCCCATGCATGTATCCATCCATTCACCCAGCCGTCCGTCTTAACCATGCTGTAGAACCGCAGAATAAATGAAGGGGGTATCGCGCGATGTGTCATTATCGTATAATCCGAGAAAGAGAAAGAAAGAAAACAGAAGACCAAGGAAAGAAAACAGACTATCTAATGGAAGTGAAAGAAAGAAGAGAGGCCAGAGAAAAGAAATATACCCCACCGCAGCACCTGCCCATCTAACAGCTAGATCTTGCGCCATGATCCAGCACCACGTCAATCTGACTCTCGTGTCGCCTGTTTGCGCACCTAGCATGATTTGCTGCGTTTTTGACGGATTTAGTTGAATACTGGTGATTAGATGTGGGTTCGTTGGCCCAATTCTTGACTCGGTAGAGTTTTTGGAGGTTCAGCCCAAGGGGCTGGAAGATGACCCGGATCGTAATGAAAGTGGACGTGCTATAGTTTTTGACGACTGTTGTTGCTGCCATTGATTGGATTTGGATATCGCCCGACAGCTGGAGGTAGGAGAGGGAGGGGAAGTGCGAGATAGGTTGCGAGACCTCTTTCTGAACGAATGAGTTCTAAGTTGGATGAGTCTTCATCGATTCGAGGAATAAAAGCCGGTATCTTATAAATGAGATGCCGGAGGACGTCCTATGGGGTACTTCACTTCGGTAGTGCGGGAGAATGAGCGGTTCCCAAAGTAGTTGATGACCAAATCGCCTGGAGAGGGCGCTGGGGAATCCTTCCACGAAACAAAGTTGAGTTTGAATAACGCCAGGAATGATGCGAACTCCACCATATAAATCAAAAGAAGCTCTGGCAAATCTGCCAAATTTAAAACCGTGTAAACAACAACGCTCAAAGTCTAAATCCCTCGCAATGCCATGGTAGTAAAGGTGTAGAATATATCGCGTCCTTAAATGCATCCAACAGAAAATGCCCGCTCCGAATATTTATGTAGGGAATGCATGTAGAAATGAAAGACGCTGTAAATGGACTTTGGGTGAGGACGAGAGTGAGGCCAAGGTACTCCGGCCTAAGGAGCATGCAACGGGCGGCAACTGTTTCTCTGGCTTGAACGCAACGAAGGGATCCTTATCGAGATCGAGAATTTTATTTGAAGAGGCTGCGCAAATCCATCAGACGTTGTCTTGCAGCATCCTGATGATTCGCCATCCTCTCAGACGCCTCGCGATCCATGCTTAGGCTGGCAAGCTTCTTCTTCTTATCTTGCAACTCAATCATCTTCTCTTCGAAGCTGCCATTCATGATGAATCGAACAGTCCTAACAGGTCTCTTCTGCCCAAGACGGTGCACGCGGTCGACTGCCTGAGCCTCAGCCGCAGGATTGAATTGAGGTTCCATAACGAAAACGCTATTCCCGCTTGTGAGATTGAGACCCATTCCACCAGCCATGATGCTGACGAGAATGACCTGAACATTAGGATCGTCGCGGAAAGAATCCATCGCCGCGTTACGCGCCAGTCGAGACATCTTGCCGTCCAGGCGGGTATGAGTAATCCCAGCATGGTTGAGTGCAATTTCGATCAGATCGAGGTGAGATGTCCAGCCAGAGAAGACGACCGATTTAAACGGCGGCTGTTCAGGGTTCTCCTCGCTCTGTCTTTTGTAGGCGAGAAGCTCTTCGACAAGTGCTCGAGTCTTGGTGTGTGGCCCGGTATAACGGTCGTCCGGAATAATCTTCCCTGTGCCTGAGTGTTTCTTCGCCATACGAGACTCGTGCTCAAAATCGGCACGGTTGCGGAAAAGCTCAACACACGATGTTTTGTCAAGACCAATACACGAAGGGCAGCCCATCGGATCAACACCCTGCTGTCCGGCCTTCAGATGCTTGATACAAGTGGGGCAGTAAACGTGGAAGCATTGTGTCATGTACCCGAGCACGTCGTTCTGGCGATCTGATTCAGGATCTTCCACTTCAACAGCGCCGAGCTTGTTGTTGCAACCGAAGCAGTTATCACTGTTGCCTTCTTGCATCAAATACAGCATCTCATACGCCTTGCTTTCTTGAAGCACTGGCGGGCCGTCTTCGTCGTCGCTGTCAAGGGCGATAGGTGCATCCGCTGAAATGCCCTGAAGCTCAGCAAGGTCCTCTTCGCTGAGTAGATCCTTTCCATGGGCACAAATCAAGCGGAGCTGTAAGATAGACCGCAGGATATGGATCATAGTTCTACCACCAACGATACGGCCCTGATTGGTCAAGACCTGAACTCTGTCCTGAGCAGTTTTTGCAAACCAATCATAGACACGCCTCTCGTCGTCTGTGAAATCCAGTCTGATCACCTCATCTTTCCGCGGAGGAAGATCAATTTTATCCTTTAACCGTCGAAGTGTTATTGTGTCAATAAGAACACGAAGCTTTGGAACGATCTCGGGGTTGGCGGCCTTGAAGGGCTGAATGATATACTGCAAGAACTTGCTTCTCTCATCAAAAGGTTTGAGTCGCAGGAATGCTAAGAGGGCCGCAAGGTCCTCCAGTTTATTTTGAACTGGCGTGCCGGTGACAGCCCAACGACGGTTCGCCTGAAGTCGACAGATCGATTTGAAGGCCAATGTGCTTTGCTCGCGGATTGTATGAGCCTCGTCAAGCACAATCCGGAACCATCCGATTTCTTCCAGAGGATAGACACCCCTTTTTTTCTTGAGACGGAAATTGAGCTCACTAGTGATGGAACCATAAGTGGTAATGACCAAGTCAAAGCGAGCAAGTTGGTCGACATCCTTGATGCGGTTCGCACCATGATAAATATAGTAGGAGATGCTGCCGGGCCTAATGTGCTGCTTCAACTGCTCCTCCCAGTTGGTGATCGTACTCAAAGGGCAAACCAGGAGGGTAGCCTTGGCATTTCTCTGCACCCGTGAAAGCTCAAGAGCTTGTGGTTTGGGAATCTCGTGGCTTTGTGTTGGTCGTCTCTCAGGCGCTCGGGGCTGGACCGGTTCAAGCTGTGACCATGCCTCAGCGTCTTCCATTGTTTTGGTGACCAGTGACAGCACACTCAAAGTCTTGCCCAGGCCCATCATATCCGCAAGGATACCCCCAAGAGTTGGAGGAGGTGGTTCCCGCTGAGGCTGGCCTGTAACGACGTTATAGTAGAACACTGCCCCTGATCTATCCCTCTTTCGCTGCCAGGTTGACGTGACTATCTCCTTGCTATTAGCATCAGGCAGTTGGTCAGACTCCCGGGAAGCCATGAAGAATAATGCCTGACGCTGATGTTTAAGTAGCGGTGTCAGAACACATGCATCGGGCTCCATCTCAGGTAGATCTTCGGATTTCGGGAGAGAGTCAAAGACTCCCATGACCTCTGAGCGAATCTCCTCGGTCGTCTTGACCACCGCCGGTGCAGGCGGAGGTAGACGTTGAGGTACCTGCTGTGGCGTTTGAGACAAACGAGCCCGGTTCTCCGCCGCCAAGGGGTTGAAGACCTTAACTCCAAGCTCAACCCGAGGCGGGTTCAGAAGATTCAAGCCCTTGCCTTTAAGATACTGACCGACTTGATAGGCATATTTTCGGAGTCCATATAGGACCAGCTCAAATTTGTGGTTCACTGATATGGCTTGGCCGACTTTCTCGCCAGGAAGTTTCCGTCGAAATGGAATTTTGCAATCTGTCCGAATGCCAAAGACACCGGCCTTGTCCATAAGAAGGGCCAGGGCAGAAGAGGTCTTTGCATCGACCGTGCCAAACCGGTGATGTTGCCAGTCGGAAGCCGTCACAGTCTTGACCAAGCGGTCAGCCGCTTCCCGCTTCAGTAACACTTTGATCTGTGGCCAGTAACCATCGCCAAGAGTTGAAACCATTCCGGGCTTGGGTGCAGGGACGGTGTGGCAATTAATTGATGCGCCCTCAATCATCCCAAAGCAGACCTCTTCGCTACCTGCAGAAGTAGCAGCTTTTGGTACTGATTCTTCATCAGTCAAGTCGATGGTGCCGCCATTATTGAGCGCTGGGGTCGAGTTGAACTGGCCAGCAGGAGCGTTGGCTCGCTCATTCTTAATATGCTGAGCCAAAATGCCACTCCCTGCTGCAGAAAAAGCGCCGTTGGTAGGCGCAAAAGCAAGATGCCCAGGTGACGGATCACTCTCCGTCTCGGTTTTTCTTCGTTTAGGCTGAGGTAGGCTGGTGCGCTCCTGCACGTTGTGCAGGCGCTCAATGTTTGATGAGGAGCCAGTGGGAAACATGCGATTTCGGCTGTGAAAATGATGGTCGGGAGTACCCAGGCCGGCGCCAGTAAAGTCCACCACAATGGGGGCATTCGGGCTGGGATACTGAAAAGTCACCTCATCGTGTTGCTGTGCACGGTGATGAAGAGCCGTGAGATTTGGCGTGCTGGCCGAAGGCTGCGGCGGTCTAGGAGCCGGTGCGGCCGTATTCGCAGCCTGGGCCTTCGGGTCAAGCAGGCTTGCCGGATCCCACGACATTGTGATTCCGTGTTGGGATTTTTATTGTGATTTGGTAGTGATTCCTGGAAAAAAAAATTAATATAAAGCTCCAAAAAATTCGAGTATGAAAGATGGGATCCAACCGTTTGAACGCCCACTTTGGGACTCACCGTTGTTCTCGTTGTTGCTTGATTCAGCCGCCAACGCCAACGCCGCCCTCGGCGGAATGGGCAGTGGTATTTCGTTTTCGTAATGATTTACGACAGAGAAAGAAGGTGAGACTGGCTTTAGTGAACTACAACCTGATTGAATCGATGCAAACTGCATCCCAGGCTGCAACGACGACTTTGAGGCTTAGATTAGAATCCCGTTAAATCGTGGGGTTTGCAATAGGTGTAACTCGGTCGTTGTAATACTGCAGCAGATTGATCGGTCGTCGTTGGATTGATAGTGGGGTGAGGGGAGAGAGGCGGTGGAGGTTGGAGGGGAAGAATGGCTTGTAAATGGTATTCGTGAAACAAGGCTGGGGAGAATCGGAAGAAAATGGAGCAATGCAGCCTACTTGGCAGTTCAAAATCAAATCCTTGGGTATTGTGTTTAATTCCGCTCAATAAGTATTTGAAAAGAGATAACAGGAAAAAAAGGTTTAAAATCTCAATAGCAGATGGCCTCAGGTGGTGATGCCGCTCCTTCACTTTTGTGAACCGAAGAAGCTTTATCGCAATCGGCCGGTTGTGATAGGCGCGTGACCCTTCACAGATTGCATTGGATCGGTTCGGTCAGTGGTGGCACGTGCCGCTAAGAAGAGATAAACGGTTCCCTGTTAGTGTCGTCGTCCGACAACGCCCTGAGTGTGTGTGCCTTCCACTTGTGCAAGCTGCAAGTCGCACACGCTCTGCAGCCGACGGCTGATGGAAAGAAGGCGCAGCAAAGCTTTCTAAGGTGTATCATAGCGAGGTACCGCTTTCCCCCCTTCTGCACCCGACGACCGATGATAATATGTTCATCCGTACTTCGGTTTATATTTTTCGTATAAAAAGTCATCATTTTGGGGTAACGCAGACAGGATCTGTCGAACAGCGTCAGGGGCGGCAATTGCGCATGCAAGATGCGGGTACTCGCGATCGAGCCAAGCTAAATCTCTTCAACGACGTGCCCAATCCCAAGACAATTTGCATGGAGGAAATACGGAATGGCATGCAGTCTGCCAATCCGGAGTGCAGATCTCAAGATGCACTAGAAAACTCCATACTGAGAGAGTGGTATCACCTGGTGTATCTAGGCCTCGTCTCCATCCTCATAAACAGGATATTCTCTCACTAACTTGTCTTCAAGAAACTGACTCCAGCTCAGAGTGACTAATAGCCATTATTATCCCTACCAACCGCCGGTTCTGCCTGGCGATGCTGAATTCTCATAACATAAGCCCACTACCACATCCGTCCCACCATCCATGTCATCATCCCGTCCCCGCTCAAGTGGTCACAAGCTCAAACAACAGAACCTTTCTTTGAGATCCCCCCACGTTCCCAATTCGAACAATCATACCAAGTACCACCCAAGGTATGCTCACGGTAATGGTGGTACCGACACAGTGGGAACAAAGTCTCCAAAGTCTCCAACAAACATCCTGTTCATCCAACATCAATCTTTCCCCTCATCCAACCATCTCGACATAACCGCTTCACTGATCACCTGACACTATCCCTCGTTCAAGTTCCAGTTCTCGACTACCATTAGGTATCCGGCTCACTCTCATCCCATTCGTCTGCAGAGTCGTCGGTGAGCTCGCCATTGTTACGCTTTCTTTTTTGATGCATACCTCATCAATATTGTTAACCAGAAATTTCCTGATGGCCTGGTGAATACTTACCAGTCGCCCGCTCCATCCAGTTTGCATCCGGCGTCTTTTTCCTCGCCTCCTCCATCTTAATCCTCTCCAGCTCCCTGTTAGCCCTAATCACTCGTCTGGTTTTGGGCGTTGGAGATGTATTCCTAGCTCTATTTCGGGCAAGTACCGAGGCAGAACGATAGCGGCACCTCCCCCTGAATGGTGAGTCATCTGCCCGGGTCTGTGATCGTTTGGTCTTGGTGTTGGTGTAACGGGAAAGCGAGGTACATCCTAGGTGTCGGTATGCTAATGGCTCGTGTCGACGAAATCGTTTACGACCCCTTTCCCACTCGCTGTCGGGTAAGTCGAACTCAAATCGAGGTGGCGGTGATGGTGCGTGTATGATGAGTTCTTGGCGGTAAAGAGTGGACGTTGTGACAGGTTCAGCTGTCTTCGTTGTTTTTGGGGTTTCGGAAGAAGACGAAGCCATAATGCTGGCCTGTGCGGCTTCAATGCTGCTTGACATGAACAGGTCGGTCTTGTATCGGTGTCGGTGGAACAGCACTGCTAAGTATCAACCCGATAATGTCCAAAATATGCAGTACCTCTTTCAAGAACTGAAAGGGGGAAACACAACTTTGCCGTGGTGAACAGGGAGGCAGCTCAACGCTATTACATATAATAGGAGACCAGACGACGAGGTGTGGCAAGGGGGACTTCCCCTGACTCGTGGTCGAAGGGAACCTACGACTACCCCAACCATGAGACTGAAAGCGGGAAGCTGCATTTGCACCATGGCGGAAAGTTTGACGGATCAGCGCATGGTGCTTCCCCGCAGCACTCAAATAGCAATCCGGGTGAGCTACCTTGAGCTGGTGGCATTTAGCTGGTGCTTCTTATTGGTAGCTGTTCATCATGAAACACAGAGCTTTCTTTCTCTTATGTCGTCGTGGTGACGATCATTACTAGCCTCCTAGCTAGTGAACAGCGCTGCGTGTGAGGGGAGTAGTACGTGGCTGCTTTTTGGTATCTATTTACATCTTCTCAGTCTTGATACATGTATTAGCCATAGTAACGACTGCCATTCCAAGTCTTTCTTTTCCTTGTATGCAAGCTCCCCCAAGGCTATTTTCCCGCCAACTTCAATATGATGCCAGCGACAACATTCTTTTCGAAAGCCACATCAGCCAGAGGCCCACTGCCGGTTTGTAGGAACTCCTTCATCAGAAGTCCTCTGATCTTGTTCAGACCATGGCCCTCGGCGACGAACTTGTCTTTGGCAGCCTCAATCATTTGTTGTAGCTCCTCCATGCTAATCTGCTTCAGGCCGCTGCTTGCAGCATAGTCCAGGAGAATACTCGCTTGTGCGTCCTCCTTTTCTGCTAGATCTCCTCTGCCAACTTGCCGAGCCTCCTCGGCCGCTTCTTTTGACTTCTCGGCTGTCTTTTTGAGGAGCTGTACGAGCTGGGCGTCGGTCTCAATGGGCTTGTCTGTCTTGCTGGCGTTGAGCGTCGCAGCCAGCACCGTACGGAGAACCGCAAGTCTGTTTGTATCCTTGGCTCGCATAGCTGTCTTGAGATCTTCCTTGATCTTAACAAGAATGGGAGGCGGTGCTGACTCTCCCGTCGAGTAGGCGGCAAGAGATGCGCGCAGGTTTGCAGCGCTCGTCCATCTTGAGGCTGGTCTTAAGCTAGGTCTGCTGATAAAGCTTCGGAGGAGGGAGCTAGAGATTTTGGTCGCCATTGTGTCTGATCAAGAGGGAACTGTCGGGTGGACGAATCAGCCAATTAGTGTGCTCGGTCCAACTTTCTGAAGCCAATCGTCTCGCCCTTGTCGTATTGTTCCTGTTTGCCTGGGCCTGGTGTTCGAAGCGATCTTGGAAACAGCCTCAATTCAGACTTTTGATGATTCGAAAAGCCTCCCGCCGGACGGATCGACCCGATCTGGTCGCTGATTGGGCTCGCTAAAGCTGCATGGTCCAGGCGCTGCCAGCACCGGCTGGCAGTGGATACCCCTGGATTTGAAACTAATACGTCACTGGACAAGACCGCAGTGATCAACAAAGTCGAGAACCAACATGAGACCTTCACTTCACCTTCTTTCGACTTCACTCATCGATTCAAACAGCTCTACAACTCTCGACTGCAAAGACGAGAGAAACTGTATGTAAATGAGATAAAAAGGCCTCATTGAACCGCGATCTTCGACGTCTAAGATTTCCAGTCGTTACCTGAGATCGGTTTCGCCCCCAACCGCAACTGAGTCCCATCTCTAGGGTCGGGGGGCGTTTGTTTGCATCCCCGGAAAAGCGTTGGCCTCTTGCGCCTAGGAGATACCTGTCGTTGCAGAGTGGGATGAAGGGATGTGATAAAGTTACACGGAAAGTGTCGAATGTGAGATGACAGAGATTGGGATGGTGTGTAAGATGGACATCACATCCACCCGACGCAAGTGACAACACGCGGCAGCCGTCGGGCATCAGCACAGCTGCCAGGTTTCTTACCGTGTGTCGTTTGATCTTTGAGCGTGTGGGTTGTGTTGTTGGGAGTTTGTGACGAGACGGATGGAACTCGATGAAATTGGATCAATCGAGGGAAAGCGGCATTGTCTCCGACTCGACGCGGTGAAGGACCCGGTTGGGCGGAACCGAGATGGGAAGGCACGTTCTTGGTTCGACTGGACCTCTCAGTCCCTGGCCCCAGGCCAGCCAACTCCTGAAAAGGAAAAGATGTCTTCCCGGTTCTCTTTATTTCTAGTATATGTTCTCTCTATACCTCAGAATGTAAAACTCCCTAGTTGTGCAATAATTATCTGCCCGCCTTCCAGCATCATTTCTTATCCTCGCTGTATTGGGAATCTTGTATCCGTATTCTAGCAATGATTTTGACCTGTTCAACTCCAACCCAAATGCGCCTGCCCGAAATATTTTTATTGAAATGGCGCCATCCATGGATTCCAGGTTTCACTCCAAACTCAACTTCCAGGAACTCACCGGCGGAAGTTCATCCAATGGTCAGGCCCAACGTGATCCGTGACCTGCATTAACTTCCCGATACTCGGTGGAAGAGATCATTCCCGATTCCACAGACCCCGAACAACGGACACTGCGCCAAATATCGTCCATGGCGCGAATCCTCCGAAAAAAAAGAAAAAGAAAAAGAAAAAAAAAACACCTGGTGAATCACCAAGGCAAGAATTGGGAGTGAAAGAGAAAAAAATCTACGCCGTCGTCGAGAGCTCAACGGCAGCCCAGCTGCCAACCATATGATGTCCGACTCCAACGAGAGTTTTACATCTCAGTGTCGCGCCCGTTTTCTCGAGTCGCCGTGCCTACCACCCTTGGACGAATGGTGACTCCGATGGCTTTCGCCATGACTCCGATGTCTGCTGCTACCCGGCTTACGCCCAATGCAAACATAGCTGTATTCACCGCCGTGTCAGTACCGTCTACATATTTCCAATTATGTATAATAGCCAGTTTACTCACACTGGGAAGTAGGCCTTAAATGCAGGATTGTCCGCTTCACTACGAGCCTGCGCCACCAACAGTTGGATATCCGTATTCGACATGCTTGTTTCTGGTCAGCGATTTTCCCAAAACATCCTCAAGTTTTCGGAACGATCCTATGATTACCAACTCACTTTAGGCCTTGAGAGAACGGGTACATGGCGAGTGCAGACAGGAGGCGGTGCACATTTGCTCGATTCGCGACACCAATTTCGCGCTCCCGAGGATCTAATAGCAAGTTACTTCAGCCATTACACCAGGGTTTCTACCGGGCTACACACCTGTAGACCACCCACTCAGAGGCAACGTTATCAGGCGTGACTCGACCTCAACAAAGCCTGCCTGCGTCATCAAATTCTGCAATCTCAGGGGAGCTCTTGGGTCTTTGTATGGCTGTAAGCTCTGCATGTAACTCTGCGACCAAACTTGCAACGCATGGTCTGGAAACAACATCAGAATCCGAGTCTCTATATCAAATAGGAACAGATGCCACTCACTTTCGGTCAAGGTCCCATTATCCGATTGAGCGTTGAAGTAGATCTCAACCATCTGACACCAGCCTCCCGGACGAAGGACTCGCAGTATGTCGCTCATATAATTCGCCCATCGATTTCTGTGGATGCCTCCAGCCATCATTCTGCTGTTGACCAGATCAAAATAATTTGATGGAAACGTGGATCTGGCTTTCAAGTCAATTCTGGTTTCCTTTGAGATCCGGGGTTGGGCTTTCTCACGGACTGTTAAGGTCGTCGACTTGGAAATCCACGTTTGGAGGGATATCTTCTGGCACTGGATACGGATTGATATCAATTCCAATCACCTATCACCACGGAATTGTTAGCACAAGCCAAACTCTTCATCCGCTTGCCTGCTTTTGGGATGAAGCGGCGACGATCGTTATCACTGTGGCAGGTACGTGGTTGGACTTTCGGATTAATAACAGACCAAGCACATTTGACGTCAGTGGGGCATGGAATCCCCTCTTGACCAGAGCAATTTTGTCCTTTTCTTCGACTTGAAGTCTAAAGGTCGGCCGTCCGACTCTACATCCTCCACGCGGATCGACTGGTAGACGAGCCTCACATACCTCACACTCGGGATACTCCTCCGCAACCTCTATCGCCCATGCGCCTGAGCCAGAGCCACACTCTAGGATTCGTCGAGGACGCGGAATGGGAGGAAATATCGACCTGTTCTCGAAGATCATGTTGAAGACTTGATGCTGATACACAAGCCGCTCGACTTCATCCTATTCCCGGGGGCGCGGCAGATATCAGCTCCTATCCGGATACGCAGAGAGGACCATTCCTTACTTCATCGACAGGAGCAAAGTAAATGCTATTCTCGACGGCAAATCGCTGGAACTCCCTATTGTTGTGGACAATGACCTCGCGGTAGGTGTTGTCGACGGGAATAGTTTGGTGGTCGCTATATCAACTTAGCGATCTCTTTGATCAGGCGCATACTCGGGGTCCAACGGCTTAAATACCCTTCGTTCATCTTCAGAAATATGATTGTTACAAAAATCTGTTGTTTCCGTGCTATCGAGGATTACGAAGGGTTGGATATTGACCAAGCCAAATACAAGGCAAAACTTTGAGAATATTATCCCACGGGGCTATGGAGAAGAGGGCTAAGATATGGGGCCAGGTATCTTTGTTGAAAGACTTTCAAGGGCATTATGCATTTCGAGTGTGTGGGCGGAGATACTTCTTGACCCCTTGCTCCCCGGAACCACCTTCGAGGACGGTGTCGGACCATGTGCCTCTGTCTATGCGGCACTCGCACGGGTTTGAAATGAGCAAAGCTTGCTTTGTGGACCCTCGGGACGAGCCAGGTTATTCAGATTGGCCCGCTCGAATGGTTTGCACGCCACGATGTTTTTGTCGATCATGGTGCGCGTCTGTTGGCGCATTACTCCTCTGGAACACATATTGGGAGGAACTCATCCCACCCCTGCTCATAACTTGGGGGTTCGGTTCCCAGAGAAGAGGGTGGGAAGCCGATTACCAGACAGAGTGCCAGTACCGTTTTTCGGATTCGACGAGGGGAATGGCTAACACCGCCTGGGCCTGCATCGACGACCAGCCTATGGCTACGTGGACAGCTTGGCCTTAGCTATGGCCTATGGACGGGGATACAACCCGGACATGCATCGGCAGACACAGGCAGACGAAGATGCGGGAGAGTGGTGGTTCTGCGCCGTTGATCCAAGTTATTATCAGGCCGCCCCCGCATATACCGGGGTGTTCTCTGCTAATATTCGAGATACGACCTCTTCCGACTGCTACTTGGCTGGTACTGATGCTTGACCTGCCATCTCTGGCCCTATCAAAAGAGTGCGAATATCCCATGATGAGAGACCGGGGATGGGTGGTAGTTTGACGTGTCTCTCATTCGACAACGTGCCCTGCCCGAGCCAGGATGTTTCTTGGGCCTAACAAAGTACCCGGAGCTTAGGTCTGGGAGTGCCGGTCATTATGTATTCTGGCAGCAATTTGAGTATTGGGTGGGACTTTGTCAATGTTGCCCCAGCTGCTGGGTGACCTGCTGGCCGGCTATCGGGTCAAACACTCCAGCTACAGAAGCAAGTGGTCGTGCGAATGGGCCGCGGTGTGGGATTAACGCACGCTGCCACTCCTATAATATACTTCCAGCTCCATTAGGGAAACTTGCATATGGACCCTACCATCCAGGGCTCCCAGGGTCAAACAGGCAGTGAAAACCGGGTCTTCGGAAAATGCAGAAGCCTCCGGGAACTTGGCGCATCAGCAGCAGGTCTGCACAATGATTCCAAGCCGCCAACCCCAAGAGAGGGGGTTTCTTCTGATTAGTCGACCTGCTGGACATCTCTGACGTCAAGCGAGAACGCCGCTCACGGCGGCGGTACACCACATTGCCAGATTGACCAAGGGGAGTCGAGGGGAATCCCAAGGACATGGTCCTGGGACTGCACACAGGATCTCAAGCCCGCCACGGCCCCGCCGGGACGGTGCCGTCTTGGAACACAATTTAGGCGGGATTGGGAGAAGAATGTCGAAGGTTCCCACAGACCACCGTTTTCTATTATTAATAGCAAAACACTCACAAACTACTGCTGCGAGGCATCGACCTCCCTGCCGCAATAATGCCGGCCGGCGTCCATCATGACCTTGATTAGGTTTGGGGCCTGTCCTCCAGGTCGAGATACTTGTTAGCCGTGATGTGGTACATCTGTATCTGGAGACAAGAGCCCGAGAAACACAAGTGGATGGTTTGGACCCCAGTGGACTGGAACCCCCCTTGGATGCTGGCTTGTCCCAAAGAAACGAACCGGGCCGAAACGCTATGGACACCAGGGGTACGTACTACATAGTATTCCCTGTGAATCCAGCAAAATGGGAGAGGCGTTTGCTGTCTCTGTCGGGTACCCGTCCGGTCGGTAAATTGCCCACTCCTCAGCATCCGTGCACCGACCGGACAAAACGGCCTAGATGTTTGTCGCACACGGTTTTTTGTCATGGGTGCCTGGCATGAGAGGGATTGAAGGAATGACTTGCGGCAGATTTGAGCGGTATGATCCCCTTTTTTTTTTAAGTCCTTCTGCGTGTTTTTGCTCTGCCTGGACAGCTTCCTGTTGCGGCTAATGTTTGGGAAACTGGATATTATGGCACAATACGGGTCAACGGCCGGTTGGCAACTGCAGGGTTGTTTTGGCCGTTATTAGGCGTCATCCGATTTCATGGACGCCAACGGCGACGACTGGCAAAATCTCCCCCAAACAGGAGCCCCTGCAGCTCGCAGGATGGGAAATGAAAGTCGGCTATGACAGATGGCCAGATAATGAAAGTCAAATGCAACCGAGGGCGAGGAACGTACCTGTCGGTCAGCACCAAAGATTTGAGATGACAGGTTGAGGCGGTCTGCCGTGGGCATGGGTAGGCAATCACAGAGATCCATGCAGCGCTTTGCTGTTGATCCTCAGCGCCGGGACCGACTTGTTTCACAGCTAATGACTTGCGGCTATCCCGGACTACAGAAAGGTTTCCTAGTGTAAAGCCCTCTTGCTCCCAACAAGATCCCACGAGAGAAAAGACCGCACGCATCTCATCAAGTCGTGGGGATCGCCTCCTCAACACCCTGGTCTGGGGATGGCAGATGGATTAGTTGCTGCACGTCAGGCTGCGGAACCTCTACACTACACTACTTGGCATGGGCAGTCCATTACCCCAAGTTCGGGCATGTACTTCCAGCAGGAAGGACGCCGGAAGACATAAATATCAAAGCCCCTTTTGACCAAACCGAATCTGGGACGACCTGAAGGGGTCGCGCGCGAGATGCAGCGAAGCCAGGAGGTTGGAACAGGGTGTGGGCCATTGACAGGGGTCGAATTTGCGTGCTCAGCGGGATTGTCGCAATTGGACCGGGGCCATCCTGGCCTCAACCACCGTCTCGGGACAAGGAGTTCTTTGTCCACTCGTCCCCATGTTTTATCCACCCTTTCCCAGCCTCTCTGTTGGGTGTGCACCACCACTCTGCATGTAGTCTTGTCGGAGCCCTGTGGCCTGCGCTATCCGGTCATATCTCTCAGGAGGCGGCCGACCATTAACACAACAGTACTCGTACGGATCTTTCTCGAGCTCTGGGGTGAGGTATTCCCTTGCCCTTGCGCCAAGACACGCGGACCGCGCGGAAGAGCCTCGGGGAGATTGGGCCGCCCGCTCAATATTCCGCACGGCAAGGACAGATCACCACGGACCATGGGCCTCAATTTTGGTCCTGGTGATGTTGCTAGCTGTACGTTATTATGTAGCAATTACTAATACCTCCTCTCAGAGTGAACCACAGCTATCCCACATCTAGGCCGGGCCAGGGCGGACCAGCTTAGTGGGACAGAATGGCTGAAGAAACAAAACGAACCACCGGAATCTCCCCAGCCATTCCATCCCTCCCTTCTCCGGGCACCCGTCCTTCCCAGCCGGCCGGTATGCCGTTTGTGCTACATTCATGGGGCACCCCTCCCTCTTCGGCGACCACTCCCGACCATACACACCGGTCTTGGCGTGCGCCTTTTTTGGGTTAGGTGCTCGGCAGACAGCGTTTTTGTCTCAGCGATTCTCGACATGGGGGCCTGAGAGAGAGGGGTGAGAAATTGTAAGGAGGAGAATACCTGCAGGGAGAAGCAATGTTTCAATGGAACCGACCTGGAAACCGGGACTCGAATTCAGATCATCTTCACCATCTAGGAAGGTGGCCGACAGGATGGGGATTGGCTAAGTTGCGCGCAGACGGTGGGCCGGTCATCACGGAGATTTGCCATGCCATTCCATGCGCCAGATTCTTTCTTTGGTGGAAGTTCGCGGTGCACCTACTGCGTACAGACGAATGGTTCAGGCATTTTGCGGCATGACTAATGCAGGAAAGCTGCATATTGGTTCCCAGGTATCAGGCAATCAACGAGACTGGTCAACCACCCACACCACCTTTCTGAAAGTCTGCAGAGGCGCTAGTAACCATGTGCAGCTGTGGCGGGAAAAATATGTTGATGCATCACTTGTTTGCATTCGTTGATGTTGGATCCTGGGATCAAGAAGTGTTGGAGGTTGTGTGAACGGCGGGATGGATGGGATGCTTATTTCATGCAATGTACCCCATTGTACCCTCCTGTCCCAGCAAGCTGGTTCATATGGAAAGTTCCATGCTCGTCTCGGCTTACTCGTCATGTAAGGAATTGGAAAAGGCAGGTACCCCTTTCCAGCGCAGCCTGCCTGCAGCACACCTGCGGGGTTTTTTTTTCTGTGTTTTTTTTCTTTTGGGACGCGGCTTACTTCCGTACCATCCTGTCGGAGTCTCTCCTTGTTGTATTCAACTGAGAGTGTATCAGTGTGAGGTTTTCATTGTTCGTCTACTTCACCCCTCAGAATTCTGGTTTCTCTAGGAAGGATCGAACCGCGGTGCTTTTCAACAACTCTTACGCTTTCCCCATTCTCTCAACCCTACATAACTAGCCCTTGCTCTATGCAGAACAAGTGTTTGTCGACTGGCCAGATAGGTAAACGGAATACAAGAAACTGCACGACATGCAATGCGCATGTATCTCCACCAAGTTTAGCATTCTCCTTGCCCTGCTCCTCACTTCGTATCCCTCTTTTCTCGAAACGCCTCATGTCCTCCCCATACAGTGGCAAAATTCTTCTTTGTTACTTTCTTGGCTTGGTTCAGGTTTCGGGACTGGAGCTGTTCTCGTCCTTGTTGTCTTGTCTTGGTGGAGATCAAGTTCATTATTCCATAAAATGCCGCTACTCGGGGCTTGAACCTCGATTTCCTACTTTTCGGTATCGACAGGCTTGTTCATTGGGCAGAACCAGCGGCAGTCCCCTGTTTTGTTGATTTGAATGCAAACATGCGCGCAGGAATTCAGTTTTGCTTGGACCACCTCGGGATACCACGATTCAAGGACACTAGAATTTCCTCTCGTCAGCAAACTTGAGGAGGTGTAATTTACGCTGCCGTAGTTCAAGAGCTCTAGTGCCGCTCCTCAGTTAGCGTGGGGTTTTTTTGCAGATAGGCGAGCCAGAAATCCCACGATTTTCTTGCCACCTTCCCCTCTCTGACTTTATATTTCTTTTTTCTCTTGCTGATTGCTTCCTGTAAGCTTTCTTCACGCCACCAGGTGGCCGGTTCGGGCTTGCTTGGGTTGGGGGAGGTGGAGGAGGAGTCCAAGCCAGAAGCCGAGTGCGGTGCTTCTGGGTATGGCGGACCTTGTGTGGGGGTTCGGGATTTCTTTTACGGCAAGTACGGATACAACACTGTTTTGAGTACGGCGTATTTTCTCCCTCACTTCGGTTATACTCAAACTGGGCTGGTGTGGTGTCATCATACACCATTCTTGTGGATTCGATCCTATCCACCTCGGAGTTATTTTGTTTCTTTCGGAGGGGCATCTGGAAACACATAATACATACGCGGGGCGAGAGGCGTTTTAGTGATAATTGGACCGATTAGATGGATTCCACATACTGCTGACATATTTCGGTATGTCCTATCTATTTGTGGGTTTCTCTTGCATTTTTGATGAGTAAGTCATATATCTCAGGTTGAGTAAAGAGTTAGTCTAAGGGTCGGTGTTTTTTACCTTCAGCGGCCTTGTCTTTTACGCATGTGAACACTGATAGCAGCGATGATGAAGGCAGTGGTGGAGACTGAAACGACAAAGAGGGGTGAAGGCAGAGCCAAGATGAGTCCGTCATTGCCAGCTCGACTTCTGATGGTCAGGTGAGATCGGTTATGATGTGGTAGCGAGGTGTAGTAGAATGATGGGATTTGGTTGGGCGGCATACGGTGGGATGCTCTAGGTGAGGCTGAAACCGAACGGGCCGGAGGGCCGGGATCGTTGTTGTAATCCTTGTGTTGCCGTCGACGCTTCCGTTTTCTGACTGGCCGCGGCATCAGCCGATCATAACTCAGCGCACGGGCCTAAAATTTGTCCCTTATTCCTGGTGCTCAATGGGGTTGCCAATTTCACGATGAAAGCTTTGGGGCCCAAGTATAAACTGGTGAAATGCATCCTTTCAAAGCGTGACATTGCTACAAATTGCTACAAAGAGCTGCTCTAACATCCCAACCCTGAAAGATGGTTCGACTGAAAGGGATAGCGAAACAACTGAAGGATGAGTGCGGTGGCTTACCGGGGTGCGCCGTGTTGGTCATGAGAGATTGTAGCAATCGGGGTGTTGATGCTCAATGCAGTTTTATTGAGTTACTGTCGTAACAAAGAGAAGCTATCTGAGGTTTGGCCAGCCCAGCGTTAATATAGACGATCGTCCTTGGGCATCCGAAGCTCCGGTGGCTTGGCGCCGGAGCGTCGGAGTGCTTTTACACCATTTTCCCGCTCCGACAGTCCGATACTTTTTGTCGGAACATGTGCCGAGCCTTGACAGGCTTCGGTCGACGTGCTAGGATCAAAAGGAGTAAAGCTTGGCGCGCCCGCGTTGTGAGGTATGTAAGGAAAAATGTGGGCGGTGAGTGATGTCTTCAGACAACGGCCATGTGGTCTAAATGGATTACGTTTCCAATTCAAGAGAATGCTTTTGTCAGTTTTTTTTTTAGTTTTTTTGGGAGGGGGGGATCCCAAAGCTCTCGAGCTTGAGTCGAAACTGTATGAATTCTTTTTTCGAGGAGGTCTCAACGTATTGTGGAACCGGCTCATTCGACTGCAGTAATCACGTCACATCCGCCCAACGTCCACTCATCGCCTTTCAAACAGGCAGGCGGTGAGCCGGACACGCATATCTATGGCAGCCGCGATATCTCACCAGTTGCTAACGGTGGAGTGATCGAGGGAGGCGCAGAGTAGTAGCACCAACTGCCTCCTTGCGTAGTGCCATTACTTTAGGAAATGAGCTGAAAGTCCATCTTCAGTATCCCTTCTGCATCTCCAGAGCAGCAAAGCCACCCCTGTTTGCATCCGCGTATCTCTGAGTTTGACGATACGCAAATACGCACACATTACAGCTCATCGGATATCGAACCGGATGGCTAACCGCTTGTCTTCTTTGATCCTCCTCAGAAATCACACACCAACGAGATTGGCAAGCTGGTCTATATAATAACGATCCTGGTATTACGTCGTTATCAAACAGGCATCCTATTCCTTTCTACTGACGGCGGCATTATCAACCACTTCAATTTTCGTCATCTCTAATGACTCTGATGACTCTGATCTCGGTCTCGAGCTGAACAGTTATACTGCTCCGTTTTCGTCCGCGTAAATGGATATTATCTGTACCCCCCCTAAAGGATCCATGAACAAAATTACCAACTCCTGCCGTACCGTATCTACATGTACTGACGACTTCTCACCCTTGACGGAAGCTTCGTTCCGTAGCAACTCGGATGTAGTGTAACAAACGTCAGCCTCGGCGGGTCATTCATTGGCCATTTGATCAACAGAGTGTGTTGGTGATGGTACGAGTACGAACATTAACAACGATCCGAAATATTTCGGGGTTGATGTCAGATCTACAGTATCATCATGTCGGTTGGCGGTTGAAAGGATTAGGTCAGCATTTAGTTTGTCTGGGATGTAACCTGGTTGAAGGATCGGGGTCCTTCACACACACTTATTCACATTGTCACACAAAGAATGAGAAGGAATATATGAATCATTATTTTTTTTGGGAAGCGGTGAGGGTAAATAAATAAGTGTATTACGTATGTGTTGTACAATGTGTGTAGCTCGACTGTGTTATGTACTCAGATAAGTCCCCTGACCGGGTTACACAACAGTGGTGATCATACTCCACTGGATCTTGCTTACTACCTTTGAACAAACGAAGAGCAAAGAGAAAAAGGGGGGCCCATGAAATGCGATAAAGAGTCTTATTACTCAGTCAAGAAGTCTTGGAACACAGTGCATAAAGACTGCATCTCACACGTGTGTAGAGACAAATGAATCCTCTGAACATTTTGCGCATACACATCATGGACTGCAGAGAGAAAAAAAACCACGGATAAAAATAGTTTACCAGATTAATATCAAATGAGATTTAGTAAATGAGGGTTCAAATAGCTACTCGCCCAACTAAACTAATTAATAATACTCCTTCTACGCCCTTCGCTTCGTGGCACATACAAAGTACACACGCGCACATGCGAATATCAACGCAGTCTCCCCGCTCTTTGCAATATACACCTCACTTTCTTCAAGAAATATGAAAAGGATAAATTCAAGGCTACTCTCAATCAACTGACCGACAGGAACAGGGGGGCAGGGGAGCTCTCTGCCATCATCTTTTTTTTTTTCCATGCTGATAATACTATATAATTACCCTTAACAAACAAACCACCTCTTTCTAATCCCCCTTTTTCTAGAACATGGAGAACCAAGCCCATTCATTATATCAATACATCTATCTAGGACCATGAAACCGTAAATCACGAAACAGACAAAAGGCACGCATTGCAAATTCTTCTTCAACTTCATTTCTTTACGATCTGCTTCCTGGACAGTTCCCTCCCCGCCCCCTTAAATGAAGCGCAACAAAAATAAAGGAAAAAGAACCAAGAATAGAAAAATAATAGTCATCTTCAACGCATCCACAAGTAAGAGGGGGGGCGGGGGGTGTTGTTTACTTTGCAAACTCCATAGCAATAGTATCAAACAAAGACAGACTTTGGTAGCAAAAACCCTTCAATAATTATTTATATACGTGCCCTCCCTTAACTTCCTTTCTCGCTTTCTAGTAGTACCCCCCTTAGTGTTCTTTATATTCCTTGCTTTTCCGTTTTTTTTGTTGATGCAAACCCAATGTATAATGCATTTCTCTTTGCTACTCCCTTTTACTCCTTTGCTTCCAATCCAATCTAACTTTCTAATGACAAGAAACGACCGTCCGTACACCTTCCATACCCCCCCTTCTTCCTACCAAGTTCATTCTCAGTGAGGGTTTACCAACAAGTAAAAACTGGATTCCTCGTCTTGACAGGCTCCAACCTCTCAACAATGACCTTCCTCTGGTTGCCCTCCATGCCCGTAGCAGCAGCGTACCCCAGATCGCCTCCCTCCAACTCGTCCTCCTCATCAAAAAATTCCTCGTGTCCCTCACGACGATCCTCCCAGCTCGACCTCCCACTTCCATACAACTGAGCCGCGATACTGTTACTCTCGCGCCTCGTAGCCGGAGTAGCAAACGAGAACCTCCTCTGATGCCTTGAATGATGAAGATCCAAATGTCCCGAAGACTGCGATCTATGATCACCACCACCACCGCGATCAGGCGAGTACATGTTCAATGTCCGGGGATGACTCTGCGAAGCACGCATAAGTGAAGGCCTGCTGCCACCGGGCTGCAAGTGTTTTTGAGGGGTTGCAGGCGCTCCAGCATTATCAGCCTTTGCAAACTCCTCGCTCGTCAAACCAGGCGTTAAAGGTTCCTCAGCCATAGCCATCTCGAATCTTCCCGGATTGGGCAAATCCGCAGCCGGACTGGCCATACCGAGCAGATCGACCACGCCACCAGGAACAGCAGCAGGGGCACTCCCTGCCACATCTGCTTCTTCCGAGGTGAATGCACCGATATCCATCTCTTCCTCGGCGATAATATCGCTCTGTGACCTGCGCAGACCAGCATTAGTGGCTGCCGCAGCATCAGACTCCGCCGCAGCCCGACGACGCATTTCGGCGCTCGCAACTCTCATAGGAACGGCAACGGGAACATCAACCAAATCATCCCACACGCACACCTTGGCGCGACGGGTAAGCTCCAGAGGGCCATGATCAGGGGTCTTGAGCGTCTCCACGACGTTCCAAGCTTGACCCTTCATGACGGCTATTTGACGAGCAAACATCCTTTCCTGAAAATCAGGATCCATCTGGAACACCCTACGGAGCGCCAGTTGTGTTTGACTCCACCACGCCGTTGAGGTCAACAAAGGAAGGAAGTGGTCCCGAGTCTTTTGTGAGAATGGTCGGCCAATGAGATCGACTGGAAGGAAGAGCCAACCGAAGGGGAAGCTTGAAGAGACGTTAGCAACGGTACGTTAATGGCCCAAAAAGAAAAAACTCACCTCCTCCAAGCATCGGGATGTTTCCAGGGCCAAGACAAGGAATTGTCAATAGCCCCGATAGTGATCTTTGGTTCGGGACCCGACCGAGTAGGCGTCGAGGCGTTCATAGGCCTCTCCGTCCTATAAGGGTATGAAGCCCGGGTCTTAGCCGGCTCCCGTTGCGACAAATCGACAGGTCTAGGACCCTCCTCGGGCTCTTCGGGATCTTCCACTTCCATGTTAAGTTGGACGGGTTCCGAAGCTACCGAAACCTGCTGGGTCTCCCAGTCGACCTTGATCATCCAATTGTCCAAACCTCTGTCCGTGTTGCGCATGATATAATCCAAGATAACGAGTTTCTCAAGTTCCTCCCTGAACGACTGTTTCAAAGTTGGTGTCCAGACAAAGTTATCTGGCCCTAGTGGGAGAGGCTCCGAGCTATCTTCATCCTCATCATCACTTGCACCTTCGCCTGGGCTTGAGCTTGACGGACGGCAGCTGTCGACCCATTTCTTCTTCTTTTTCCTATGCGTATCTGTTGTTCGGAATCCTGAAAGGTACTGATCTGGCCACGGGTGTTCCCGTAGAAAGATGTTTGCGTCCTTAAAACCCTTAAGGAACACCTGGAAGCTGCCAGGCTTCGCAGGCAGCTTCTTCTTCTTCCTCGAGAAGTTATAACGATCCCAGAATGGATAGTGGAACGACTTAGACGACAGGTACACAACATCCGTATAGGGCACCATGTGCGTGCGTAGTTGTGCATCGAGAACATATGCGGCGGCTTCGCTGACGTACGAGAGGTTCGGAATAAGGCTGTTTATGGGAGAGCAACGTGGTTAGTTCTTGCAACAAGACTGGTAACAGAATCGGGGGAACGGGGCGTGGATGCTTAACTTACCAGGCTCTGCCGAAACAGCATGGGAACAAGTTTCGATGAATCCACTTGTTCCACTTGGGGTTACCGGCCGCATATGGCTCTTCATCCTTGGGCTTGAAGACTCCCACAACCTTTCCGCTTGGGTTCCGTGCAAAGTAGCTGCCCGAACTACCCTGTGAAATCATGAGTGGCTGAACGCCCTGTGAAATGGCATCCCTGACGCTATCCACAATCACCTCAAATTCAGCTCTGGTCATATATCCCGGCTCCGGCAGGGCTAGCATTTCGGCCGTAACCGGACGAACACCCTCCGGTGCCTGGAAAACAGAGTGATGAATCTCTAGTCGTTCCTCCTCGCCAGTCTTTTTCTTTGATCGCTTGAATTTGGAAGCAATCTCGTCTGCCCAGCGCTCGAGGCGGGCATTGATGGCTTTTAGATCGACTCCCGAGTTGCTCCGGGCCCGGCGGCCTCGGCGAGACGAGCCTCGTCCATTGGCAGCAGCAGTTGATGATGACCTCCTTCTCTTGGGACTGGACATGCCCGAATGAGGGCGCGGTTGGGTTATGGGCGCATATCGTGGGGCAGCGGGATGTTGAAGAGAGGCATAACTGTGGGTAAGGGGGTCATCGTCTTCGGAATCGTCGCTGAATTGATCGGCTTGGGCAAGTCGCTCGTACCCCGTAGTCGCAGGGCGGTTTCGAGGCATGGTGTTTCACTTGGGGGTAGTTGATGGGAGATGGATTGATGATTAAAAGGAGAGCAATATTTATTCGGTCATGGGCTGAGATTGGATGCTGTCGCGTCTTTTGACACGTCCGTCGTAATATGGGAAAAAGGGATGGAGTAACGATGGCACGGCAATCGAAAATAAATGGTATTAATACAGATATAATTTCTGTCTCCTTATACCAGACCAGGGCAAAGGAGTCGACAGACAGAATCTAGTGATTGATACTGGATTGGGTTTCCTTTGGATTTGACGGAAACAAGGTTACAGTTTACAGTTGAAGATTCAATATCCGGGTCGCCGACAGGCACACCAATGACGGCAGCGGTCTGCTGGCCTGGGGCGAGCTGACGGAGAACAAGAGTGGAAGTGGGGTCAGTGCTAGCCGCTAAAGTCTTGGCGTTTCTGATGGGAGACCGGGATGGTCGGGATGGTCAGGATGCCCCGCAGTGACCATCGACGACAGTCACGACACACTGATACAAAGGGCGAGACACCCACTTACCAGATATCCAATAAACTTTTCCCATGTCGCAAGTTACTCATTCGTGGTCAAAAAACATGAACAAGCTCCCCAATTTTGAACACTCTAGGCAGGTACGCACGACGCAATACGACAACGAATGAACCTGTATTCCCCGGCTGGTTGCCTTTCTGGCCAAACCCGACTTCCGCCGTCCAAACCAACTAACATGAAAAGGGCAAAGCAACAGAACAAGGCTACTTGGACGGCCAACGAGGCAGTGTGCGTTGCTGATTGTACATACGGCCTGCATATAAAACTGCTAGCTTTTGGCCGGTACTCAGTTTTTTATCCAACTGTCTAACACCATTTTTCCTTCGGTCGAGAAGAAGCTATTGCTGCAGTGCAGCCTGAAAAAAAAGACCTCGTATAATACATCTCACTTTCCGTCGACCAATTTTTCGTGTTTGTCTTTGCTTTCTTCTCTTTCTCTCTCATATTATATACGAAAACTCCGAGTATCCAGCAAGGCTGCCATCTCATCTTTTCACACGCGCACACTCTGACCTCTCAGCGTTTCACACATAACTGAAGTCACTACACCGCTATCACCATGGGAAACAGGCCATTCTGCTGGAAAGTCAACCTGATCTTTGCCTGCGGCTGCAGCGAAGAAACCGACACAAATCACCTATGCGGTCCCGACCGTGAGGACTGCAACGCCTGGCTCACCAACAGGAAAACCAACAAGAAGTGCATACACCATCGGGGAGCTGCTGGGCTTTATTCCGAGGAAGCAAATTATGAAACGGAAGAGGACACTACGTTGAAGGTGGAGGAAAGAGGACCGACACAACAAACAGTTACCACGCGCAAGGTGGTGTCTTGGGAGGCACAGCTAGAGCAACGAGGCACTTGGGAAGGATATTATTTGAAGAAACGTTCGGCTTGAGTCGAACCGAGAACTATCATGGCGAGAAAGTGATCATCGGATGGTGGACTAGGGAAGGATAGAGAGAGCTCAGCGAGGAGGAGAATGGGCAAGGCGATATCAAGCACCACCACCAACGCGACTCAATGACAAATCAAAAATGAAACATAGAGCCATCAGGGTACAATTCCTCTCACTTAATAAGACAATGTTACTCACGTTTTCACACAATCCACGTGTCTAGCCGTCAACCGGCCGGCGCTCGGAGAATACGTAGCACACATACGGCTAGCCGGTTTCACTCTGGATGTCGTACACGTCGTGCCTGTGCTCAAGGATTTCTCCGACGTACCACGACACTGAAGTGCTAGTAGAAAGCATACACTAGAAAACATGTACAGCTGCTTCACTGCATCTGATTAAGATGAGTGGTGATTTTGCCGGCCCTTTGGTTGCGGAAAAAGTTCATACGCTTGAAACCCCTGAGCAGAAACTCGAGTTGGCTTGGGGAAGATTTCAGATTTCACAACGCCTCATCAAAAATTTGCCAACTCACAAACATGCGACCTGCGACAAATTATATTATCACCCTATGGTGAGAGAGATGCATTGTAAGGTATCCATAAAATCCATCGCTGAAACTCTTGACGCAAAACCGCTACCTGCGAATCCATGCCGTCCAGGCCTTTCCAAATCCCAAGCAATGTCCATGGGGGTCCTGAAATTGACACCCAAAATCCAAATCAAAACCCAATGAATAGCCAATTACGCTGATACAGGAAAAGAGAAAAGGACAGGGTATAGTTCATATTCATCTCTTTCGCTTGCCCTCCCCCAAAGAAAAAACAAACAAACAAACAAAAAGACCAAACCAAAACCCCTATAACCCCCACATTGCACGCTCTTCACAATGGCCACCAAACCACCACCTCCTCACTTCCTTCCCCCTTATCATGGCCGTCTCCTTCCAATTCATTCTTTCAAGCCATCTCTCAAACTCTTCGTAGCGCTGCGCCGCTGCTGCTCCCTTTCTTTCGTCCGAGTCTGCAAAAGGTGGTTTCCGAATTACGCCTCGGTCTTCCAGGGCTAGGAACCAGGCGGGTGGCGATTTTTTCGTTTTCTTTTGTTTGGCGGTAGTTGTGGTGGTGGTAGCACTTGGCTTCTCCGTAGCAGTATTTTGCAGCTGGTGGCTAGGAGGAGTGCTTGGTTTTTTTATGAAGCCTTTTTTCTCCTTGGTATTGGCGTGGTCCAAATTCTTTTTACTTTTCGTCGGCGTTGGTGTGGGCGGTCTGGTATGTGCAGTTGGCGAGGTAGGGATGGGTTCACTGGGACTGCTCCCTTCCTTCTCCTCCTTCTGCGGCCCCAGATATTTTTCTTTGCTCGGGATTTCCTGCGTATCCTTCTTCTTCTCCTCCTCTCGTACCTTCATTTCCCCCCCTTCTTCAGCCTTTCTTTTCTGACCTTCCTCCTCCTGATCTTGTTGACTCAACAACCCCTTCCCCCTCTTCCACCTCAAAACAGCACACTCCACGAACCGCTTATCATCCTCGCTCTGCATAGGCATACTCAGTCCAGACGGAGGACCGGTACCCCCTGGACCCCTCCGTCGATTCAAATCCATTCCACTCATAACCTTCATCCTCCCCTCGTACCCCTGCATTTCTCTTTTCAGTACCCGACTCTCAGCTATCCTCTTCCTCTTCATATCCCCACGATCAAAATCCCATTTCAGCATATTTAACACACATTGATTCCCCTTTTTTACGCATCCATCCAGCTTTTCTTTTGCCTCTATCACTTCGTCTTCCAACTCTCCGAGTTTCCGTACCAGCTCTCTGACAGTAGCGTTCGGTTCCCAGCTTTTTGGGGGACGGTATTTGGTGACGAATTCGTCAATTGCTGCTTGCCATTTTGCTCTCTTGGATTCAAAATCTCGACGGAGGGGTGTGGTTTCGCCTTGGCATTTCGCGAGGTCTGAGAGAAATATATTGGTGTGGCGAGAGTAGGCGTCAACTTGAGCCTCGATTTTTTCGATGGGAAAACCGTGTGACGTGCTGTGGTGGGGCAAGAGGAGGTCTTCCGAGTCGGATGCTTCTTCTGGGTCGAGGAGTGAATCTTCTTCTTCTTTTTTGTTGCCGCCGTTCCGCTTCATCCTGGTCTGCGAAGTGGCTCCCCAGTTCCAAAGACGGGAAGGTTTATGGGCCGGTGTTTCCGAGAAATATTGGTGGGTGTCGCGGTGTTGAGAGGAGAAACGGCGACGAGGAGCCGGGGAAATGAAGTGGTACCGGCCGCTGTTTGTGGTCTGGCTGTCGTCGTCTACGATTGCTGATGTCGTTGTTTCGACTTCTTCGGGTTCTTCTGGTGGTCCCGAGGGTTCTTCGATGATTGTTTGCAGCGCCGCGAATGTCTTTGGCCGCATTCTCATGACCGGAAAGCAAAAGTCTGGATGCATTCTTGGATTGGTTGAACATGTGGGGGATTTTAAGATAGATTGATGTGAGTTGTACAATTGATACGTCAAATATGTGACAGAGGGGTTGTTTCACGGTGTTGGTCAAGTTAATACGTCGTTCTCGACAGAAAAGAGACGAACTTTGCTGGTATGATGGGATGGGGCCGAGATTGCTCATGTTTGGTACGATGTTGAAACTAAAATCGCCCCTCTTCTTATCGCCAAAGTTCCAGTGGCTTTTTTTCTCTCTTTTCAGGATCAGCAGAACCTTCCACGGCCTCTCGAACAAAACCTGGTTGACGAGCTGTGGCGTTGTGCAAACACTATATACATATCCACGTCGAGATAGGCCGCCAAGATGATAGGAATGCCTTCATCCTCGAATCTTTGCAAGCCCGCGGTTAACTCCCTTGTCGGTACACACAATCCGGGCAAAAATCGTGAAGAAAAGAATGGAAATAGAAGTGAGGTTGGGTATCAAATTTCAAGCCGAAAATGCCACAATGAATGGCTATCTCGGTGGACTCACGTCGGCAAAGGTCCCACAGTTACCGTATCGTTGAGTCTTCTTTGGCGGTACAGCTCGGCGACAATCTCCGCCTTCTCCTTCCTCTTCCTTGCAGCGCTCAACTCGTCGAATCGACCACGGGCACCGTGTTTGATCTTGGTGATCATATCGGCTGCTTTTCCTTTGGTCACATCCTGAGGACCGAGCTGATTTTCTTCATCCCTGAACTTGTTTAAAAGTTTGAGTTGATGTTCAGTCGCCGGCTGTTTCCGCCAAAACATTCTGCTCGAAATGTAAAATTGCGCGTAATGTTCTGTGGCGTAGCTGTCGCAACCATGGACTGCATCATCAAACGTAGCCGCCGTCAGAATTTCCTGCGCCGGCATCCAAGGGGACTTGGATGCACCGGGAGGCAGAGCTCGGATTACAAAACCCTTCCATTGCGGCTCGCCTTCGGCAGCATTTTCAACTCTTTCAATTCTCAGGTAGTCTCTAGATGTGGTGAGAATGTACTTTCCAGGCGTGATCTGAACCCAGGCTAGCTGGCTGATGGAGCGGACGTGACTCTCGCTGGTTGTATCTGATATGAGGTCATATACCGAATCGTATTCCGTGAACATTACGTTGTAAGAACGCCCAGTGGATGGCGCATGACCCGTCATCTTGTTCTGTAATTGGAGTTTTTCTTCTTCCATTTTTTCGTCGGCTAGTTCCTGCATCTTGACGGCTGTTAATCCGGTCACCAGTTCGCCGGGATCCAGACCGAAGAGGGTAGGTGTCGTGACGATACCAATTGCTAGGCTCGAAACCATATCAATGATATGGCAGTCTTCCTTGCCGTGATGCTTTCTCATGCCTCGCCCAATCATTTGTATCAAAAGGTTGCGTGATTTGGTTGGCCGGGCTAATAATACGCAGTCGATGTTGGGGATATCCGTTCCTTCTGTGAAGACACCGCAGTTGATTAAAACTGGAAACGCCTGTCGTTTAAATTCTGAGAGAGTGTTTTTTCTCTCAAGAGTGGGGGTTTCGCCGGTAACGTAGCGGGCGTCGATGCCGTAGTGGCGAAATCTTGCCGTCAGAGCAGCAACGTGAGCAAGGTCGACACAAAAGACCAAAGTGGAATGTCTTCCAGCGGCTTTTGCGAACCACGACCTAACAATAATGTCGTTGAGCTCAACCGTATTGACGGCTCGGGAGAGGTCAGAAAGGGCAAAATCGTCCTTGCCGGCGGTTCCATTTGTCTTGACGGTGGACAGATCGGCCTTGGACTCGACCGTGGTGAAGATGACATTCGAGAGCCACTGTTCGTCAATCATTTCGATATAATCTTTTTTATACACGACTTCGTCAAGAGCGGCTCCCAACTTAAGACCGTCCCTCCTGGATAAGGTGGCAGATACACCTACGAGGTATGGAGAGTCTGGCTGCTTCTTGTCTAAACCCATGTATTCCAGGACTTTCAGATATCCCGGAGCGACAATGTGGTGAGCTTCGTCCACCAGCACCAGCTTAAACATCCTAGGGTCAAACTTTTCCAAGCGGTCCTTGGATAAAATGCTCTGAATACTGGCAACCGTGATGTCGGCGATGCCACTAGCCCAATCCTTTCCCAATTCCCTCTCGACTGTTTTGTCGGGGTATTTGTTCTTGCAATGGTTTGCAGCTTGCTCGACTAATTCTCGTCTGTGTGCCAGAATGAGGGTCTGCGTTGCCATGTCGTTTAATGGTTTCACTCGATCAATGAGATGGGTGAAAATGACTGTTTTGCCGCTGCCTGTGGCCAATGATACGCCCAATCGTTTTGATCCGGATTCCATGGCGTCTAATATGGCCTGGATACAGTCTTCTTGATAGGGACGCAACTCTATTTGATGTGATTGTGACGGCGATGGTGGTAGTGGTGGTGGTGGTGGTGGTGATGGCGCTGACGCTGCTGCTCCTGCTGCTGCAGAAGCAAGTCGTGGGCTTTGAGAAAACTGTCGTTGTGGCCATTGTTGAAATACCAATATCGGCCTTGGTTGAGGCCCTATGAGTCTTGAAGTCGTACAGAGTAACCTCCTCATATTTGCATTTATGGGTGAAATTGTTTGGAAAATTGGGATTAAAGAGATGAGTTTGATGTTTGAGATTGATCATCGACAAACCGCAAATTTCACCTAGCAGCCACAGTTTTCGCACCTGATTGGTCAATTTTGCGTTCAGTGTAATTTCAATACCGCCCCAACTAAGAACTTCTACCTCACTAACAGTCGTCTTTTTCACTCTGATCTTGACTTTTACATACACTCAAAACTCAATTTTCATTTCAACATCGGCCTGCGCAGGCCCGCAACATCTCGTGTTTTGCCTGCCTTATAGACGTAGAAAGGCGTTATGAGTTATTGCATGTCGGTAAATAACAATTTTACCCGATCCTCGGGAATTACTGCACAGCCAAAACTTCACATCACCCCCTTAAACAAACAAACGGCAGTCCCAGGGGTGCCAAGATGGACTCGGACGACATCATGAGCGGCCATGCTCACTACACCCCGGTGCCAATCGCCATGAGGCCTTTGCAGCAAAGCATGGAGGAAAACGATGAAGATGACGCAATCTCCTCAAACGGTAGCCATTACAGCCAAGAAGTCTCATCATCCTCCGCCTACGAGGAGGAAGATGAGGAAGATGAAGTCAGCCAAGATGACTACGAAGACGCCGATCCAGAGCAAGACGGAGCAGACCAGCCTCTCCTCACCAGCAAACGTCCCCTCCGCTCCTCAACACCCTCAGATCGTCCACTCAAACGGCCTAAACCCGCAGCACCCTTCCACCAATCCTACCTCAACATTCTAAACGACGACATCCTCGACGCCGCATCAGGTTTCATCCCTGAGGAAATCAACAACACCGAGTTATTCCCACCCTTATACCCGTCCCAAATAGGCCTAACACACTGGTCCGTACCTGAGAAAACACTCTTCTTCACAGCCCTCTCCCGCCTAGGCCGCGATGACCCCCTCGGCATCTCCCGGCGTATAAACACAAAATCAGAACTCGAAGTAGCGGACTACCTGAGGCTCCTCCAGGCTGCCTCTCGCTCCGAGAGAAAACTTTTACCGTCCGAGATGCCTGCGTCTTTGGCTCTCTCGCCCGCTCTCTGTACGGCGCTGGAATCATTCGCCGACACGATAGCATCCAAACAACAGCACTACGAAGACGCCCTGGAAGCCTCGAGGTGGAATTCTTCTGAACAGAACTGGGTCATCAACCCTTCCAACCGGAAAGAAATTGAATCTTCGCCGCCCGAGGGCGTGCTCTCCTTGGCCTTATTCCGCGTTCGTACCTGGTTACGCTTACAGGAAAGGATCTTTATGAATTCCATTGTGGAAGATTACCAGTGGGAGACATTTGCATCGTCTTCTTCATCCTACTCTTCGGGGGCAGGAGGAGGAGGAGGAGGAGGTGACGGTGCCGAAAGACCGGGTATTCGCGTCACCTGTCTGGAAGACTTTTATAATATAGTGGTCAGCCTAACAAGACGGCTCGTGGCGAGCAGCATTTACGTCGCTGAATCACGGATAAAATCCAAGGGCCACGAAGCAAAGAATATCATTTGGCGGAAGGATGTCAGGGCAGCAGCTGCTAGTATTGGTTTGAAGAGGGACTCGAGGCTGTTTTGGGCCAAGTGCGCAAGGAGATTAAGGTTGGAGGTTTGGGACGAAGAGCGGAAGGAGGTGATGGGGTTTGATGAGGCTGAGAGGGCTTTGGGGGCTTTGGGGGTGTCTGATTTACAAGAACCGGAGTTGGTAGATGAAGGCAAGGATGAGGAAGAAGAAGGAGGAGAAGGAGAAGGAGAGGAGGAACAAGAGCAAGAAGGCGAAGAGGAAGAAGCCTCGGCAATGGAAACTGACGGTTCAGAAGACGAAAACGACGAAGCGGAGCGTCGCGCGATAAAAGTGGAATGCGACGAATTGCTGCATTACTCGGCTCTTGAAGTTCCTGATTCGAAGAAGGATCGCGACTCTTTGAGGCAGCGCATCCAGCTTGAGCGAGCGGAGGAAGCGTACGCTGATAAACTGGATCTCAAAGTTTCTTATGATGAGGAGAGGAGACTTTGGGCAATGCTGGGTCAGTCACCGCCTGTGGAGATCCCTAAGATTGAGATGTCGGAGCAGCGGAAGAACCCAAAGCAGGGCAAGACGGTTGAGGAATTGATTAAAGGGTTTTCTAGAATCCCAGGTGGTGACGATGGCGATTGGAGGAGTAGGTTAGAAGAGGTACCCAGCCGGTGGGAGATGGACTATAAATTGGTTGAGGAGGAGGGGAGGGTGAAGATCGTGAAGAGAAAGGAAGGAGTGGGTTTGAAGGAGGAAGGAAAACAAAACATAGAGTAGTGATACCCTTTTTTTTTTTGAATAAAATTGACCTTGTTTCAGTGGGCGCAAAAACCTCGGCATTGAAAGACGATAAAAAAATGAAGGAAGGCATTGACATCATAAGAATTGATTGAAGTGATGATGCTGGTACTTTTTGGAGGAGGGGCTGTTGGTAGCTGCTCGCTGGACCTGATATATAAAGGGCCATTTATTATGTGGATTGCCATCAAGGTTCTCAGGCAAACTCGTACAACTGCCTTTCTTCAATACAGCATTTCCAGATTGAAACCAACCATCTGAGGTGCCTACATGTACTAACTCTCGTATCACTAACAGCAGCATCAGTCAAATTCTCAGAATATCACATCGGACGACAAAAAAAGAAGAAAGATTCTGCCCATGCATACTTCCAAAGGCACCCATCTAGAATGCAAGTTGGTACTCCTGTTGGAAAATAAATACAAATACCCATGCGCTTTTATAAATGCATCCTATATCCCGCATTTAAAAATAAAAAAAACATTAAAGGGCTAAGAAATGAAACCACAGAACATATTCATCATCGATGGTATAAAACATCCGAAACCGGGCCATAATCCACGTCATCAAAACACTGCGTAAACCCCTACCGGCACCTACCGGTACCCAGCAACCCAACCCTCGGCCCGTTCAATCGCAAGCCTAGCCCATCCCAGATCCCAGTTAATTTCCTCAAGAGAAATAAGCTCGGCAGTGCTCAACCTTTCATGCTCCCTGCCTTCCCTCTGCGCAGTCCAGACGTAATTACATAGATCCGTCATGCATGCATGAGTGAGCGCCGTGACGCCGTGCGCGGGGGACATGAGTTCTCTGCCGCCCCAGAGCTTGACGAGGGAAGCTAGCTCGGGGGTATAATCCCAGTGGCCGTCGGGGTGTTGGAGGGCTGAGAGGCGGCGGATTACCGAGATGCGGTTTTGGGGGTCGTATTTTGGTAGAGTTATGCTTGGGGATATAGGGGATAAGGGGGAGACTGGGTGGAGGGACTTGAAGTCTGCTGGGGATGTTGATGGTTGGCGGGCGTGTTGTTGAACATACGGGTTTGGTGGTTGTTGTTGCTGTAGTAGTTGTTGGGGACGAGATTGGAACTGGTGGAATTGGTGGTGATGTTGTTGTTGTTGCTGTGTGATAGGATAGACAGGTGTTGAGATGAATGAGTTGGAGTGGGTGTTGGTGTTGGATTTGGAGCGTTGTTTGAGGACTGAGAGGATGAACCAGCCCAGGAGGGTTAGGTCGAGGAGGCTAGAAGGAAGGTTGGTAAATGAGGACGGTGATGGAGGGAAAGAAGGTGGGAGTACACGTTAAACCCGGTCATGGCACACCCCACCTTGGTCCATGTTGGAGTCAAGGATTGATGAGGTTGAGGATATCGCGTTGAAGTGTTGAGAACTACTATCACTTCAAGGAGCTTTGTGAAGTAGTACAGAGCTCCACACCATACACCTGCACCACATACGAGCCATGGGGGGACTATGTAGGCATGGTGGATTCCTGGACGGGCCTGAGTGATGCAGAAGTAGAATCCTAGTAGGAAGTGTATGCCAGCCTGGATGTTGGTTACTTGTAAGTTGTGGGTTGCCAGGCCTCAAAAGCTGTGTACTTACCGCTACAACGTTCAGGATGAACGGGACTGTTCCAACACCAAAGACGTAGATGGAGGAATAAATGGCAACGGCGGCAACGATGCCTTGAAGTGGAAGAAGGTAGTTGAATATCCGAGGGATCAATATTTTTCTTGAAGGTGCCATCTTGGACAGCTGATCACAGACGGAAAGAAAGAAGCAAGGACATGGTAGGTTCCTTGGATGGAACAAGGACGCAAGATGAAATATTAAAAAGAAATTCCAGGAATTCTCCAGCTCTTAGACATGCGAAATAGTGCACGCCAGTCGGACTCTCACATTGTGTCTGCGGCTGAGGCAGAAAGGGATGGTCGATGCAGCCAAGTCGAGATGCTTCTTTTGATAGGATGGAATGACCAAACCTGGAACACGCCACCGAACGACCTGCATTCAGGAGGTGGGAGGAAATCCACTGCCATTGAGACTACTTTTTTCGTCCTTGTCAGGAAAGAACGGGTGCGAGGGTGAGACAGCCGTCGAGGAGGAAGGCTCTTACATTATCGACGGGCGTCTCTCCCCACCTTCTCGGCTCTCGCGCCTTTTCTTTTCTTCCTACTTGGGTCCAATATTGTCATTGCCGCCGTGGAACAAAACAAAAAAAGAACTAAAAACTTCCTATCCAATGCCATAAACATCCAAGATCAACCTCAAGTCGCACCACGACCGCTGAAGGAAAGCGTCAGTTCAGGAATACCCACTAAGGACCCGATATTTAGCGCTAACAAGCGCTCCCGCGCGCTGGGCACAACTCCACCAACGGCACCATTGATTCTCCTCCGTACAAGTACAGTACATGGATAGCTTTTGTTCCACTCTCCAACTCACTGTCTTTCACACAGCATGAATATCTGAAACATTTCCCCCAGATCGGAGTTTATTTTATTTTGAAAATGCTAGAGTCGCAATCAAAGCTCGGATCACTTCCGGGCTTGCGTATGTATCACACACGGCACGGACCACACTCTTCGGCGGCCTCTTGAAATGTGCAGGTCTTAGCGATAGGGGACGACATGCACTCGAAGCAACCTTCCCATCAACCTTAGCTGAGAGCTTTGTCACTTGACAGCTCACTTGATTGGAAGCCACACGCAAAGGTCGGGTAAAGATACAGTAATCAACGCACATCTGGGTGAAAAGAAGAAGAACAGTCTTCCGGTTCTGGCAAGTCAGCCTTGCGCATCTGCAAGTCAACACCCTGGACCAGATTGTGGTTGGCCTAGAGGCCTGGAGGGGGGGCTGCTGCGCCACAACGCAGCACGTAGTCAACGGAGTGCCGTGACAGGCGTCATGATCTCACTTCTTTTCGAACATTAATTGCCGGCAATCATCGCTTTTGCCCAAGTGAGTCCCATGGCCCTCTTCCGTAATGGCAACACAGTAAACTTGCTCGACGTCTTGGCAAATTTCTGATCACAGACTCCCCGAAGCTAGTCAGACCGGTTCATCGAGGGGCGGACCTGAGCGAGTGAATCATTCAGCCCAGGTCCATCTGAGCGGCTTATTCGGAGCTCATCTCGGGCCACACCGCAAAGACATACCGCCTTGACCAGTTCTATATCCCTTACTGGAGCACGACTCCGCCGCTGGAGAAAAAATGGATCCGGAAGACAACAGCCAGCCGAGTGCCGAGCAGGAGAAAGCAATTCTCAAACAGCACTATGAGCAACGGGACAGACCACCTCTCGACTCCCGGGCCGGCCCGCCGGCTTCATCCTCTTCTAGTCCCGGTACCAACACGGTGCCTATGACCTATGAAGAAATTGAATCATCGCCAGTCCACAACAGTCCTCCCCCATCTTCAACTGCCCTCAGATCCCCCACCCCTCCGCCGTACTCTGGTCCATCCACTCCAGCCCAAAAGTCCCCCACACCATCCGATGCCTTCTTATTACAGTCTTCTTCTCAACCGCGGCGATATCCGGGCCTACCTCCATTGGACTATCGCCTCTACAGCCCTCCTCTCTTCACATTATCCCAGGACCGCACAACCATCCGCTCTCAAGCACCATACTTATCCTCCAATGCTTCGGCTCTTATAGCATTAATAAGACAACAAGCCACCGTCCCTCCCAAACCATGCATTCACATAACAGGCAGACGAGAACACGCCTCCTCATCCAGACCGGACTTTGCAATCAAACTCAACCTCATGCACTTACTCATGCCTGAAGACCCCAGACAAAGACTAGATTACCTCCGGTGCGTGGCTCCCGGGGAAATGGCGCTCAGAGGAGGCAGCAAACCATCATTGGAACCAGAACTATCAGCGGAAGGGGGCGGGTTAGATGAGTGGGCTAGACGATACGTCGAGGATAAATCTGCGTTCAAGAGTTTTGTGCTGGAAAGGGTGGTGGCAAATCTTGATTTGAACTGGATCGAGGGACAGGTTAGGGCACTGGTGGCTGAGATGAAGTACCCGGGTAGGGTTGACGTCAAGTTTCCTGTTACCCATAATAGGGTTGTTGTCCAGGCTCCTGAGAAGGGGAACAAGTTTCTGGCGAGCGTGGCAGGGTTGTTTAGTGGCGGGAAACAGAAAAAGTATGAAGTGGTAAAAGTTGTCTGGCCTTTTGCCAGTGGGAGGAATGGGGAGAGTGGGAGGAAGGTTGTGGCGGGGATTAGTGAGGAGGAGTGGTGGAGGGGGTGGAAGGGGGTTGTAAGATTTGGTAAGTTGTACTCTGAGGAAATAAAACTGGAAGAAGGCTGACTGAGTTGAATAATTAGCGATCTCGACGAAACGAAGTGGCTGGGTTACGAATGAAGATAAATTGGAGGTTATTATGGAGGGCGGTGCTGATGCTGATGTGAATGTGGATTGGGGGTCCGAGGAGGGTGTGCAGCAAAGTTCGGTGTGGGAGTGATGAGGTTGTCAAGGTGCTGGCAGATACGAGAAAGGGAACAATAATGAGGATCTGAAGCAATCATTTTTAGGGGTCGATTTTTTTTTTTTGGCTGGATTGATATCAAGAGAAGTTGTTGTCAACTTCAGGGGTATACAAAGCCAAGATCGATTGGTTACTTGGTGGACTCGTGGATCACCACCAAATACATTTGAGCACGGCGGGAATATTCAGGGGTGTAAACTTGTTGGATAATTAGCAACCGCTCGGCAGATAAGTCATATAATTCTTACTCTAATGTATGTTAATTGTTCCTTTCGGACAGCATTGCGAGCCAAGCTTTATCTAGGTAGCAATGTGGTTTTCTCTAGCTTTTAGAGATTATGTTGTTTTTGTTCAGTTTTGGGGGCTTTTCAGGGGTCTAAACACCCAACGGCCTGGTTTCCTACGGCAGTGAGTCACTCGGGGTGAACAGTGGTCTTGGTATTGCGCTTTTAGCGGCCACTTACACACTGCCCACTGCGCCCCCACTTGCCGCTGCAGGACTCATGCAGTATGCGGGGAACAGTTCCCTCCTCACATCACCATGTAAGTCAAGAAAATATATATAGACAAGCTGTCTTCCATTCAAGTAGATACATCTTTTCATCAGAGAACCAGAGACTCATCGCAATTTTCCTTCATAAACTTGGCTTACACGCCACCTTTATTTTTTATTTTTAATAAAAACATCACATAGCAACAAACCACCGAACGCTTCATTATCATGGCGTCCACCGACATCACCACCACGACCACAGAACAACAACCGTTCACCCTCTCATCCCACGACGCAGCACTCGCCCTCATTCCACCCCGTCACCTCTGGTCACAAGTCGACCACCTCCGCTCACTCTACGATAAGGCGTATCTCAAATGGCCCCCGCACATCAACGTACTCTACCCTTTTATTCCACCTTCATCCCTTGATGAATCCGCTTTTTCATCTTCTTTGCTTCCCATTTCTTCTTATTCGTCTCCCTTCCAATTATGCCTTAACCAATCAGGCGTATTCGAACACAAAAGGTCACCAAACACGCTCTACCTCACTTCGTCCTCGCAAGACCAAATCGACAGAGTAAAAGAGCTAAGACGAAACATCCTCAAGACGCTCAATATACAAGATGGCGGCAGGGACCAGCAGAAATTCAGAATGCACATGACTGTGGCACAGTCAGATGATTCCGCTTCTGCTGCGCACAAGTATTTGGTTGACAAAGTGGATAATATTCCCCAACTCGACTGGGAAGTAACCGAGTTATCCATCCTCGTCAGGGAACGAATCCCGCACTCAAACGAAAGCGTTATGAAACTCTGGGGCCGTCTGAGTCTTGAGACAGGAGAGGTCGTCAAGGAGCCAGAGCACAGCGTATTTTACGATGACGTAAATGAAGACGAGGAAGCAGAACAGATGAAGGCTCATTACTATGACGAGGAATTAGATCGCTGGATTGCCTTCGAGCCGGAGGATATTGATGATGATGACGACGACGACGAGCAGAAATCACAACTAAAAGTGGCCAGCTGGAATGTTTTGGCCGAGTTCGAGTACCCTCCCAGCCGAAATCGATATCCCGGCATAATCAACAACATTATGAGCGAGCAAGCGGATGCCGACGTTATAGTCTTGCAGGAGGTGACAGATGCGTTCTTGGGGTTTCTGCTGCAAGACGAAAGGATAAGAGATAAATACCCCTACTGTTCTCACGGCCCACCTCAACAGGACGACATCTACCCTTTACCGAGCTTCTTGAACGTCATAGTACTGAGTCGTCTTCCGTTCGCTTGGGAGTACGTTGGGTTCACGAGGAGGCATAAAGGCGCGGTAGTCGCCAGGTTCACAAGGCAAGGAAAAGAGGTTGTCCTGGCTGCCGTCCATCTAAGTCATGGACTTACGGACGGAGCAGTGGCTTCCAAAAAGGGGGATATTAGAAGGCTCATTGGATATTTGAGTAAAAAGTATGAGGGGAAAGCATGGATCGTTGCTGGGGATTTTAATATCACTACTTCCAGACAGGCGATTCAGGCTGCGCTGGAGAGGAAGCAGGTGAGTGACGTTACGGTTGGTTGTCTGGAGGGGTTGGATGGGATTCTGGAGGAGGAAGGCAAGTTGGCGGATGCTTGGAAGAAGGTTGGGCATCATCATTCTGATGGAGGCGAAGAGGGGGGTGAGGAGCAGGGGGCGACTTGGAATCCAAACATCAATGGCGTTGCTGCTTCTATGGCTGGGAGTGTCGGAGGAAATGTTTGGCCGCAGAGGTATGATAGGATTTTGGTTAGGGGCGAGGGAACTTTGAGAATTGTTGGGTTTAATCAGTTTGGGTTTTTGAAGGCTAAGGTTTATGGAGGGAGTTCTGAGGAGGAGGAGACATACGCCAGTGATCATTGGGGTGTGAGGTGTGTATTGGAGGTTGGGGATTTTAGGGAGAAGCCAAAGCCAATTGTGGTTCAACAGCCGTCGGACGAAATCGGCAAGCTTGTTGTTCCTGTTGAGTTGAAAGAGGCTAAGGGGGATCTTGCTGGGCCGGACAGCGTTAAGAAGTGTCTTGATGAGCTGGGTGTGATTCCTGGTGAGGAGGAAAGTGCAATCAGGAAGAAGGCATTTGATCTTCTGAAGAGCATTATCCTGGACACCTCGGCAACGGACAGCTCAAACGCAAAGTCTCGACCGGCGGTTGTTGTTATTCCGGTTGGCTCTTACGCACTTGGAGTTTGGACATCTTCTTCAGACATTGACGTTCTCGTCATCGGTCCCTTTACGGCTCACACATTCTTCTCACTTGTTACCAAACGCCTTCGCAAGGCTGCCGCTCAAGGAGTCAAGATTCTTCGTCGAGTCCGCGCAAATACCGGTACCATGCTTGAGCTCGAAGTTTCTAGCATCAGGATGGATCTTCAGTTCTGTCCTGCCACTTCAGTCGCCGAGAGATGGCCCCAGGTCCTTGAGAGCCCCCCCTCAGACCCGGTCTGGTCTCTGCCCTCCCAAACCCTCAACAAGCTCAAGGCTATCCGAGACATTGATCACATTCAACGATCCATCCCCTCCCTTCCAGTCTTCCAGCTCGCCCATCGCCTCATCAAAACCTGGGCGAAATCCCGGGGGATCTACTCCGCCCGGTTCGGCTTCCTCTCCGGCATCCAAATCTCCCTCCTCCTCGCCAGAGTTTACAGAATTCTCTCTCTCTCCCACAAAACCAATATATCCACCGAGTCCCTCCTGACAACATTTTTCGCTCACTACGCCACCTTCCCCTTTTCCACGCACCAAGCTTTCGACCCAACTTTCCACACTCACCGCATCCCATATACCCGTGTATCGTCCCGGGAACCTTTAGCAATCCTAGGCTATTACCCCCCAATGCTCAACACCGCAACCGCCGCTTCAATCCCCTCCGTCCGCACCTTGTCTCAAGAATTTCTCCTCGCTTATCAGTCCCTTTCTTCCACCCCCAATATCACCTGGAACTCATTCCTCACAGCCCCGCAAGCACCGTTCCTCACCTCATTCAAGACCTGCATCTCGCTATCCCTCCAATACTGGTCCCTCTCCCCCACAAAGGGTCTATCCTACCTCGGGTGGTTCGAATCTCGTTGTGTTTCCCTGCTCGTCGATCTCAGCCGGAAGGCACCCTCCCTTCACGCAAGGATGTGGCCAGCCCGCTTCGTCGAACAATCCGAGCTCGACAACCCAGACGAGGACACATCCAAGGGTCGTGCATATCGTGGCTGCTACCTCATCGGGCTCGATAAAATCGACCATGACATGTCAAAGGAAGAACTCAAATCCTCTCTGGCAGCACTCCGCAACGTCCTACCGAGATTCGAAGAGAGCATAAGGCGAGACGCCAAATACTTTGACTCTTCGACGAAATGGATGGCCGCTACTCTGATTAACCAATCCGAACTCAAAGAACTAAACCTCGTGATTGACAAGAGCGAATGGGCAGAACAAAATGCAGGCGAGGAAGAAGACGACTCGGACGACGATGAAGATGAAGAACAGGAGGAAGAGTCGTATTCGCAGGAGGATGATGACTCTGACGATCGCCAGGAGGGCGAGAGCTGGGAGGCAGCTAAACGCCGCCGCCGGGAAAGAAAAAAGGCAGAGAAGGCCGCGGCGAATAAACGCGGCGTGGTTGCTGTCGCCGATCTGCGGACCGACAAGACCAAGAAATTCAGGACGGCAAGTGATGTCATCAACAGGATAAGATGGGACGCCTCCCATGACTCTGGCGATTTTGTGGTAGGGTACGAGGACCGCTTCCTAGGCGCGCAGGAGAAGGAGCTGGACGAGTGGAAGGGAGAACAGACGGATGAGGAGTTCATCCCTCAGCATCGGATTCTGTATTTCAAGAGGAAGAGTGACGGGCGGGTCGTCTGGGATCGGAGGACTAGGTGGGATGAAGTTTTTGAGAATCAGGATGTTGGTATTGTCGGCGATGAGAAATAAGTAGGTAGGTAGATGGGCAGTTCAGTTGTTGTTGTTGTAAGGCGAAAACCTTTGATGGTCCAGTGCGTTGCAGCATGCGAAAGTGACATAAGAGGAGGGTATATATATCAGGTCCCAGAAGCAGCTACCTAAGCCCACCCTCTAAAAGTATCATCGTGATCGAGAGTGTCTGGTCAAGATCGGCATTGCTCATTTCCCTAGAAAACCTCAGAACCGATTATATATGACATCTGTTGAGAGCCAGCTGCGACAACCACTATCATACAATATCCCGGTCCTTATGCCTTGATCTAACATCTCTTCCTTTCCCCTAAAACAGAAATGATTTGCATGCAATAATGACCCATTTTACTTGTTTTACATACTCTACACGACCCTAATATCCCCACCAACCCAACCATTTAATCCCTCTTTTTTAATCTTCTCTTTTCACATATTCTTGTTTACCCGCACAACAGGCTTACTGTCCCAATCCCTCCCGAGTACCATGAAGTTCCTCCAACAGCCTCGCAAAGTTCTCCCTCTCCCTCTTTTCTTCCGCAACGGCCACATCTTCCAACAAGTCCCCGTGATGCTGCTGCGGCCCAGCCCTGTGAGCATTCCTAATAATCTTCCAAGCCCGTCTAAACTCATCACGAATCGCTACAATACCATTGTGGGTCACAGTCCGTGCAACGTTGTGATCAAGCTCGAATGGATCCTCGATCGCAAACAGGTACCGATAGCGCACCTCCTTGAACTCGCGAGCCGCTTGTTGCGCTTGGCCTCCAGTAGGCGTAGCAGTAGCCACGCCGGGCGAGTTCGGTTGTCCATCAGGAGAGGGCTGGTCTGTTGTGGTTGTGCTCGCGGCACCAGGAGTTGGCAATCCAGCAGATCCAGGGGGAATATCAGCCTGCTTGACCTCAATTACCGTCTTTGCCCCAGTCCAACCCTTCTCTTGCTTGCTGAGTAGACCACCATGGGTGCGCAAGCTGATAACATCACGGCCCCAATCAAAACCGCGGCACGGTGACTGGCTAAGCGTGTTGCTATTGGCATAGTACTCGAAGAAGCCACGGAGAAGATAGCCGATCGAATCTCGATTCTGGTTGAGAGCGTTCTCTTGAGCCAGGCGCTGGATCTCGGCCTCATCACGCCAGAACTGAACATTTCGTCCCTTGCATGTCGTAGTCTCTTCAGTCTGTGCCGGCGTAAGGTTCGGGTTCGGGGGCAAGGCGAGTTCCTGCAAGTTAGGGCACACAAATGGCTGAGCGACGTTGACAAGATAATGCAGCATCATCAGAACATAGCCGTAACTGCTAAGTGTGCCTCTGTAAGGTGAATTGATCTGGCGAACCTTTGCCCAGTGTTTGACGAACAACACCAAGGGACGAACACGGGGGTCGCTGTGAGAGTAACAACGCAGCAAAAGCGTATTTTGCAGTGCAAGGTGAGCAGAGAAGTTGATGTCGCATTGGACGCCAACTCCGAATTTGGGGAACTCAAGACGATCCCGGTAAGGATCCCGCGGCTGGTTGGGTCCTATCTTTGAAGGATCACCAAGCATGCGTATCTCCGACAGAACTGCCAGCGACTCATCTGTCAAAGGGACAACGACGTCGAAACGGTGAGTTCCAGGCGGCGTTTTCATCATTGGCCCCTTCAGGAGTTCAATGTAGCGTTTGACTGCCTCCACAGATTGCTCGGGATAAATCTCCTTTTCGAGACACTTTTCGTAATCATGCGCGAGCTGCAGACTCTTGTGTCTGCGCGCCACAGCTTGAAGACTCAAAGTGTTCTCCTGCAAGGCGGCGAACTCTTCCACTGCTTTTTTGATATCCTCTCCCCTGATACCTTGAATGTAATGTTGAATGACGGATAATGCTATAGGATCCTCGCATGAAGCACCATCGTTGCCACCCAGCTCCAGCAACAGGCGCGCTGCCCGTGAGTGATATTGTGCTGGTGTTTCCTGTGGGAGCTGCGTGAGGTGAAGAATTTGAACAGAAGCAATTCTCTTCAGTTGATCCGCGGCAAGCTGGAGTTCCTTTTGATATACTAGCGCGTCAGAGCCATAACCGTTCCTGTTCTGGGTATCTCTCCAAGATCTGATCCAATTTGCAGCCAGTTGCTCACGACCATCGTCCCTCTCTCGTACAACGCGCTCGTCCCACAGTTGTGCCATGACCTCGCCCTCAATTTGGGTAAAGACACCGAGCAGAGTTCGAGGATAGCCGTTTTCAATGAGATCATATGAACTTAAAGATTTGTAGCTCAGGAGTTGGTTCCGCAGTTTGGTATCGGACAAGCCTTGAACAAACGCCAAGCACACCTTGTTCAGCAAAATGAAGTCTTCCTTCTTAAACTCGGAGTAGTTGGAGTTGGTCAAGTCGCGCCCACCGACCTTCCGAAGAATACCCTTGGCTACGCCATAATACCGTGACAGTGGTTTGTCACCCTGTTTGAGTGACTGAAGCCGCTGCTCAGTATCGATGCCTTCGGCATGAGCATGCAAGTCTTCAGCTGCTGCTAGGTCAAGATCATCATGAATTTCTTCCTCCTCAATCTCGTCGTGGGCTCCCCTCTCCCACTTTGCTCGCTCGTCCAAAAGATCCAATCGAAGTTTCTCGGGAGGTCTCTCGCATACCTTAATAATCGGTACCCGAGTCCTAGACAGAAGGCGAGCGCCGAGCCCAATGTCAAGAAAGGCCTTCTCAACTAGCCGAGGGATTGGAGATCCCGGAGCATCCGGTTGAATTCTTGACACTGGTGAAAGAAGACCAAGATCCATATCGGCAGCTTTGGTCGCAAACCCAGAGGAAAGACTGCCAAAGCAACGTAATTGCACGCTTTCTGGAGGGAAGTCATGGAAGCCGTTTTGCGTAACTTCGTGGTGGGTGATGGCGGCACGGGCGACCTGCTCAATCGTGGCTCGAAAGTTCTCCTTCTCCAGAATGTCGGCTGGTTCGATTTCGGCATCGGCGATTATCGTATGGCAGAGTCCGTCCAAAAGATCTGTCTGCGCCTTCAGGTCGTTTGGCTTGGTTTGATACTGGTTTCCTGGATTGTAAAGACCATGCGCACTCTGTCGAGGAGGGTACCTTGGCGATTGGGCATCGAATGGCATGTTGTGACCAGCCCGTGGGTCCCAACCATGAGTAGGGGATTGCCGCCACTCAAGATTCTCTGCTGAGGGGGTTGGTCCATGGTATGACTGGGATGACTGATGGTGACGAGGTTGAGAGCGGTAAGAGCCACCAGTCAAGGGGCCATTCTGTATCTCGTTTGCCTGGCTTTGTGGGCGAAATGTAGCTGAATGGGGCCGCTGCTGGCCTCTGAAGTGGCCGCCACCACCACGGCCATGATGCTGGTGATGGTAGCCTTGATGGCTTCCATAGGGTCTGTTTGACTGGGGAGGCTGGGGTCGGGTATCAATAGGGATAGATAGTTGCGCTGACATCTGGCGACGCTGCGCTTGGTTGGGCCGTTTCCTGGGGATTTTTGACATTGCTGGGACATCGTCCGCCTGAGCAGCATCTTGACCGCCATTGTCTGTAAGTCCTGGTGGAGGTTGTACGGAAGCCGGAGTTGCTGCCGGCACCGCTTCATCTGCAGGGCCCGAATTACTCAGAATCAGCCCACGAAGACGCTCCTCAAGGGGGCCCCCCTCCATTTGACTGTATGCCATGATAGTTGATGAATCTGGGAAGCACTTGGAATCGTGAGGGAAGGTGTTGGCGGAGTCGCGTGAATATGTCTGCTTCTCATGCACGGGTTACACCTGATGTCTTTTTATAGTGCCGAGACGATGTCGTATGTAAACGGTTGACCCACAATTGTGATGTCTCACACGAGGCCCACAAACTGAGGTGACAAGGCTAACTTGGAAGCTGAAAAGCGGCTTGTCGGTCGTGAACTTTGGGTCGGTGGAGTTGAGCTTCGAGCCTCGAGGTGGCAGATAGAGATGGAGCTTCCAAACTTCAGTGGAGCTCAAGTTCAGTCCATCCCCGCCACGATCGTGGGGGGCCTCGGTGCGTCTGTTTGTTCGTCGCCTCTAACCTGCGAGCCACAGTGATCGGCCGCGAATGAATGCACAAGTTGACGAGAATCAGGTTTTTGAGGGCCAAATAAAAAAGAACCCCAAATGACAGTTTGGTGGAATCTTTGAATTTGCAGCCTCGAAAATCGTGAAAGTTTAAGAGATAGATGTCACGGACCACCTACTCTTGTAATTGCCAAGTCCAGGAAGTGGGGAACTTGTCCAGGACTTCGGGCAATTCATTGGTGCTACAGTCTATGTACACAACAAGAACAAGTAAGAGAGTCACCGTTGCCTACATATTCCGCTTCATTCCTGCGACCTCATTTGCTTCCAGGTTTCTAGGGGTGAAGGGTTATAAAACTCGTCTGGTATATCTACTTCTAGTGTATGAGTGCCTAAGATGTTGCCATGATACGGCCCTGCACAAATCAGCCAACCCGGGTAGTATGCCATATTTTATAGTTCATAGCATAAAGTTACAGGTCATCAGGAAGAGCAAGCGGGTTTATCTTGGTTTTATACACCTCCTGATTGTTTGATAAACACATATAAAAGGAAAGTTTCAATGTCTATTGTCTTCCAAGGTCCTCAACTGGCCCGTGCAGATAGGGATCTTTCTGCCAAGCCTCCGCTGGTCAGTGGAGACTGCCTGCCCTGCAAGTGGGGCTCTTTGTGTCTTTGGCGCAAGCACTGGTCACTGAAAGCAACCTGCAATTGTTTCCTGCTTTCTTTGACATCTGGTACATATAACAACAGCCCGCTGCCAAACATCTTTCATCCATCATCGCCATCGCTTTGTCAAGGCGGTGAAAACACTTCCCATCAAAATTTACTACTTTTTTTTTCCTTAGTTAGTTCCGAATCTGTCTCCTGCTTCGAGTTCAACGGCGACAGCGCGTGTACTTTTTGTCGATCAGGTTCTCCCATGACAGCTTGAATTGAGCGGTCCCCGAGACCCACGATCCATCATCGACAATGAGCGCGCCGCCTCGCCCGGGCGGCCCTCCCGCAAATGGCGCCCCGCGCGCACCCATGATCCGCCGCGTCCAGAACTCCGACCCTTTGCGACCAAGGCAAAAACCGAGACCAAAGCCAGCACATTCTCTTCCACCAAGGAAGACCGATTCAGATCTAGGACAATCCCAAGAGAAATCGTTGGAAAAGGAAATCGAGAACGACTTCACAGCAAAGATTAAGGCTCTGGAACAACAGCGAGCCAGGAACGGTGGATGGTCAGACCGCCCTTCAGAGAGCATCCAGGACTATCCTTTGGTTATCACCAAGAAGTCGCTGCTGGAGGGGATCCGTCATCATGTGATGCGCTTGCACAAACTCAAGGGTGACGAAGATGTGGACGTCACCAATCAGGATCAGTTCCCCCGCCCCGTAACGTTGCACCGTCGTGACCCTCGTCTTCCTCCTGCCCACCGCATGGTCGTTAAGGAAGAATCAGCCCCCTTCGATCCCGCAGAAGCTCAAGAGGCCGATCGTCTTAGGCAGGCAAAGGCCGACAAGGAAGCCCAACGCGCCCTTGACCAGGCACAGATTGCTCCGGTTACGCGCGAAGCCAACCCGAAGCCCAAGCAGAACAATAAGAAGGACAAGGCAACAGCTTTCTACGGAAAGCATTCTGACGCACATAAGAAGCAGTCGGGAATCCGCTACGAGGAAACCCTTCCCTGGCACCTTGAGGATGCAGAAGGCAGAGCCGGAACCTGGGTTGGTTCTTACGTTGCTGGCCTCTCGGATACCAACGTTGGCCTGGTTATAGATGGATCGCGCTTCCGAATGATCCCTCTCGAGAGATGGTACAGATTCGACGAAAAGCCAAGATTTGACACCATGTCTCTCGATGCCGCCGAGAAGCTCATGTACGAGGTCAAGGATGTTAAACGCTGGGTCATGAAGGACAAAGACAGGGAGCTGCTGGAAAAGGAGAAAGCTGAGACCCGTCGGTTCCTAAGTGGGCCCGCTCGTGTGAAGACAGAGAGTGCAACATCTCGTTCTGCGCGCCGTGGCGAGAGGCAAGACGATTTTGAGCTCGACATGTCAGGCGATGAATTTCAGGACGATGATGAGACACCCGGTTTTGAGGCTGATGATGATCAAGTTCCCAAAGAGGCCAAGGATCGTATCCGTCGGGAGCAGACAGGTGCCAACCTTTTCGGCGAGGGTGAAGAGTCCAAGGTTGACCAAGAGGAGAAGGAAAATGAACTGGAGAAACTGAAGCTCAAGACTATTGGCAAGCAGACCATTAAAAAACTAACACAATACGAGCAAGCCATGGAGTACGCAGATGACTCCAGTGACTCGAATAATCCCTTTACAGATTCATCGGATTCATCGGATTCGGAAGATGAGGTGAAGAAGGAGGACGACGACGAGAAGAAAACCCAGGCCGCCTCAGGCGCCAACACCAAGGGCAACACCACTCCTTCCAAAAATGCAGCCAAGAAGGGCAAATTGAAGCGGCCGGGCTCGCCAGCAATGTCTGAGTCCAGTGAAAACGAGAATGCGCGCAAGAAAATCAAGACCGGTAAGGGTGGCTCCGTTGTCCCCAGCCGGGGCGGCACCCCGATTCCCGGGCGGCCAAAGGTGTTGGGTGGTGCCACTAGCGATGGTGAAGCCACCGGTGGTGAGGGCTCTGACGGAGGTGGCCTTTTGAAGAAGAAGCTTAAGCTCAAGGCTGCCGCCGCTGCTGCTGCTGGAGTACGGCCCGGAGGTACGCCTTCGGGTTCGAGAGCGGGCAGTCCAGCTCCTCGTAAGTTGAAGTCCTGTGTTTCTATCCATCTCGAAAACCTGTTCAATCCAAAGCTAACTTAACCTCTTGTTACTAGCTGGTCAAGTCTCTGCTTCCTCATCATTCAACAACAACAATCGTGGCAGTGCAACACCTGCACCTGGTGGCAGCAGCGGATCTCCGCCGCCATCAGGAGCAGTGGCAACCGGCGAAAATGCTCCTGGAAAAATAACGACGGCAGAAATAATTGCCACTCTTGCTCGTCACCCTAACGGTATTACCCTCGGCAATCTCATGAGAGCATTTTCAGGTCGTGTCTCTGAAAGCCCCGGCTCCACCTCCAAAAAGGAGTGGCTATACCTGGTCAAGGCCAACGCGGATTTCGGGCCGGATAAGCTTCTGCGGCCCAAAGCGGGTAATCGAGGGGGTGGAGGGCCGTCTGCTTAGGAGCACACTCCCAGTACGGAGGCAGAGATCGCGGCGTGTATCGCTCTGTTTCTGGAGGGTGCACCGCTGTCTTATTTTAAAGGGCTATTTCGAGGCAGGGCCGTCAGAGAGGGGCAAATGGGTGTAGACGAGCTTTGTGGGTTGACAATAAGAAACGCGGTGATAAAAATGGGATGGTTATCCCGAAGCATGGCGGTGCTGCTTGGAAGCAGAGCCGCGTGACTGAGGCAGAGGTTCTTATTGCTCTTGCTCTATTCCATTGGGGCATCGCACTTGACGATATCGACCGGTTATTCAGGGATCGGGTTGATAAGCCGGGTGATATGAGCCTTCTTGATTAGGAGTCGATAGTGGGCCGCAATGGGCAGCTTGGTCCTGATGGGATGCTGCGACCGAAGCCTGGGAGCGCTGCTTGGGAGCACAGTCGTGTTACAGAGGTTGAGATCGCTACTGCTCTTGCACAATTCTCGGGGGGTACCACTCTTTAAAGACCTCATGTCTCTCTTTGCTGACCGGGTTGGTTTCGAGGGGCACGTTACCAAGTGGGAGTGGGTGGCGATGGTGAGGTGGGTTGTGGTGTTTGATTCTTCACGGGGTTTGCTCATGCAGAAGCCTGGGCAAGCTGAAAATACCCAGTGTAGAGAGCATAGAGACCCGTTTATTCAAGCCGCATAGAAATAAATGGATGATGTATGGATGGCTGTGCCTGTTGTTTTATTGTACACTATAATCTTATGGGCAGAACTAAAACAGAAACCATGGGCAAAAAGGCCTTCTAGGACGGATGGGATTGGAATTAAACACAGAGAGTGAAGGTGAATGGGGAGAACGAACCCCCCCCCCCCCCCATCGCGAGGTCATCACATCATCATCAACAAACAGCCTGTCTACACCATTAGTGTTTTTATTATGTTTCCCCTTTCTTGCTTTTATTCGTCTTTTGGTATGGTGGTTTCGGTCTTTTTTTTCTCCCCTCGCTTTTTTGCGACGTCTTCTGTTCTTGTCTTCTCAGTTGGGATTTCGTGATGCTACTTCAGAACCGATTGATTGCTTCGCAGAAAGTGAAGTCCGGGGAAGAAGTGCAGAAAATATATCTATATCCTTGAAGTTTAAATCATTTTAGCCAAGAGGAAATGTAGAAGGTGTTGTTTACACAGCTTCTGAATACGTGTCGAGTCTTCGAAACCTTTCATTGTCTCTCATATATGTTAGATTATGTATCACTAGTAAATCATGAGCTATCAAGATTATTATTATTACCTTTCGTTTTTGTAACGGTCATCCGATGAGACTGCCCTTCTTGAGTCAAGTTTGCTTATGAGTGAGCGATTAGATCTCTACTGATCGACCAACGAGGCCACATCTGCCATTACCAGTGTCCTAGTGAATTGTTCGACCTTTCTCTACTATTCTCGTATAGCCACTAATAGTCATGAAGTCAAAAGGAGGTTCCGGTCCGAACCACCAGTGCTGGCGTGACTGCTACCGAGAGTTGAGCTTGGTACACTAGGAACGGGTGGAAGTGCCCGGCTTGGACTAGTGAGATGTCGGCATTTTTGCCGTGGTGGATGCAGAAGACACCTGTGATGTTGGTAATAGGAATTATGAGGGAGGTGGCCTCATGCTGGCTGGCTTAGCAAAAGATGTGTCTGCCGTAGTGGAGCTACAGATTGTTAAAGTAGTGTGTAGTTGGTAAAGGCGAGAATTGGCTGCGGCACCGTTCAGATGGTAGGGCCGAAATCAACTGGGGAGCCTCGGATAACGGTAGCTCAAAGTTGGAGTTTGAGCTTGTGGATTTCTATGTTGTATCAGTTCAGTCCAGTGATGGTTGAGTCGTCCATACTCTGATGTTCTGGAATATCCGGACGATCTGGTGTTGGCATGATCGACGTATTGGATGTTTAACATGTCGACATTGTGATATATGGGCAGGTTTCTGTTTCGTCCCATTCGACTGTTTTGAAGAAGCTGTCAAAAGTCAAAATGTGGCTGCCATGTGTCAGTAACACAAGCACAAAGAGACCAGTGCGTCAAATTCAGGGGTGCATGTCGGATGTGGCGTTGATGGCGAATAGATCGTCGGTTCCAGATCCACGATAAAATCTTGACGATTCTGGAAGCTTTCGGTAGCTCCAGCTTCGACCAATCGTAGCATCTAGATGGGGAGAGTTGTGTAATGTGTTGCTTCATAGTGGGCAGCTGTGTTGATCGGATTGTGATAACTGAACAGTAGCTTCACGTGAGCTTCAACTTCCTTTAGTAGGGTAAAACGTCACTTAAGGTGTGGTTATGCTTGGCAAGTTCGGATGATGGGCCATCTCAAACGAACGGACGTCATTAGTCTTGCCATCAAGTGATGCGGATGCTTCCGTGTCGGATTTGGGACTGTGTGACTTGAAAGGAGACTGACTGTTGAGAGGGGCACAACGAGTGGTCCCAACCGACAAGATGGCCCGGCCCGGGGTTGACTGCAACACAAGCGCTGCCGGGGTTAGCAATCTCTTGGCTGTATGTAAGGCGTCGCAGGAACAGGAACAACAGCACATGCTTGTTACACAACACACCGCACTCTCATCATTCTCATAGCCACACACTTTGTGTGTTGGTTATGATATCAAAATGCAGAAAACAGCTCAAGATGTGTTGATGTCTTCGAGATTGACATGTGATTAAAACAATTGACCAAATTGACCAAATTGACCCCATCGTTGACTGAAGAACCACAATATGGGGAATCCTTGTGCCCGAAATTGCTTGGCTTTCCTTTGGCTAGCGGCATCACCACTTGCCACCACAGGGTTTGGACGGGAACGGAGGGGAGGGAGTCGAGAAAGTCTTGAATTTTTTTGAAGACGTGGGTTTGGATGGGCTGGAGCGAGTGGGGCGTTGTGTAGTTGCCGGGCCTGGCAGCCAATCAGAAGCGGGTAAGATGGCCGAACATGAACGCCCATCCCCAACGGTTTCCTCAACAAAATTGGCACTGACGGCAAAAATACAGCCGGCCATAGCAAAAAATGCAGGAGCTCTTGTCAGGGAAATGCCTTCACAAGACGGTGGGACGATCCACACGCTACGCTCGGCCGAGGCCAACCCAAATTGATGCAATTCTGACCTGAGAAGAGACTGAAGCTGTTGGTCCGTCTCCGCCTCGGCCCCTTCGAATCGTGTCATTCGCGATATATCGGGACCTCATTGAGAGATTCGGGGAGCTGATCTCTTGTCCTGCAACTCCACAGATTGGCCAAACATTCCAATCAGAAGAGACCGAGGGAGGAAACTAAGCAAAGTTGCCTCCCAAGAATCCAACAATTTGCTTTTGCATAGGGCGGAGAATTGCCCAGAGACTGAGAGTGACCTAGGATCTGCCCGGAAACCACTCCCAGAGCAAGTACCCGGAACACCCGCATGGCTCATGCTTGACACCTGCCTCTCAACCCACCAGTCCCCCGCCGAAAACCAAACCCACTCCAGCGGACCCTGGCACATTTGAACCCCGTCCTGTATAAAACTTTCTGCTCCCAACCTGCTTTCCTGCGTCTGCCTTACTGCCGCCCTCGTTCCAAACACTCTTCAACAACCATCGACTCCCCGAGTGAGGCTTTGGTCCATCGACTGTCAACATCGACATTCGATCTCGGGCTTCAACCCCCCGCTCAACTCAACTTGGAGTCGAATCCCCATTTCCCCACCCCCTCCGTCGACATGGCGTCGACCTCTTCCTCCGTTCCGATCATGGAGGCTGCTGAGGCTTTCCCCGACGGAACTAAGGACTATGTCGCCATCCGGAAAAAGAACTGGGATGCCCGCAAGCCTCGTAAGTTGTCGACTATTGTTCGCTTTCTCGCAAGATCACCAAACTGACTCTCTCCCTCCACAGACATTACCGACCAGCCCATCACGGCCAAGAACTGGTACAAGCACGTCAACTGGCTCAACACGACCTTCATCATCTTCATTCCTCTTACGGGTCTGATCTCTTCGTATTGGGTTCCTCTCCACACCAAGACTGCCGTTTTTACCGTTCTCTACTACTTCTTCGCCGGTCTCGGCATCAGTAAGCTCTCATGGATTTGTTGGAAGCGAGAAAAATGGATCACTAACACGATAATTAGCTGCTGGATACCATCGTCTTTGGGCTCATTCCAGCTACAAGGCTGCCCTTCCCCTCAAGATCTTCCTTGCCGCTGGTGGTGCCGCTGCTGTTGAGGGTAGCGCTCGCTGGTGGTCCTCTCTGCACCGTTCCCACCATCGCTACACCGATACCGAGAAGGATCCCTACTCCGTTCGCAAGGGTCTCCTCTACAGCCACATCGGCTGGATGGTCATGAAGCAAAACCCTCGCCGCATCGGCCGTACAGATATCACCGATCTCAACGATGACGCCGTTGTCGTCTGGCAGCACCGCAACTACATCAAGTCCGTCATCTTCATGGCCTTGGTTGTTCCCATGCTCGTCTGCGGTCTCGGCTGGGGCGACTTCCTCGGTGGCTTCGTATACGGCGGCATCCTCAGAATCTTCTTCATCCAGCAGGCCACCTTCTGCGTCAACTCCCTCGCTCACTGGCTCGGTGACCAGCCCTTCGACGACCGCAACTCACCGAGAGATCACGTCATCACTGCCCTAGTTACCCTTGGTGAGGGTTACCACAACTTCCACCACGAGTTCCCAAGTGATTTCCGCAACGCTATCGAATGGTGGCAGTATGACCCCACCAAGTGGTTCATCTGGACCATGAAGCAGCTCGGCTTCGCCTATAACCTCAAGACCTTCCCCCAGAACGAGATTGAGAAGGGCAGACTCCAGCAGCTCCAGAAGAAGCTCGACCAAAAGCGCACTACGCTTGACTGGGGTATTCCTCTCGAGAACCTTCCAGTTGTCAGCTGGGACGACTTCGTCACCGAGTCCAAGGAAAATGGAAAGGCCTGGGTTGCTATCGCTGGTGTCATTCACGATGTCGGCCAGTTCATCGCTGATCACCCCGGTGGCAAGACCCTCATCTCCTCTGCTATTGGCAAGGACGCCACTGCTGTCTTTAACGGTGGTGTCTACAACCACTCGAACGCTGCTCACAACTTGCTCTCCACCATGAGAGTCGGTGTCCTCCGTGGCGGCTGCGAGGTCGAGATCTGGAAGCGCACTCAGGCCGAGAACAAGGACGCCCTTTCCGTCACTGATTCTGCTGGTCAAAAGATTGTTCGCGCTGGCGCCCAGGCCACCAAGGTCGTCCAGCCCGTTGCTACTGCCGATGCTGCTTAAGTCACTCAACTTTTACTAGTATCTGGCATTTGTACAACTATAATCCAAACTCGCGTCGCGGACTCGTCCGCGTAAAGAGAAATTCGAAAATATTGGTTTACTCTCTGGCAAAGCGTGTTTGCATGATTTTGAGAGCTGGCGGCTGACATCTGTTAAAAAGAGGGCATTGATGTTGGCTGGTTTAGGAAATAAAAGGGGAGAGAAAGAAAAGGAAGCAGCGGCACCTACAGGAAAATATGCTCGAATCGCTCAACCAGAGCATTCTGCTTGCCCATGTGTCGTTGTCATTTTTTTCTTATCATTGATGGGGAAAAGATCCCTATCATCATTATGGTTCTTTTCCTCTTATTCTTTTCGGGCGTTTTGCGAGATAAATTGGGAAATGCATAGGACGGTGTTTTTGCATGGTTATTGTTATGAGGGAATAAGGATGTTTCGTGACGACGACAAATATCAAAATAAAGATTAAGAAGCAATCGTTACTTTTTCTGATCTCTCGTTAAAGGGAGGGGAGGCGACATTGCAAAGATTGTACATACAAAATATAAACTTGTTCAAAATGCTTGTGTGCTCTCGATTGACTCGGCGGTGATTCGATAATATTGACAATGTCTTTGTCCGGAAACTGAACAGAGTCGAAATTGAAGCGGTCAAGATCAAAGCATCGAAAGTTGTTCGAAGTCCGGGCAGAAGAAAAAAAAAGCATGTGATTGATTCCATTTGAATTTGAATGTAACGCTAAGACGAACACAAAAAAAAAATATTCAAAAATTAAATTTTAGCAGAAAAAAATTTGGGTCGTGGTTTTGACTCTCCCGCCGGGAATTGAACCCGGGTCCCGAGCGTTGTTGGGATGACAAGCTCATATACTAACCACTATACTACGGAAGATGGAATGCAGGTGTTTGGCACCTGTCGTAGTCGGTTAGAGGTGGATGGAGTGTGAGGGGTTTATGAAAGGGCCATCTATCCATCCGTCTGTGGGGGAGGGGGGTTGTTGAAGGATGCGGGGAAAGGTATGCATGTACAGTATAGTGTGATGGGTTTATTAGGGTTGAATGGCAGGATTCAACAAAGACGGACGTTGTAAGAGGGTTGGGTGATGAATATATTCTTTTTTTTTTGGGGGGGATGGGGAACAATTCAAAACAAGTAATCAGGCCAAAAAGGAAAAGAAAAAAAAGGGGGGGAGAAAAAGGTCGGGTCTTTATTTGGTGTCAAATTGATGCTGTCAATTTTGGAGGACGGAAGAAAGTCTTCTAGTTGGGAGGCATCCTGGTCACAGAAGACTTGGTAGAATTGAAGAAGAAGAAAAAGCAAGTAGGAGGGGAAAGGGGGGAAGGTATCTCCAAGATATAATCGCTCGTTGAGATAGCTACCTTGCCTTACCTAGACAGCCAGCAGCACAACTTGTGCCATCAGATATGCATTGATCCCTCGTTCGTGTTTAATGGTCAGGGTGAAAGAAGTCAGCTATGCTTGTGTTAAGTGAGGTTGCCTGAGCAGCATCCCTCTCCAAAGAGCGCAGTCCGAATACAAAAAGATATTTGACATTGTACACGATGAAAGGAGTAAAATTCCTGATGACAACTGACCAGTTAGTTCTCTTTCTCAACATCGTATCAACTGAAACCCCATATGTAAAGTACATAATCCAGTTTTGAGCACTGATGGTAAGGGTCTTATTTCCGGAATGACTACCCGCTATGCTAATTTTTGCCAAAAGCCCCAAGCTAAACAACTCATACAAGGCGATAGTTCAGTTAGAAACATAATTTTTGCCAAAACCAAAAGAAACCGGGCAACGGCTCATCCGCCCCTGCTTTTAACCTTCGTGCCTCTCTCTCAGCTGATGAAGCACAAGCATCCCAACCCAAGATAAAAGACAAAAAGCGGATAAACAGCGAGACCAACCCGATTCTTCACCACCCCGCTTCCTCCAAGAATACTAACACCAGCAGCCATAGCCCATGCAACCAAAACCAAGTAAACCGGGATCCTCGCGATCCAAATCAACGACAGCGCCGACAGCAAGGCCGCAATAACCAGCGGGAAGAGCGTATACCCGATGATGCATACGCTTTGTGAGAATGATCTGTTTTTTTTTTCTGTCAGCCACTGCATCCCTCTCTTGGACCTCCTCCACTTTGACAACCCCCAAGTAATTGAAGGGAAAATACTCACATATTACCACCCAGCAACCGAATCTGAACAGTAACCACCGCCATGGCAACCCAAACCATGGCAAAAACCCCACTGAACACCACCTCCCTCTGCGCCTCCCTGCTCTTCAAACTCAGCAGCGTGCTGAGGAGCAAACAAAACACCAACGGCCCCCACAAATCCCAGTCCCTCAGGCCAGGAGACATGTAATTTCCATTCAACAGCGACTCGGGATCCATAACTCTACCCGCCAACCCGGCCAGTTCCTCTCTTGCTCCCGACAAACCTGCTCCTCGCAAGTTCGAATATGCACCTCTGATGCCCTCGGCCGACTCAAACATCGTCCCGCCGAATAGGTATTTGGGATAGAGTACCTCGCGGAGTTTGGACCACACAGCGAGTAAGTCCCGACGGAGCGTGTCCCAGACTGATTCGTCTATAGTTGAGTGCGGGGCGGATCGGTCTTCCCCTGGGATTCTGGAGGTCCATGCTGATTGCGAGTTTGAAGAGGAGATGTTGCCGGAGACGAGGGGCGCGCGGGAGGAGGTTGGTGCTAGCGGGTCGTCGAATGTGTTTAGGTCGGCTTTGAGGATGGTTTAGTATGATGGGGAGGGAAAGGAGGAGGGTGCATGGAAGGGAACAAAAAACGTACCATCATCAGGATCGATCAAGTCGTCGGCATCATCTATATCGACTTGAGGGGTTGATTGGTATTCTCGCCGGTTGGGGGTCGTCATCTTGCCAGTTGTGGGTATGTCCTCCTGGTATCCGTTCAAACGTTTCTGCGATTGATTCAATTGTTTTGCATCTGTAATCGAATTCGTAAAGTCTGTAAGTTCGGGTTCGGGTCCAATCGAGTTTGTGGTTGTCGGTCAGTCGTGGGGTTGATAGCTTCAAGCTAGGTTGTGCTGCCGTAATGCATTCATCAGAGCCAACGTATCCTCTCTGACCACTGCGGTGCGCCGCGCAAAGTTGGACTGACGTTGCAAGGTGGCCAGGTGCCCGCAAGGTACGAAAAGGTGGGACCCAAGCTCTCCCCTGTTGCTGCGACTTGCCTGCCCTTGCTGCCGGGCCCACAATTCTCTCACACAACCAATCATCCCTAACCTCCTTCTTAAACATCACGAGTGCTCTCATCAATGTATCTTCCCGAGAATTCCTCACAGTCCCATGACCGTTAGATATCATGTATATCGCCGTTTTCTCTTCTTTTAATATTCTCGAAATGAATCTCTACGTCGTGCAAACTATAGATCCTGCCGTTTCATCGACGCACCTCGGGGGATCTACGGTTCAATACATTGATTACCTCGCGAAATTGCTGCAACTCTCCATATTCTCTTGTCTGTACCAAACCGTTTTGACTGTAACACAACTTTTGGTCGAGCAATAGGTATCCCCCCTTCACCTCTATTTCCTCTCAAAGGCAAATCACGATCCTCCGATCTGTACCACCAAAACACACACACACAAAATGTTCACAATCAACCAAAATCCTTGCAACATTCTTTGCCGTGCACAATTAAAAATCATCAGACCATTCTTGAAGCAGCTATCCATATTACTACTGTACTCCCTGCATGATTAACTAACATAGCATTTTCTGTCTGTTTTCTCAGGATCAATAAATGATTATGTAAATAAATTTCATAGCGACCACCTCTCCGTCGGCGCCAACCGGGAAATCCAAAGGGTATCTTTTTTCCAAACAAACCAAAGAGGAAAGGAAAAACCAAACTACCCCTTTGGGGACAAATGGTCCACACCAAACACCTTCTGATAATCATCTAATAATGATTTCTTGCTGTATGTTTTGAATTTGATCTCTCTCTTTTTGTGTCTCCATACCCATAAGCTGATGAGATTTCAACGCCGACGGTTCCGAAAACCCAAAGAAAAAAAAAGAAAAAAAAGAAAGAAATTAAATGTAATCTTATCCTCCAAACTTGTTGAAAACTGTTGTTATGACTTTTTGTTGTGGCTGTTGCTCCTCTAACTTGATCCAAACTGTGAAAATATCCCCATACAATATGCCCGCTCCCAACCACAATCCTTGAAAAGCTTTTTCGGTCGACCTGTTCCAATGAATGATGAAATAAAAAGTTGAAATGTCATTAAAATGCATATAAATTCCTCCCTTAGGTTGGGCTTCATGGTCTTAAGATCACTGCCAATAATATCTGGAGCTGCCGGATGAAGACTCTCCGTGATAAGGCGGTTGCGTTCTGTAACCTGGGACACACGTCCTTGAGGAGGAGGATCCTTCTTCCCATGACGGTTCCTGCGGAGCGTTGCAACGACTTGAAGCCGCGGCCATTGTGTGCGGTGCAGTGTGGTAATACCCTGGCTGGTGTTGGTACCGACCGTGGTCGTGCAGCGCATCATGCGAAGCAGCTGAACGCAACGGGTGTTGAGGATGCCTCGCTTCGTATTCATTACCATATCGATATGGTCCTGTCGGTGGCGGCCATGGGGCCTGGCGTTGGTGATCATCGTACATTCCCTCGTCCAGCGAAGCATGTCTTGTCCGTACATAGCCCTGATGAATTGCTGGTTCGTGGTGAGCGACCGCCGCCCGTGCATTGTAGGCATAGGCTGATCTGGGGAAGTCGTCGTCGTCGTCGCTTCTTCCCATTATTGCCTTGCCACTCCCTCTATATGAAGACGGTCCAGCGCCATGTTGCGGTTCCCAGATGGGAAGACCATCTGGCGGTTGTGCACCTCTCCTCGGTAGTCCGTGCCCGTAGGTCGCCATGTTGCCGTTAATCCCAGACAACGCCCAGGCAAACACCGCTACATCTCGGATAGATCGCATCAACTCTGTTCGTTTATCAGGTTATGACTTGTTTTACATGGGTAGGAACTGACTCGTAAAGGGTCAACTTACGTTCAAGAGGTGGCCCGCCTGCAGCCTTTACGTTCTCGCGTAAAGGCATGTACTCTGGTAAGAAAGGCGGACGGAATGTATAAAGCAGGTCGGGTGATATGTATGGTTGAATCGGTTGTTGACCCCACGGCGCGGCAAAAAGGCCGTTTTCGTAGTTGAACGCAGAGGGGAGAGCAGGTTGAAGGTTGGGAATTGGTGGGCGAGCTTTCCGCAGTACCACAACCAGACCATCAGAAGTACAAGATACAACAGCCTCTAGCTCAAATGTTCTTGCAGATTGCTGTACTGTAGCACTCGATGTTGCTGTTGTTGACGGACACGATGGCTCACTCCTACTCCTAGAACCGTTCTTATCATCACCCTCGTCATCTTCCTCCTTAATCTCAATCACTGAAGCATCGTCATCAATGTCCATGGCGTTGCTGTCTTGCCCGGATTTGCCTTGCGGGTTATCAAAACTTGCGCTGCCACCGTTATCGTCCATCGAACCATCATCCTCGTCCTCCTCCTCTTCATCGTACGCCTCGTTCTCTGGGTTATTCAGGTCGATCCTTGGGTCCTTGAAAGAGAAGCGAAGATATGCAATCGACTCATTTGCCTTGGCGCTCTCCAAGCACTTGACAGCTTCGGCTAGGGATGTTGACTGTATGCACTCATAGAATGATTTCTCCAGCAGCTCGGATGGTTGTAACCCAAGGATTTGCTGAACGGCATCTGTGGCGTACATAATTCTGAGTGAGCGGGTGAAACGGTTAAGAATGAGGGCTGCGCGAGGTTCCCGCTCCATCGCTGGCATCCTAAATTTTGGTGAGAGGTGCTCAAGCATGTGGTAGCGTGGATCTAAGGGTGAGCTGGAAAAGATTCGTCGAATCTTGGGTGCCTCTCTTGCTCTTCCTGAACGTGTGTATTAGCAGCCATCACAAGAGACAATGGGATGTTTAGCATACTCTCGCTCTTTTCACCCGGTAAGTAAATGCTTGTTGATGCAACCAACACATTGTGAACAACAGTAAAACAGCATTCGCAATTCACATATCGACCATTTTTGGCGAGAATCCGTGCGTAGTGCAGCACAGCTGCCTTATCCATTAGGAGCCCTCGATTGTGAATAGCGCGTGCAAACGGCACCTCTTCAGGGTGAAAAAACTCGAAGCATGACTTGTTTTTCACCTCGTCTGGCGTGTACCCCAAGATGTCGTAAACGGAATCGGAGGCAAAGCAGATGTTGGCATCAGGAGTCAGGTCTAAAAGAGCGAGGGGTCAGCTCTAGGCTTGAGGGAGGGGGCCTGTCTCTCGGCTCGACATACTGTGAATTGTCATGAACGTTTGGTCGTGGGGATCCATGGATGCTGGAGATCGCTGGGCCGCTCCAACGTGCTGACCTGAAGTTGCAAAAGCGTTTAGGTTACGAGAGTCTCTCCATGCATCAAGAATAATGAAAGCGCAGGAGCTAGTCTCGGAGAGGAGAGGCGCCAACCAGACACAGAGCAGGACAGGCCACTGTGTGTTGTATGGGGGAGAAAAATAAGAACTGGTGGGACGTCGAGCCCGGGGAAGGAATGGCCGAAGCTCCACAGAATAGGACCCAGAGAGGACCTAGGACACACGCCTCGGGTAACGATCAGGTCGTTAAAGGGCCGGCCGTCTCGCGTCTGCGTGCTGCGTGCTGCCCTCGACCACTGCGTAGTTGCTGATAACCGAAGCGGCGTAGGACACAGATCCCGCCGTCACCTGGAAGCGGATATATCAGAGTCTCACCCGTTCCACGGCCGACTTGGGACACTTGCGGGATTTCTCCTGGGGACGAGCAGTGGGTGAGAATGAGAAGAGGCGAGCCACAGTGGGGAAGAGGCCGTGGGAAGGCCTGGAATGCCTGGGATTTCCTGGAGATGCCGGCAGGGTGCAGCACCTTTTAGAAAGCGCTCGCAATGTCGCACGGCCTGGTAGTGTGTCTGGTTTGTCGGTTCAGTGCAGCCACGAGGGGGGCGGCAAACGAGTGGGGAGTCGGGAAACGCGAGGGTGAGCTGAGGGTGATGTGATGATGTATTGGATGTCAGGTTGATAGTGAATTGGAGAAAAGAGTCTAGACAGTGTGAGTGCTAAACGTTCCCGCTTTCTTTCCGCTTTCCCGTTTCCTCCCCATCCAAGACGAGAAAACCCAGCGACCAGAACCAAGACCCTAGCATCCACGGCGTGTGGTGCCGTCCAACACTTTGCGGGACTTGATAAGCGGGAACGCGCCGGTTCTGTGTCAGGGAATATGCCTGAAGGGATGCAGCGGCAACAGGCGATCCTCAGTAGAGCAATTGATGGTGTGGAGGGCTGTGGAGGAAGGTGGATGGTTGTGGAGGGGGAGACGACCTTCGGGCATGGAGGTGCCCTGTACGTATGATTTTGGGAAGGAGAGGACGATGGCACGAGCTCCGGGGATATGATCCCGCCAGGCTCAGCACTCTCAGCGTCCTCTGCACAATTTCTGCTCCCCACTATGAGCCCAGCTGCCGAAGACCCCTAGCCCCTTTAGGGAACGACTGGGGGAGGGAAGCGGCAGCATTTCTTGGCGATAGTGACAGCAACCATCGAAATGTTTATGATTCTTGCATTCGATATCTGTACAGGCAACCACTGCCGGTCCTGTATCGGAGGGATCGGCAAGGCTCATCATGAAATTTTGGGGGTCATTTGCTTCTGCTGAGCGTCGACTCGAGCAAGAAGCGACAACCGAAGACTCATCCCTGGGCTTGGGTCTTTTGCCAATAAACAGGGGGAGACCAAGAGTCCCACCATCACCGAAGCTCCAACTGGAAGGACGGTGCAAAAGAAGAGATAGTAGTAGACGAATGAATGCAATAAAGGAGTGCAACAGAGGTTTCCTCTCAACCCAAAATGACAGGTCGTATACTACGTGTCTCCCAATGTGGACACAATGCCACTGTTGTGCGGAGAGGTGTTCCTTTGTTGATACCCATCCTCTTGATGGCCCTTGATGGGCCGGGAGCGCGGGCTGATCGCGGCAATATTAGAGCTATTAAGCCTGTCACTACCAGGGTTAGGTGAATAAAGTGGTAGGGCTAGGTAGGTCGGCTAATATCGAGGATGGAGATCTTTTTGATGATACGTCTTCTCACGAAGCTCGCTGGCAATGGCGGTACACATCCACAGCTGCCCGATGGAAGGGCCCACGGTCCGAATAGAACAGCAACTTGCTGAAAAGGGATTGTTGTGTAAGTGGCTACGGGACCGAAGGGCCTCAAGGTTGCTACCTCGACGGAAAGCTCTCCTCGAACTCGTCCAGTGGCCGCTGAGACAGTACGTGCGTAGCTCTCGTGGTGGTTACGCGAGCCTTGGCAACGGCTGGTCGTTGTGAAACGGCCAAAGGCGTGTGAAGTGCGTGCGAGAAGATGTAGAAAAGGTTTCCTGTGCTCTCGCTACCACCGGCTGTCGTTGCACCTCTGGATTCGCACGAAGTTGTCTCAAGCCCGCCTAACCGCCGTCGCCGCTCCAGAATAAGTTTGACTGCGTCTCTGAGTCTCTTGAGTGGCCGAAAGCCCTCGGCAGATCCAAAGGACAAAAAGGGCAGCTCGATATCGTTATCAAAGCAAGTCATCGAGAATTTCTTTTTGTTTCTTTTGGATCAATGAAGTCAGTTGGCTTCCGGGGTCTCGGCCTCGTCGTCATTCCAACATAGGAAAAAGATCGTCAGAACCAGGCTGTTGAACCCCAAGGGCGATCATTGGCCGGCAAACATGGACCGACAACCCCGACCCAGCTGAGTTGTATTCGGTATTTTGCACACCCTGAAGGACCTCCGCATGGTCTTCGCCCCACACGGTATCTGAGACTGTAGTGGTTCGGGTCCTTTATTCATGACGAGAATATGACGAGGACAAATGCACGAACAAGTGTTGAGAGAATCCATCAATGTCAACGAAAAACTGATGCGGAATTCCTCTGCCCTGAATATCAGCAGAACAAGAAAGCAAAACATCTTGGCGTGGGGTCGCAGGCATCTTGGCATGCTGTCGAGTGGAGTCCGAAGCTTTTCGGGCAGGCTGTCAAGCGGCATTCCCCGTAGAGGTGTGCAAATGTTCGTCCGATGTGCTCTTGTCCTCTTTCCAAGGTAAATCGTTCGGACAATCGTGATAAAACTATTTGTATATGGGAATCCATTCCGAGTTGAATGTCCCCCATCCAGTAGACTGGATGATTATGAAGAAGGCAAATACCGAGCACGTTATTTCGATGTGCAGCGAAGGAGCTCCCATGTCGTACAGCATGCAGATAATCCAGAATTGACCCGATCTGATATGACGACCTGACTCTGGAAGCCAGGCATCAAAAAGTTGAGAAAAAAACTTTGAAATTCATCAATCGCGGGGTACCGTTTCGCTGTACAGACTACACTATGCCGTAGGTACAGTACTAGGTACCTAAGCTTCACCGGGCAGTTGTTAGAATAAAGTGGGTCAAACTCACCTTTCCCAGGCTCAATTAACCTTCCACAGGCCCAAAAGTCGCGTCGCGCCACACCGACACGCGTCTCAACCACAGCCGAACCTGGAAGCTTCAATTCACTGTGAAATGTGGGTCCATCTCTCACCATGCTCACTACAAGTGAGCAAGGGCAAGAACGGTAGTGAAGAATTTTAGGATCAGTGAATTCGGAACCATTCACCTTAATTTCTAATTTGAATTTGTTGGAGCCCAACAACCAAGTCTCCGAAATCCACCATCCTTGGGATATCCTTCTGCATTGCATTGTCGCATGCTGTTGTTGTCCGTCGGCAGAACTCTCGTCCAGTCGATGCAGCAGCATCAATGTCGAATACTCTCATTGGATCCCTGAATCTGCCCCAACAGAAAAACTAAGAAAACGCAAACAATGCCTCCAGTTGTACCCGACCCCCCCGAGTGGGATCTCCCAAAATTACGGGCATCTTTCATATTTCAGGTAAACATACATTTGCACTCCCGGGTTGTCATCACATCGATGCTCACACCTTCTTTCAGGATGACTATCATGATCAAGACCTGGCCGAATTTTTCGATGTCAAATTTTACCCATATAACCCCCCAGGGGCACCTCCCGTCTTTGCAGCCACAAGCAAGAAGCATGTGGTAATATGCAGATTGGCTCAGAACCCCGACAAAGACGCCAATCCTTGTGAAGTCATTCAGATGATCAGGGATGATGACGAGAAAGCAAACAACTTTTCATGTTGTTGGTCCAAGGACCCCGAAACTGGACGAGCTTGGCTTTGTGTTGCAGGCAAGGATGCAAAAATCAAAGTGTACAATGTCAAAGATGGGAAATTGGTCACGGTAAGAATTACTTCTACATACAATGTTCGATGACCAACTAACAGTCTTTCATAGACTCTCGTGGGACATGGCGGAGATATCAGTGATCTCGCCACATCTCCTGCGAATCCGTGCATCATAGCATCGGCATCAGACGACACCACTATCAAGATTTGGAGTCTGGCGCCGGCACATTCTGCCCAACCATGCATATGTATCCTGGGCGGCGAGGGGCACCAGTATGATTTGCTCAGTGTGGCATTTCATGACAATGGGCGTTATGTCTTGTCAGCAGGACACGATCAAGTCATCAACCTCTGGGCGCTCCCAGAATTTCCCGCCGAACATATCAGTGTCCCTATTGTATTGCACTACCCTCACTTCTCATCCTCGGAAGTTCACAATAATCTTGTGGACTGGTAAGCCTCTCCTTTTCTGTTCCTTTAATTGCCCCCATTTGTTTCTAATAGACTCTACATATAGCGTGGCCTTCTACGGAGACCTAATCCTCTCCAGAGCATGCCACGAAGACACCATAGTCCTCTGGCGTATCGAGGGCTTTTCATCAGACGATCCCATCCCGACACCATTGGAAGCCCCGACACCAATCGACATGGCCAAACAGACGCGCTCCTACTTTGCGCCAACTCTTTCAAAATCCAGACCGGCAATGTTCACCCGTCTGGCCCAGTTCCACACCCCTGACTGCGGCGTGCAGTTCTATATGAGATTCCGCATGTTTCACTCGCCAGGTAAGCATCCGATCCTGGCGTTTGCCAACTCAAAGTCTAGAACGATGTTTTGGGATTTCGCCAGGTTCAGTGCATACAAGGAGTACATGGCAGAGCTTCAGGAAGCCCAAAAGAACCACAGGGCTGCGAATGGGGCGGAGACTAAACTGGCAGTGCATAAACCGAACTGGTTGGTTGTGAAGCGGAGTAAAAAAACTCCAGGAGCAGGAAGTGAGGGGTCCAAGGATCCAGCATCCAGTCTGAGAAATCTTGCTACTGCTGTGGGGGATAAAGACTCAATGGTTTCTGCCAGCCCTGATCCTGAGAGTGTCACTGCCTTGGGACATAATCAAGAAACGCTGCAGACCTGGGCGGAGATGTATGATCTGTCCAATCCTGTTGGACGTATCAAGCCGCATCGTGTCCTGCAGATTGATGGCAGCTTTGTTGGACGCCAGGTGGGTTGGAGTCCCGCGGGTGACTGGTGTGTTGTTGTGGGTAACAACAATCGGGCGTTGATTTATCAACGTTGGCCAAAGGAGAAGGAGAAGGCTGCCAGCACACCGACTGCGTAAACTCGCAGTCGCTAGCAAATGGGGGGAATTCAGCGAGATTTATTATTTATTTTTCCCCATATTCCTGTTTTATATAGCAGCTAGGTAGCGAAATATCCGTCCGCCATCACATGGAGGAAAACATGGGCAAAATAGTATGCTCTTCCTCCTCATCGTCCTGATCTTCACTACTGTAATCGTCATCATCCGATTCCAAGTGCTTCCAAAGCCCTTCATCATGCTCCTTAAGCTCACCCCCGCCTTCCTTGATTTTATCCAGAAACCCTTTAGCTTTGACCCTCTGTCTGACTCTCGCCTTCTTGCTTTCCTCCTGTTCTTTCTCGGACCTTGGCGGTGGCGGGACATATAAATCCCCCAAATAAAGCGAAGCCATAGCTCTTAGTCTCAAAAGCTCATGATCCCTATTGAATGGAAACGTCTCCATGACCGTATCCATCCTTTCGGCAATCTCTAGCATCTTACCCAACGCATTCAACCTCGCAGCATTCTTCTCTTCCGTTAACTTGATCTCCCTCCTCGTCAGACCACCCAAATGCTCGGGCACATCCCTATTCTTCTTAATCGCGGCCCTTTCCTCGTCCCATCCGCCATTTCCCCCTTCATCCTGATCTTGATCCATCATGTCCACGTCTTCGTCATCGTCCATATCTTCGTCCCCCTCCTCATCCTCATACTGCTCAGGATTCTCCTCCCTCACTTTAATCTTCTCAACGGCCCTTTTATGCACATTCCAGACCCCTTCCATCTCCGCACTCCACAGCGCAGCATAAAACTCAACCACCACACCCGTGCTAGAAGGATGCTGCTTGCTGAACGGATGCTGCTGAATTAGACACTCGTAGTATGCCTTCACCTTTACGAGGTTTTCTTGCTCTCTCGCCAACTTCTTATCCTTATCTTCTTCATCTCCTTCACCTTCATCATCTCTGCCAGCTTCTGAAATCTCCATTTGTTCTTCCTGCAACTCCAAAGCAGTCTTTTCCTCCCCGCCTCCTCCTCCACCAGCAGCTTCACCATCCCTAGTCTGCGCCTTGTCGGGTCGTCGTCGCGGCTCTCCTTCACGCATAAGTATCTCCCCGCCCAGCTCCCACAGCCTCTCCCACCTCAAATCAACCTTCCTGCCCCGGACCTTACTCCTGACCAACAGACTAAACGCCCACTTGGCAGTCTCGATATCCCCTTCGCTCAGACACCGTTTGATGGTAGCCGTTAATACACCCACGCGCGAGTTATACGTCCTTGCCTTTTCCTGCGAACCTAGCCCCCTCTTGGTTTTATTCTTCTTCACACCTGGAGCACCACCAGCTGAGTCGGCATCTGTATCTGTGGTGTACGTGTTAAGGTCCGATTCACCGGTTGTGTACAAGTTGGCTTCGTCATCGCCTTCCGAGCCTGTCGTGTAGTTTAGATTACCTGCTTGCGCAGGATCCGAGGGATCAGAAGCAGTTGCAGACGACGTAGAGCGGTGAGGCTGAGTAGCACCGCGATGGGGGAAGCCAGGGTAAAGTTTGGAGGGTAAAGGTTGGTCGTGGGATAGCCCTGCTAGAGTGAACTGTCGGAGGGTTGAAGGAGGGTGGGAGAGGGGGTTGATTATTTGGTTGTTTGGGTGGGAGGGGCTGGAAGGGGAGGGTGAGCGGGAGGGCAAATTGGGAGGGCGTTTGCGTTTGCGGTCCATTTTGGGTAGTGTCAGTGTTTTTGATGAGAAAAGAGATGTCGTGAGATGAGTGTCGATTGGAAGGTGAGTTTTGAGATTAAAAGAATTTCAGGTGCGGGTGAGTTTGTATGTGGAGATTAGGTTGTAGTTTTATTTTCGATGGATTTTTAATCGGAGTCAATGTTTGTATTGATGTAAACGGGAATTTTGCATTGTCGATGCTGTGATGCTTGTATGTTGTTGAAAGTGTAAGGTCTCAAGAAATTTTAAGCCCACAAGCTTGGACTTTCAAAGTCAATGAACAGACAACATCAACCCCGCAAACTTTGTGCTGCAATAGCTCTACAGCACCAAATTTGGAACACCGGTTGGCATAGATATACTTTCGGCGTTTCAAACTCAATCGATGCATTTCTGTGGTCTATAACGACCCTATTGGGTGAAGTCTTCAACTGCTTCCCCTGATGTCATCCGGTCACCCCTGAATCGAGGACAAAGAATTGTCGGCATGGGATCTACTACCATGTGCACCTTCAAATTCTAGTATATGTACAGCTGTTATTTTGATGGTACACTACTGAAAAATAACCATTCTACGTCTTTTTCTCTGGTATCTCTATTTATTCCTTGCGCTCAAAGTACACCCACTGGCCAGGAGCGGGCTGCTCCTCAAGGGGCTCCCAACTGTATCTTCCGTCAGCATCGTTCTTGCATGGATCATTTGGGAAAACAACTTACACCTTGGCATCAATCATGGTATCCACGAGCCTAAGCTCGCCCTCAGCAACCTGAATAACCTCCTCAATCAAACCAGCACCGATCTTGGTCTCGAGTTCCTCGATCCTGTAATTCCAAGCATTAGCCCACTGTAACCCCATGCCTTATAAAAGATGTCACCCACTGATCAGCAGTCAGCTGCGGCTCGGAAGCCCACTCAACCTGATGCTCATCAACCCGCTTAAACAAGTCCTTCAAGTCCGACCTCTCCTCTAATGTTCTGCTGCCCTCAAGCTCCGGACCCTCATTCTTCTCGCCATCCCACTCCTGGTACCGCTCGTCCTTGGTACTGGGAAGCTCCCTAACGATAAAGCTCTGGTTGCCCGATGCAAGCTTGGCAGCAACGCCGCCTCGGTCGGTGGAGGAAGAGACAGTCGTGAACCTCTCGGGCTGCTCCTTGAGGATAGCTTTCGCCTTCTCAAGCCACTCGTTGTATCCGGGGGGAATGGTGGCCTCGACGAGGGCCAAACGGTGCTTGGTCAAAGCCTCAACGGATTGGCGGTAGACGGAGTGCTCAGGGGCGGCCTTGAGCTTCTCGATGGTGGTGTTGTACAGATACAGAAGCATCGATCGCGGGGCGTTGTGGGTGGGGAGGCCCGTGAGACCTGTAGGCCAGCCAGCCTCGAGATACCGCGCCGCTGGCTTGACGGCCGCCCGGAGGTTGAGAGTCGCGCGCATCTCTGAAAATATCGATTGGGCGACCGAAGAATATCAAGGTTGGAGGGTGAAGGGGTGGTGTGCCGCACAGCGGGGATTGAGGCTCAATCAATCGCTCCCGACGTCAGTACTGCCCAGAGCTTCCCTGCCAATTGCAAGCTTGCCAATTGCCGCCGACAGGCCCGCACTGAGAGCTTGGGTGGAGCATGTGACATTCCACGTGATACACTTCCGTGATACCACTTGACGTATTGCTCCCCGTTAAGGATGAAATTGATATGGAAAATTCATAGCGAGCATTTGGTGACTTTGACTAATAAACCATTGAGCCAGGTTATGCATAGCTGTATCAGTGCCATTGTGTATTGTTTAATGCCATGCATCGCTCGCCCGAAACCAACATGAACACTCCTTTCTCCTTTTGTCTACCAATCCCAAAAACTCCTCAAAACTTTATAAATCCACTACGGTAACAGGATTCTTCAACTTACCTGTATTCCCATACATGACCGCCACATTAACCATCAGCCCGCCATTATTCGACCCAGGACCCAACATAATCCACTTCCACAGCAAACTACTCATCCCAAACTTCAAAATGTTGAACGCATCCTTCCATCTACCGCTCGGTATAAAATCCCAAATGAATCCCCTCGCCGGCTTTGACAGCAATGTCTCATATGCTCTCTGGCACTCATCAAAGTAGACGGCCTCCCGACCGTTCCCCCAGTGAGTATGTCCAAACACGTGCAGTTTCGGCTTCACCCTCCACACCTCTTCCAATAGCCCATCGCATCCCAGTCCTAGGTCTCGATGATGCCTCTGTTCATCAATTAGCCCCCCTTCCTTCAACCAGTCATAAAAAAGAACCTACCGGAGGCCCATGAGTAACCAACAAATCCGTTTCATCCGGTATAGCCCCCTTCCAAGGATGCTTATCCCTATCATATTGAAACCTGCGTCCTGGTCAGCATTCTGTTTTTTCCCCTCTCCCTTTCCTTGTGGAGTATAACTCACGCAAACTCATCCCCCCCACACCGCGGCACATCCCCCTTCCCGAAAACGTTCAACTTCCTCCTACCCTCAAACTCGATCGTAACCAATTCCCCCTCCAAATACTTTATTCCCTTCCAATCCACTTTCCTTCCTTTTGCCTCACCACCACAAAGCCCTTTCCTCCTCACAATCTTGTCCAACCACCCATCATGATTGCCCCCCACAGCAACTTTGTATTTATACCTCCCGTTTATTGACTCTAGCCAATCAACTTGAGCTTGTATCTCTTCTACGGTCCCATCGTTTGTGAGATCACCGCAGTGAATCAATAAATCACCGTCTGGTATTGCCGAGGGTGGGAGAGTTAACGCGTGAGTGTCTGATAGGCAGACTACGCGAATTGGGGGTTTATCTCTTGGTGGGTGGAATGGACGTCCTCTCAGAAGGAGTATAGTGTGGTAAATAATCGTAAAAGAGTAGTTGAGAGGGGACGATAAAAGAGAGTCCAGGAGCGTTGGTGATTCCCAAGGGGATGGACGGCGGAGGTGAAGGAAGACGAGGAAGGTGTTTAGGGTTTGGAGGGGGTGGAGGAGTAAGGAAAGCATTGCTGGGGTTGTGAAGGGGGGATGCGATGTTATAAGTTGGATCTCATAATATGCGCGTGCGAAAGAATGGTATGGATGGGAGGTGGAGGTGAGGCTGTCGAGAGTTGAAAGTGATGAAGTGAGACTAGCTTTCCGGATTTCCGTAACGCGAGTGTAACGGTGCGGGGCCGACTGTGAGATTGGTCTCTTCACACCGAACTGAATGTCTCTCAAAAACTACGTAGTGTGATAGGAAGGTATTGAACTTGCAGAAGAAGCGGTCCAAGAATCTTCAAGCAAGATTTGTCGTTGTTTTGGGGGACAATGAAGAATGATCATCCGCTTAGCTGGCATGTGGGTGCCCCTCTTATTTACCCCAGATCGGAGGTTAGAGCTTCCTTGTTCCCCCTTTCAACTCCACATGACGAAATTGGACAAGGATCAAGAATAACCTCTCAGCTTTACAAGCTCCTTTTCTTGGTGTAAAATATTAAGGATTCTTTATTTTATTGTTTATAAAATTAAAATCTCTTTTTAGGCTTGTCCTGGGTATCAAATGCGCCTGCTCTCCTCAGATACTCCGGGCACTCCCCATAAGCTGCCTCTTGTGTGAGAACGCAGGGGAGCTATTCAACTCTAACGAGAGGACTTAGTGAGAACTAGCGATGAGCAACACACAAAACAACCTTTCCTATCTTCTGGATAGTGGTTTCATTTGACAAAAATATCACTCCCCTATTGCACTGGGAGGGTGAGCCAGCCCTAACCCTTGACCGGGCTGATTTCTGCGCCTTTCTCACTGGTGGAAGCCATCGCTGGCAAGAACCTGAGATCGTCACTCCAACCAATGCCCGCAACTCCGACATGGAGGTTTAGATCTGCTACACACCGAACCATGTTATGCTTCTCCTGGAGCGTTGCCATGCCAACCATTTAGACAAGAGAGAAGCTACAAGAAAATCCTTCACGTATAAACCAAACTAGAACTTCCAAAATTCACTTGTGGTGGTGTCGCCAGGTGTCGTTGAAAGGCTTCATTTAAATTCTCCGCCTGCAGTTTTAAATACATACAGTACCTGAGCGGATGGCAACCACCAGCAGACAAGGAGCAGCGTTCCACTGCATCGGGCTGCAACGGTGTATTGGTGATCTCCAACTGCCCCGCCCCCGCATACCCCCACTTCGGCCCTCTTTTCTTTTTTTCTTGATTTGAGCACTTGTCTCATCCGAATCGGAGGTGGCCCCTGCCTGCTCGCTGGCTTCTCCTGCTCTGACTCCTACCGATGCCCAAAAGTCCACTTTGACTTACCGCCCGGGCTCATCGGGTCATACACGAATTCCCATATCAATACGCATAAGAGAAAGACAGAGTTCCTGGTGTCCTTACCGCATATATCTCTTTAATTGTCCGAAAACATCCTTACTCGACCTCCCCTTTCCTCAAACTTATCATCAACTCAGAAATATTCAGCACCACCCACGACAACGAAATGGACACCATAATCGACCTCTCCAACCCTTCCAAGGCATTGGACCTTGCCAACATCCGGTTCCAATTGATGTAAGTCTTTTACCCTAAAAATAACTCTACACCCATGTAGACTCACGCGTATTCCTTTGTCCAGCCGCCTAGAAGACACTATAACCTTTCACCTAATTGAGCGCGTGCAATTTCCCTTGAACAAAAACATCTACATACCGAGCGCCGTTCCTATCCCAAACTCAACCCTCAGCTTCATGGACTGGTACCTCCAAGAACAAGAAAAGCTCCAATCCCTAATCCGCCGGTACGAATCGCCCGATGAATACCCATTCTTCCCCGAGGCGATCCAAACACCAATCCTCGATAAACTCGACTACCCCGCCATCTTGCACCCAAACAACGTAAACGTAAACGACACGATCCGCAAGTTTTATACCGAGAGATTTCTGCCCAAGGTCTGCCCCGACTTTGGAAGGGAAGACAGAGGCGTGTCGCAGGAAAACTACGGCTCCTCCGCAACGTGCGATATTGCTTGCTTGCAGGCATTGTCTCGGAGAATCCACTTTGGCAAGTTCGTGGCAGAGTCGAAATTCAGGTCAGAGACAGAAAAGTTCACCAAATTGATCAAGGCGTGCGATCGGGAAGCAATTGGCCATGCAATCACGAATAAGGCCGTCGAGAAGAAGGTTTTGGAGAGGTTAAAGCTGAAGGCGCAGACGTACGGGACGGACCCCTCGCTCGGCGCCGATGCTGGTGGTCACCAGAGCAAAATTAACGTGGATGCTGTGGTTTCCATGTACGAGGACTTCGTCATCCCCCTCACAAAGGAGGTCGAGGTCGAGTACCTGATGCAGAGGTTGGACGGGCCGGCCGAGCCATGACGGAGGATAATTCTTACAATTTTACTTTTGTTTATGGTTTTCCAAACTTCCGGTTTCTTTTGATATACCTACATATCACCCAGCGTTCATGTGGTCTTCCAGTTGGTTCAATGGTTTTTTTTTCTCTTCTAGTTTTGTTTATTGCGGATATATATAGAGCAGCGTTAAGACTTCTTTATGAAGCTGTACCCACATATTCAGCAATAGCTTGCACTGCCTTGTCAAACTTGGCAGCTTCAATCAACATCATGGAACCTGAAGGCTTGACGCCCATCTCCTGGAACGCCCGCTTGCTGTCCGCCACCGATTCGCTCTCCTTGCTGAACGAATAGTTGCCCGACGCGATGGCGTGCTTGGCCATGACCTCGTCTTCCGGGTGGAAGTACTGGAACTTTTGTTCCTCCTTCGCCTTTTTCTTTTTCCTCTCGCTCTCGTCGAGCGTCGACTCGACCTCGTAGTAACCTCTTGAGACGACCAGGTAGTGAGTGAACTCGTAGGGCTCCTTGTCCTCCACTGCCGCCTCGATCTCGTCAATCATGCACCTCCACATGGGGGGGATCACCTCGGCGGGCATGTTGAGCAGGCGCTCAGAGAGGACGAGACCGACGTGCTTGTCTGCGTCCGCCAAGAGGTCAGGAACGACGGCTTTGAGGTTGTCGTCCGTCTTGGCTCTGTCGCTGAGGTACTCGATTATGGGCGCCATAAAGGGCTTTGAGCGGTGCTCGTGGAGGTTCAGGACGGTGAGAAAAGCGTAGGCGTCGTTGGCCTTGTCGTCCACCTTGCAGGTCGAGCCGACCGTGTTTTGCTCGATGATGAGGTCGCTCAGGGCTGAGAGGTCAAAGAGCTGGGCGTCGGCGTCGAAGAGCTGGCGGAGGAGGGTTTTTACGCCGTGGAAATCGATTTGGGAGTCGTAGTTGAAGAGCTCAAAGTCCACGTTGACTATGTCCATGTCCTAGACACGCGGTGGGTATGTGTTAGTACTATCATCTCGCGCGTTTCGTACGTGAGCTTGTGTAGGTGTGTTTTTTTTTTCGCGCATAGGTGTGTGTATACCTCATCGTCGTCAGAGCTCTCATCCCCATCGCGCTTCTCGACGGTGGGGTCGTCGGCCATCTCGACGTCCCGGTCGACCTCTCTTGAGCGTTTCTTCCCCATTTTTGCTGTGTGTATATGTGAATGTGCGCTTGGGACAAGAGATGTAAAAGTTGTAAAAATCAGAATTTGACGTCAACAGCAGCAAGTTCTCCGTAGTTCGGTCTCTTATATCTGCTTTTTTTTTTAATTACACAATCGAAGTATCTGCTGAGACCTGCACAGCGACAGCCGGGGGGACCTTGAGGACCTGGGTCCCTCAAATTTTTTGTGAAGTGCCCCTCACCATGTAACATGATAATAAGCTTATCGGAACTTTACGTTTAATATTCACAAACCCTAACCCTATGTTCGTTCTGATACCTGAACGACTTAGACTTGGATGTAAATTGATCCAACCAAGCGCAGAAATATGATGAGTTAATTACCAAGCCATGCACGCCGCCTTATCATGATAATCATACACTGCTTATATCAGATTTCATCAACCTGCCCCCCTTAGAACCAGGTGCCGAGAACCTTTGTTCGCCATTTCCGTCTTCACCCAGCATAAACCATTCGAATCCCATTCCATCCAAGGTTGCCCTTGCTAGTATATATCTATACACCAGCAACAGCCCATTTCCGTCCCATTCCATAAGACCCAGTTCCTGTATCATTGGATTTGTCGTGTCGTAAAGGACAGTCATATTCTTGAGTGTTGCAGGTCATTGCATCTCACATCGAGACGTTTAGACTTGCTCGGCACCCCAGCCAGCATCCGCCTCGCGCATGTTCTCAGGGGGCTCGATAGATGGAACGAACTCCAGAGCGATGTAAGCGGCACCGACGAAGCCAATGACGGATCCGGCGACATATCTTGACCAATGGTCATGGAAGAGGATGGTACCGACGAAGAGGTAGACTAAAACCCATCAGCAAAAGTATCCCTTACAGTGCTCATGTTATGACATACAGATACCACGGCCAATGAACGAGAACAGAAACGAAGCATAGCGAGAAACCTGAGGAGGAATTTGGAATTCTGGACACCCGATGTCAGTATTTCAACTCGGATGAATCTGCCGTAGGATCATGAAGCATACCAAGCATGGCAGTTGCTGTTTTCTCGTTAGTAACTCTGTCACACTCAACCACAGTTAGAACTCTTGGAAAACTTACCCAAGCCGAAAACAATAACATAGGCTCCAATAATGATGGCCTGGAGGTTGCCACCGAAGAACTGGCTGATGCCACCGGCAACCATCACACCCCCAACGACCAAGTTGGCAAGACGGCTATAGAATCAAGTTAGCATATTGCCACCGTAAAGCGAATCTCATGATATCTCCGGCACGCGGGAAAGCATCTACCGCATCCAAACCATCCCATCCCATCCCAAGTTCCACCCAACACAAGCCGGAAGTTGCGCGCGTCCACGATTATATGCCATATCATTACCGCCAGCATGCCCTCTATTCCATCTAGCCCCGTTTATGACCCAGACCAAGACGCGCCCCCACAATCCATCTCTTGTTCCTGCTCACTGGCCCTCGCTACCTTAATGTGCGACGCGCGCAACCAATTCAACTTCTCCCAATCCATCGTGCAAACCAACACAAGATCATGCGGGAAACGAAAAAGACCTACAAAGGGTTCGCGAGATCCATCTTTTCTTTCTTCTGTTCAAATACAACTTCTTGTAACAATTCAAATTCTCCGTTTCTGTAGTTTGTCTCGGCTTCGTATCGACCGGCTATCGATAGGCAGTCTCGGGGGTTGCGCTTGCTTGATTGTGTATCTTAATACTTGCAAGCTTTCCAAAAACTCAGCGCCGTTGTCAAATATCTCGTCGTGCGGGTTCGTCCTTGGGGTTGTGTGTATGTGTGTATGTGTGTGTGTGTGCGTCGCGTATGATTTGCAACAAAAAAAAAAACGTAATCGAAGGAGCTTACGTTGGAAGCTTGCGAAACAACCTTGGTTGAGCCAGCTAGCAAGCAGGAGCCAAGCCAAGAGATTGGGAAGATCGGACAGGGGTGGGTCAGAAAACCACACACAAATGCGGAATGATGCGGCGGAGCCCCAAGTCCAATTCCAGGTTCCCAGTTCCCTGCTACCCCCTTCCCCATGCGTGCACTAACAATTTATATTCATTACCGGATGTAGAGGCATCCACGAGCTCTACCGAAACGCTGGTGCAGTCTCACTAACTAATCGCAGGCGATTTGCACAAAGTGTTTCGTTAGAGCTCGTGACGTCTTTATCCTTGACACGTTCAACCACAGCAAACCCAAGACAAAATCGAATTCTACAGGTTTGATAGAAATGTTAAATTATCTATTTGATTCATGAGTAAAGTTGGTGTACAAGATCTTTCAGATTTTCTTTAGCCTTTCCAGCCATAATCGCCCGCTGGCAACTCTGTGGACGGTATCATCGAAAGGTCGCAGGATACCACTCCAAAACCAGTAATGAAACAATCAGATCCGTGTGGTATCGCTCTTTATATAAAATAAAACCGATCGCTGCCTTGCGCAGCAAATATAACTCCCAAATACTCCTCGCTAGAAAAAAAAAGCCGGTTAGTAAAGCAACCAATATCCCGCAATTATCCTCAAAAAATTTGAGTGGAAATGCATTCAATCACTGTTTCCCTCAACAGTAACACCACGCTACCAGCCGCTAGCTTGACTCGTCCAACTCAGCAAGCTCCCTCTCCTTCTTGGCCAACATCTCTCTCATCATCTCCGCTTCCCTCGCCAGGGCAGCTCTCCTTTCCGCCTTCGTCTTCTCAGCATCCATCATGTTGTCCCATTGCCCTTGTCCACTAGCATTGCTATAAGCTCCAGGACTTGGTGCTGACACAGCGGTGATCCCAGGCGAGAACAGCGGCTGCCTTGATGAGTCAGACAATTCCTCCGGGTCTGGGCTCGAGGCCGTAGGGTTGAGTATGGACTTGATCGAAGAGAGACGTTTGTGATTGTCAGGATCTACCTGACCCCCCTGACCATCCATGTCGGCGGCAGAAAACGACCGTTTTCTGGACTGCGAAAGGAAAGAGGCAGGCGAGAATGATGATTGGCGATCATTAGGTATGTTGAACGACGCTATCGGGGCCAGACGGTTTTCGTCGCTGAGGGACTCGTGCGTGTGATTTTGTTGCTGAGTAAAAGAATTTGAAGAGTGATACTGCGCCAGGCCGCTCGACATCGGTGGAGATGTCTGTCTGTTTTGACGTAGAAGCGTTTCGGGAACCAGCGTTAATGGCGGCTCTTCACGGCGCTTTAGACCTAGATTAACAGACCCATCCGCGTTAATTGAGCCTCTCTCTTTTGGTTCCTCAGGTGCCGGGGTTGGAGATTCTGGACGTTCAAGCGACGCAGTCTCCATCTCCGGACTTGTTCCACCAGCAGCAGGTATAACCCGTTTCCTTCGCTTAATGACTGATTTCTTCATGGTTACTGGTCTGTGGACACCATGAAGCTTATAGTAAAGGCCTACGCAGGTCAGCGGCCTATTCTCGACAGTGATTCAAGATATTAACTTACCACAAGCGTTGCAAATCGTGTGGCCAGCCTCGTCCCTTCTCCATAGAGGTGTGATCGTAGTACCGCAGTTTTGGCAGGCAATAACAACAGTCGTATTTTGATTCTGAAGGTGAAGGGCTCCTATGTCAATCGGGGCGGGGCTGTCGCCGTTGTCGTCTGCAGTAGCCACAGCAGCCCCACGGCATTTCAGAACACTCAGACTGGCACTTTTTGACACTCTGTTGTTGTATGCTGGGCACCCACTGCACCCTTCCGCACCACCTGTACCATTGCACTTTCCTCCTCCTGGGCATGAACCTGTTGGAGTTTGGTCCGCAGCAACATATGTCGCCTGTGGCGCGCCGGGCTGTGGAGCGATTGGTACATTCGCCTTGGGAGACTGGTTGACGGATGTTGGTCGTTGGATGCTATGAACCACAGTCGGAGGTCGCTTCAAGTTCACAGGGCGGTGTGTATTCCTTGCCTTCAGATACAGTCCACAAGCATTGCAGATCGTCGCACCTTGTGGTGATCTCCGCCAAAGTGGTGTCTGAGTCGTCCCACAGTTGCTAGAAAACATCGGTTAGAGTAAATACAACCTAGATTAAGTGGGGTACAAATAGCTGCTTACCTGCAAACTTGGCCTGTGTAGCCCTGCGTTGTCAAACTCGCAACACTTTGACTGGAAGGGCTCGGCGCCGATTGTGAAGGACTTGGTGGGTTAGGGGTCACCGCAGACGCACGAGACATTGTTGGTGAACCGCCAGGCGCACTTTGATTTGCAGCATCCTCCTCCTGTGCAGAAGATCCGCTTTTCGAGCGATCGGTTACCTCACTAGCATCCAGTGAAGAGACAGGCCTCGAAGGCAAGGCAGTTCGACGAGGTGCTGGCGCAATCTCTGTAGTTGGCCGAGGTTGAATGGCGCGTGGAGAGTTTGATAATGCCATCATTGCGATTTGGAATATATGAAACGCCGAGTACTTTGCAGGGAACAAGTTCGTCTTGCGACCGGTGTCGCCACCCGTTCAATACCGTTGTCAAACAGATCGGATTTTGGATAAGAATATCGAGAAATGGGATATCTCTGATATTTGACCAGTGCTGGGACGACTTGGGGCCTTTCGTATCTCTGTTGATCACAAGAAGGGCAGCTGACAACAACTCTCGAGGACGCGGAGTGGTTGACTCGCAGATTTGGCAGCAAATAATTTGACAATTTCGTCCGAGGTAACGCGCTCCTTGCGAAGTGATTTAAGCACGCCACTGAACTGGATCCCAAGTGTGGAGAAAGAGGCGGGAGCGTGTTGTAACGGCGCAACAAGGGGAGGCTTGTGTGGAATAAGCAGTAAATACCACACGAAAGGTAGATGTAGGCTTGGGAGACGGTGTCTGGTGATGTGTTCTTGTTGGGAGCGCTGAGGAAGATTCTTTGGTAAGGAGTAAGAGGGGGATAGATCGTGAAAAGAGAGATCCGAGTCCAAATATGGGGGACCAGATGATATTTTAGAATGGGGGAAGGGCAGATGCCAGGAAGTGCATGGATCTTAGGGTGCCTCTCTCCACTGCTCCACCGCGGCGTGGTTGTTATCTGATCCGAAAGGGCTGAGGGCGGAGAGGGAGGATCTGATAATGGGCTGTGCTGGCAAGTTCCCTCTTTCCTTCTCTCAAGTTGTTTGATTTTTGTCCTCGAACCACTGCGAGAGTCCGCCTGCCGGTTCGCTTTGGGCTCCCGTCGGCGCTCTGTCCTCCAGCGGTGTGGGCACGGGGATCTCGAAAAGGCGAGGTCACCCAAACGGAATTGGAAAGACCATCTTTGGGTTGTAGCCGTCAGGGAAACTCCGGACCCACATTCAAGCATACCTGCCGAATCATAGCGCTGCAAATGTCAGCAGACAGGGTCTAAGTGGATGTCGCAGGGGTGTCCCCGAAGGCAGCAAAAGGTCCCAGAAATCTCCCGCCATTACGTAGGCCGATCCGGAATTCAAATCAAATCTTGGGAGAATGGAAGTGTCTTCTTTCACCGCTTTCGGGGTCTAATCTTCATGTCTTCTCTTTCCCGTTCAATCATCGCAACAGAATCTATCAGATGATGCACCCGCCGTTTTGTAGTGCTTGTACCTCCTTGTGCAACCAGACTGTGTTGCCTCAACCGCCTCATCCGCCTTCACCAGGAGAGCTGACCTTGGCGTTTTCTATGATCTGCTGGCTGGGCGAGGCCACCAACTCTACCGTCCTTTGTTGGGATTGGTTCAACGGCGAGCAAGATCACGCAGATGCAGCGCATCCATACACTTCATCTCATCTTTCGCACTACAATTGACCATGTGACCCAACCTGGTTTTCCCAAGCGGCAGGCGGTGAATCTCGCGATTTTGATTGATTACGATGGACAACACGAAGATCAGCAGAAGGGGTCGACCATCTTTTGCGCTTAACTGATTATCAGATCATCAAGACAACGGGCCAACATGCACATAATCTCTCGACTCCATTCCACTTGGACGCCAGAATGCTTCATTCTCCAGACTAAAGCTAGGCTAGATTGGGCCGGACGCACAAGTGCGGTTTGGTTACCACGCTATGTATACGTCTTGCCCTCCTTTCGGCGCCGTCAACGTCTAACACTTCGGTTACCGATCCTATTTGATAAGATGCCGTTGAGAGTGCCCACACAAGATGTACGCCAAGCATTTTTATCTATTCCATCAGCATCAATATCCCAAACCGAGGCAACCCCTTCCAAGACACTTGGCCAATATCGGCGGAAGCACACCATGTGTTGTTGGCAGTGAATTTCCAGTCTCACAATGCGCAACTTTTATCTCTCCTTGAGATCTACAGCGAGATCCTAGTGAATATGTCAATGAAAAACCTTCAGCCCAAGAAAAGTAGAAAAATCTGTACACAATCTCTACCAGGTCTAGACCTGTTTGCCGTTGAACAAGACTCCACCGATGTCGCCCTGGATCTGGCGTACAGCATAATCATGAATCACCTCATTGGCTTCGATCTACGATGAACAAGGGCTTGGCTGCACGCTAGAGGATCAACGCTGGGGGACCCCGAGCACGAAGAATACGCAGCTGCACAACCACTCAACCTTGACTTGACCGCCAACGAGCGATGTCGCAACTTCATCTTGGACAGAGAACCCCACGATTATTGAGATTGACATAATCGAATGGTTGAGAAAACTTGTATAAATATCTCAAGATTTGCTGTCTAAACACCACAATGTTACTAGTACAGAACTCTGCCATTCATCCGAATCAAGTGTTTCTGCACAAAATTCAGTAGAAGCAAGCATTTCATCGCCCAGAGACACACATACATGACGTCGGCTTTGTCATAGGCATTCACTCATCGTTAGCATACCAACGTAGAGAGAAAACTGGGAAGACAAAACTAATCAAAGGCATAGATAACTATATGATCCGTTTGATTCCAAGACTCCAAAGCTTGCAGCCTGCTGCCCCGCCGCTCCTGTTTCTTTTTTTTCTCATCAAAGATCTGGGTCGCTAGAATCGAGCACGAGCGGCTCGACTACTCCGTACTCTCTCAAATTGTAAAGAGAATCTCGTGCCATGTGGATGGGCAGAGCCAACGACAAGGCATTCCACAACCACTGGCCTCGGTCGTTCAGCTTAATCTGCTCCAGGACCACGATGGGATTCTTAGCCCCAGACGGGTCCAGACTGATCACACCCACTATGTGCTGAACAACAGCAAGTCCGTAGAGAGTCGGGATGGGTGCGATATACACCTTGCGCTTGTAATCCCACAGCTTATTGTGCCATTGTCTCCGCATAAACCTCAGCCGCTGTTCCAAATCTCTGTCCAAAGCCCGAACGAATTTTTGGAGAGCCCTGTCCTCTTCGCTCCACTGGTCACCTTCAGCATCTGACGGGTCAGAGCTGCCCTCTTCGCTCGTGGATTCGAACTCGATGCCAAAAGTCCTTTGATAATCTTGCACGACTACGATTGGCGGGTTCTTGCAATAGTCCAGCCCAGCGTCTTCAACCGACCACCTGATGTATTTTCGGAGCGTCTTGGCAACCAAAGGTGCCGACTTCTCTTGCAGACCAAGCTCCTCATAGTCAGTAACGTATTGGGAGAGGTAGAAGAGCGACTCAAGCGCTTTGCCGGCTGTCACTTGCTATTAATGACACTGCCATGTTCATGGATGATGGTTAAGGGGCTCTTACCATGCTGTACGCTTCCATGGGCATGGATTGCCACCCGCTTCTGACTCGTCGTTGGCGTGAAGACGTCATCTAGATGCGGCGCCGTGATCCCCCACATCTTGAAGCATAATCTCCAATGTGAAGGAATCATGGGCATCAGACCCCGCAGGTAGATGAGCTTGTGCAACTTCTTCTGGTCGGCATTCCAGCTCTCGCTGCCTTCGATGCGTTCCAGGATTTCCAAGTACTCGCCGATGACTTGTGGAAGGTTCTTGTAATCGTCCCAATCACTGCTGGTATCGTAGTTCTCGTCATCGACATCCATATCGTCAATCTTGCGCCTCCACCCGGCTGAGCCTTGCCATTCCTCGTATTCTTCTTCGTAATCCTCTCCGTCTTCAAGATCGTCCTGAGCAGGCAGATAACGAGTGTCATCTTGAGCCACAACGATGGCTTTTTTCGTAGTCTCGGCTCTGGCCCTTTTGTGGACACCACCACGCAAATGCTGGCCGTGATCGCTGCTAGGTGAGAGCTGAGTAGCTGTCATCATATCCACATCCTCATCTTCTTCGATGCTTTTGATGATGCTCTGTTCAATGTCATCTTGAAGTTGTAGGTCCTTTTCATTCCTGTATGTATCCTCGTTTTCGTCAATGAGCGATGGGCTTGGGCTTAACCGAATAACAGTGGTTGCTTGCGACCCATAGAACGACTCCATCATCAGAGGTGGCCCCGTGGGAGTTGATGGTGAATCCGAGGTAGGTGAGCTCGGAGCATCCATAATGACGGTCTGATAGCCAAAATTGCAGGAGGCCTGGAGGGTTTGTAAGGGCGTCGTAGTCAATTTCAGGTTTTGTGATGTTGTGTCCGAAAGTGTACAATGAAAGAGGCCGACTTAAACAATCTCTATGAAAGTGCGACAACGAAGAGAAGAGTGAAAGTTCAAAAAAACGTCAGTCGCAAAAAAGGTTGGGAAATTTTCCAATTCCGTCTTGGGAAGGAGCCCAAAAAGAAACCTTGCAACAATGTGATGAACAAAGACCGGAAACAGAGGTTGGTCCCTTCCCTATGAAAGAACACACTGCGGACCACTGAGAGAGGGGGAGCTTTCGTCCATCCAAACTTGCAGGATGATCCAGCGAGTAGGTAATAAGATGGCAAGTTCAGGCCATTGTCAAGGTGGCTGGCAGCGTTATACACCGGTTTGGATAAAAGTATCATCAGAGACTTCAAGAAATCCCGGATACCAGCCATTTATACTGACTGTTTCCGGCAGCCACGCATACTCGAAGCTGTTGGCAGAAACACCAGCTCGCCTTGCTGTGATGCCCAATTACCTGGTTGGAGGTCTCTCATTGGATCAATTCTGCCAGGTTGATCTGCAGGAGGCACAGTAGATTAGGTTGATTGGGCCATCCGGTGGCTTCGGCCTTGGTTGGCCTCGCCTTACCTCCCTCTCCTTTCTTCAAAGATGCACACCTTCAGGTGAACATCTTGGACGTAAGTCGAATCTGCACCAGGAAACGAGGAGGGGCGATTGATATCTGGGTGTATACCAGCCCTCCACTTTCAACTCTCCACTCCCCGAGACATTCCTGTGCACACCTGGTTATCTCTTCTGCGTCGCCTTAACCCATAAGAAAGACGTGTGAATGGCTGCATCTGGAAGCCCTACCGTGACGTGGATCACCCCAAACCCATGTCATGTCATGGGTGCAAGGGTTCAGCGAAAGAGCCCAAGCTACGGGAACGGGTCGCGAGATGAGCCGTGCGCAGAATTTAGATGCGCCACGCTAAGATAGATCCCTGCTAGCTTTTTTGCGACTGCTATGGGGGCAACTTTTTTGAGATTCTAAACTTTTCCACTGTTCGCCAAAACAACGACCAACATTGGTGCCATCTTTTCTCCCATAAAATGGCAACTGATTTCAAAAGCATGACCGTAGCTCAGCTGCGGCAAGAGCTGAAGCGTCGCAAATTGGTGCAAACAGGAATCAAAGCTGACCTCATCGACCGCTTGGTCGCTTTTGAGGATGAACAGCAAGGCAAGCCCACCGATGAAGCAAGCCGGGAAGCTGCCGATGACGATGCGCCCGTCCCAGACCACAACAACGGTGACAGTGCCGACGGCGCACAACCTGCTGAGTCTGTAGAGTCTGCAGAGCTGCAGCTAACTACCACGGAAGCTCCAATTCGCGAGCAAACCGCATCTCCAATCCCTGAGCAAACCGCAACTTCACTTCCTCAGCAACCCGCGTCGCCAATTCGCGAGATAGCGACGGCACCACCTACAATTCCAGAGGCTACAGAAGCTTTGCATTCTGAGCCTGCAGCATCTTCCCCCACCGAGGCAGCTGAGCCTACAGATTCGCTACCACTGAAGGCTGCGCAATCAGAAGCTCCTGTTGCCGATCCACTTCCCTCTCCCGTTCCAGAGGTCGCAACTGCTCTCTCTATTAATCCTCCCGCGGACTCCATTCCGATACCTGAAGTCATTCTCGTTACAGAGATTGTACAGGACATTGCAAGCAGGAAGAGACGGTCTAGGAGTCCTCCTCCCCCCGGCGAAGAAACCACAGCCAAACGGGCCCGCGCAGATCGCGACAGCAGAAGCCCTTCTCCTCAGCCTGAGGACAACCCATCATTCGAGACGCTTCCCGACCACGACTTTGCGGCGCAAACAGCACCAGAAATCGAGACTCATTCCGAGGACCACAGCCGCCAAGAGCGCGACTGGGCTCAGCGGCTCGAAGGCAATCAGCCAAAGCGTGAAGAGATTGTGCCAATGGATATTGACGAACCTATGGACGAATTCGGCAGAGTCGAGCGGTCGCGGCACCCCGCAACTTCTGCACTTTATATCGCCAACCTTATGCGACCACTCAAGGATAACGACTTCCGCGACCACATCATTAAGATTGCCGCATTCCCGGGAGTCGATCCCAATCCTGAGTGCGTACTGGACTTCTACCTCGACTCAATCAAAACCCATGCATTTGTAGGCTTCAGCAGCATTGCGGCAGCCTCACGTGTTAGGACGGCCTTGCATGGCAAGATCTACCCTAATGAGCGCATTCGGAAGGCCCTTTGGGTTGACTTTATCCCGGCCGAAAATATCCAGGAATGGGTTCGTGAGGAGCGAGCAGAGAGGGGTCGCTGGATAGTGACTTATGACGGAGATATCAATGGCGGCGGGGAAGTTCAAGTCTCACATGTCAAGGACAGTGATGCGGGGAAGCCCAACAACAGCGTCCGACAACCTATGGGTCCTCCCCCTCCCGTTCCCACTGCACTCAGTCGTGCATATCCGGCCGCCCAGGAACCCCCGCCTCGTGTCCGTGGTCGTGGTGGTCGGGGTTTCCGTCTCGAGCAGGAGGGTGGAGAGTGGAAGACTACTGTTACCGGCCCGCCTCTAACCTACAAGCCCGTTTCCGAGGAGCTTGCCGAGAGGCGCACTGAGAATATGCGGTCTTACTATACGAAAGACCGCTATCGTGACATAGGCCGTGAGGATGAGATCAACCGTTATACCTTCGAGGCCGTTGATCGATTTGTTGATCGCGGCAAGGAAGTCTTCATTGGTATTCGCCCACCACATCGCCAGGCCGAACGTGACCGTCTCGCCGCCGGTGGGGGTAGGCGTCGCCGGCGCAACCGTTCCCCTCGTCGCCGTGATGACCGCTACCACGGAGGTGTCCGCCGTGAGCATGACCACTACGATGGCCAAGATCGATATGAGGACCGCCGGGATGATCGCCGCGATAGCCAGGATGCTCGCTTGGACGACAAGTACGATGACCGCCGGGACGACCGTCAAGAGGATCATTTTGATGATCGCGGCGATGATTCCAAAGACGATCATAGTCGTTATGATGATGACTGGCCCCGTAAGGATAACGGTAACGATAGGATGGATCGCTTCGATGATCGTCGCGGCACCCGTGACCGCTCTCCTGTCAACGATATCCCTCGATCTCGTTTTGATGGTGCTCCTCTGCCAACATACCAAGCTCCACCTAAAGGCGGTCGCGGTGGCCGTCGCCGGAACTGGCGCTAATTTGACACGGTTTTACAATATTCATTGCAGGCCAGCCTTAATGCCGATGGACATGTTCATCCAAGGCGCAAGGCGCTTGCACATATTTCATTGCTGGGTAACTGGAAATTATTCGCCGTCCTCGCAAATAACGCAAAATCTTGTTTTTTTGTTGGCTTCTTGTAATTTGTTTCTTACTATCCCCCCCCCCCAATTTTCACCAACTTTTCAAATTGCATTGTACGGATAGAAAAAATCATTTCAAAAGGGAAGGATCATGTACCGATGTTGCTGACTCTTCATGAGAGCTCTCAGCCGGAAAGAGAAGAACGAAACGTGAACGAAGGCCGCGCAGTGGTGGTGGTGGAGAAGATGACACCCATTTTATGGGGGAAGAGGTAGACAAGGGAAGAGAGATCTCTGCTATTTGGATTGGGTGCTATTCTGACTGATGAAGCTTCAGGGATCGAAGCCCCAAGAGGACGGATCGGCTCACTCAGTGCTATTGCGATCTCTACTATCATGGCTCTTTGAGGTCACCGCAAAAATACGTGGTGGTCTCGACTTGGTTTGTGAATCAGGTTGTCGGCCAGAGATATTTTTTGCCACAATGAAGAAAAAGCCGGCTGCAAGTGAGAAAGAAGACGAAATCATTGCTACTCGAGAAGGAGCGAAAAAGTGACAGTATGAACAAAAATCTACTTACCGACGTCATAGCGTAGCTGCGCAAGGTCGCCTGGTATGTTGCTTTTGTAAAATCATGTAAACCTCTTTGATGTCAGAGTCATCTGATCATGAGGGATAGAAGAAAGTAAATAGATACTTAGATTCACAAAAGGCCCTTCACTAATAATTAGAGATGATACGTTTTGCCTGAATACTGCATGTGAATATAGGTAGGTATGAGTGGGACTTGGTAAGGCTCAGTGAAATACCTTCCTAATTCTGGGTATCTGCTTGGACACTTCCAAGTTATTGAGCCTCAGCCTACTGAACTGCTTTTTGTTTGGTGCTCACTTTATCCGGGTTTTATCTCCTCCACCCACCTATGAGCCATTCAAATTGGCACCTTTTTCCTAGACCAGAGAGGTATTTTATTCTTTTTGAAGAAAAAAAAATTTCAAAAAAATCGAACACTCTGGTGTCAGTATTATAGAAATTGATAAGAATTCCTAGCCCGCCTACCACTGAAGATCTGTTTTTTGTCACATTCCTGTTGTGGAAAACTCACTACAAAAAATACATATGTAGCACAACAACAAAGAGCAGCAAGAGAGAGAAACACACAATGATCATGAGCCATTTTGACTAATTAGCAGTCGGACATTTCATAACCTGTAAAACAGAGATCATAGTATGTATACCTATCACCAAGAATCGGCAGAGATTCATTTGTTATGGTCTTTAAACATCACTTTTGATTACCGAAAGACTAACATGACCAAGACATCAAGTGTATCTAGACAACTACTAAGGCAGCCTCCCACGCTTGCCCTGTGGTTCACACCCCCTGCTGCTCTCTATGCGTCCATTTCATACATAAAACAAACGAGCAGTTACATAATTTCTTGCCACAAAAAAGAAAGTAGAAAAGAACATGATTCTTTTTATTCCAATCCGCTCCACCCTCCTCCGCCCAAACCCGAAGAACGAATGGGATTAAAAGATAAAACTGCTCAAAACATTAAAAGCAAATGGGAAGGAGCTAGTTTATCTTCTCTCATGGTAAATTTGACCATCTGGCACATTCCAGTGGCCGTTCAGCGAGGCAGGCTCCTTGTTTATGCCTCAGCGGCAGGCTCCTCAGTCTTCTTCTCTTCCTCAACAGTGACCTTCTCAACGGCCTCGGTGACCTCAGCAACGGCCTGGTTGTCCTCCTCCTTGGGAGTAGGGGGGGGAGAAGAGGCCTCCTTGCCTTCCTTGTCCTCCTCGGCCTCGAGGCGCTCAATCTCCTTTTGGGCCTTCTCAATGTTCTAGAAAGCAAAGTTAGCAAATGCTGCCCGTATTTCTCAGGCGAGTGAAGACGAAGATTATCTTACCTTCTTGGTCTGCTCCTCCTGGTCAGCCTTCCACTTCTCGATCTTGGCCTTGATCTGCTCAATGGCAGCAGGCTTGTCCTCATCAGTCAAGGCAGGGGTGACTCCAACGAAGGCGAAGTCAGCAAGGACACCGGGGTCCAAGGTGAGCTTGCCAGCAGTGGGCTTGTCGGCCTTGGACTTCTTGCCCTTCTTTCCCTTGGAAGCGGCGGGCATGTATTCGTCCTCGCGCTCATCCTTACGTACGAGGCGGACACCCTTGAGGCCGGAGTCATCAACCTTGCGCTGGGCAGTGGCGCCGAGACCCTTGTCGGCAAGGAGCGCAGGCTTCTCGGGGGCGGGGTGTGAGGGATCCAAGAAGTGAAGCAAGCCGGCGGCGCGACGGAGCTCCTCGGTGAAAGCAGGAAGGCCGGCCTCATCGAGCATCTCCTTGGCACGAACAAGACGGCGCTCCTTAGCAATGCGGTCACGCTCGGCTTGCTCGCGCTCCCGGCGCTTCTCACGCTGCTCCCTCTCCCACGCAACAGCGGCCTTCTTCTGGGAGTAGTAGTCGTCCTTGATCTTCTTAACGGCCTGGTACTTCTCATCCTGCTCCTGGCGAAGCTTGGTACGCTGGTCACGAAGGGTAGAGAGGTTCTTGAAGGCATCATCCTGCTCGGCCTTGATCTTGTCAAGCTCAGCCTGAAGTTTGTTATACTCCTCATTGAGCTGCTTGGCCTCGGGGGTGCTGAGGGAGTCCTTGATCTCCTTAATCTTGGCCTTGATCTCGTCGATGTTCTTTTGCGAATCGTCGAAAGAAGCGAAGTTCTTGCGCTGCTTTCTAAGGCTGCTAACCTCAGCCAGGGCCTTCTTCTCGTCGACAAGCTTCATAGAGCCGCTGTTGACATCGCGCTCGAGGCGGGCGATCTGTGCATCGATCTCCTCGACGCTCTTGAAAGAGACCTTGGAGCGAGCGGCCTTGCTCTCGGCAATGCGGGCCTGAAGGGACTCATCGAGACGCTTAATCTGCTCCTGCTTGCCGGTGCGGTCCTTCTTGCCGATGCCCTGCTGATTACGGATCTCCTGGAGGCGGGCGATCAACTCCTGCCTTCTGATCTGGGTAGGGTTCTGAGTCTCCTTGTTCTTGCTGGGGGTAGCAAGTTCGAGCTTCTGCTTGATGGCGTTCTATATACGGGATTTGGATGTCAGCTCCTCATGGTCTCAATGCGTTGCAGGTGCGGTAAAACGCATGGTGCATGCAGTTCGTGGGTCGAGAGGGGACGGCAGGATGCAGCGGCGATCTGTTTCGCTGGGAGATGGGCGAGGGGCACACTCACGAGAGCATCTTGGCTAGCTTTCAATTCCTTCTCAGCCTTTGCAAGCTGGTCCTTGAAGACACCCTCATCAGGTTTGACGGGCTTGGTGACGGCGGCCGCGGCAGCCACAGCGGCAGCGGGAGCGTTGGTTTCGGTGGCCATTGTGAGAGAACCGAGAGATGTGTCCGAATCGACGATTGCAATTAAGAATTGCAAATGAGGAAAACCCCCCAAAAGATGGATGTTACGGTATGTTGGGCCACTTGACGATACGCTCGTGGTGTGGAGGAGGAGTAAAAAAAGAGGAGCCTGATGATGGAGACCCTTTTCTTGCCGTGGGCCGGATTTCGCAACAGCAGCGAACAGCTGGTCTTCAACCCTTAGAGGGTACTGTGGACAACAAATCCCAATCCCCGAAAACTGGATCCCCAAAGTTTTTTTGGAATTTCTCTCCCACCCCCAAAAAAATTCCAGACCCTGGGTGGGCTTGGCCAGTGATGGATCCAATTGATTTGCAGCAGAAAAAGCTAATCGGTCGCTTATATAATCCTGTAGGGCCATTCCCCTTTCCCTTTCTCCACATTTGGCAGCGGTCGACGGGTCGACGGTTTTACTGCTTCTACCCCCTCTGTTTCTGGCGTGTGCCCACCCCCCGTCCCGTTAATTTTTTGAAGTTCGATTTCTTTCAGCCTCGCAGAACCTTGCATTCAGAACCTTGGAAGCTTTCGAAAATCAGAAAAACGAAGAAACCAGAAACCATCGCCCTCCCAAAAGTCAACCTCCCACCAACCCATCAACCATTCGATCTTTTCTGTATCGCATCATAAACGACCGTGCAATCAAGATGGACGGCAGCGACAACATCCACTCTAAAGAGACGACGCGGCTCTGGCGCGCATGGAGGACGATCCACGAGATGGTGCAGGACAGGGTACGACAGACACTCTAGTAGCTGGCTTGATGCTCCTGCGCAAGCCTCTCGCTGTGTGAAATGACATCTTGCTAAATGGCCTACAGGGTTACGAGTTGGCCGAAGAGGAAATCAAGATCTCGCTCGATGAGTTCCGCTCCAAGTTCTGCAACTCCGACGGCAGCCCAGAGTATGTCGGACCTCTCCTCCTCTCGCTTCAAACCGTCAATGGCATCCTGAATCAATGAATACTAACGGTGGCTACTCACAGCCGCGCACGAATGCAATTCTCCGCCCGCCCTTCCGAATCAATGATCAAGAAGTTCACACCCCCACCAACCGCCTCCAACCCAGATCCTGCACCCGAGTGCGGAACCATCTGGGTCGAGTTCTGCCCGGAGAAGGGCTCTATCGGCATCAACGTCATGAAGAAGTTCGTCGAACACTGCGCCGCTAATAACTTCAAGGCCGGCATCCTCGTCACCTCAGTCGCTCTTTCCTCGCAGGCACGCAAGGTGATGACGGTCACCTCTCAGTATACCCTTATTGAGTGCTTCCTGGAGGAGGATCTCCTTGTGAATATCACCCACCACGAGCTTGTCCCCTTGCATATCTTGCTTAGCAGGGATGAGAAGAATGCTCTGTTGAAGCGATACAGATTGAAGGAGACGCAGCTCCCTAGAATCTTGAGCAAGGATCCGATTGCGCGGTATTTGGGGCTCAAGAGGGGACAGGTGGTAAAGATTGTCAGGACAAGTGAGACTGCGGGTCGGTATGCCAGTTACAGACTTTGCGTATAAAACGGATTTGGCAGAGGAGCTACGAGATTGTTTATAAGAATGGAGACAAGTTGACGAATAGGACGAGGGAAATGGTCGATTCGAGATGGATAGAGATTGGGAAGCACTTTTCTTACAGACAGACAAGCATGCTTATCCCAGACCACCAACATCAACAACCATAAAAGGCGTTCTTTATTTCTTTACTGTTTAATTTTTGGGAGGGGAGCTTGCATGAAGGTCGTTTTTTTTTTTTTGACTCTGTTAGGGAGAGAGGCGTTTTGAATCGGGAAGAGAGGGTCATGTTTAGAAAGAGCATCCCAGAAATGCGTTCTCTGATGTCGTCTTTTATTATACTGTCTTGTATTGTTTGGAGCGAAAAAAGAGTAAATATAGATAGCACCAAAAGATTGTAGCTGTCAAGTGACTGGTTCTTCTGCCCTTTGTTTTCACTTTGATACTTGTTCCGCCCCATTTTCCGAGCCTATTCATTATTAAAAAATGATTACAAAATGATATTTTTTTTTTAAAAAAAAAAATAGCAATTGTTTGGGGGGCTGACAAGCTATGGCTTAAACTTTCAGGTGAGTCTTGCACAGCGATGATTCATGCTCACCAAGACAACTCATGGCCATGTGGAAGGTCAGGAGGAATTCTTGCCTAGTAATGTTTTGTTTTTAATTTCATTCATCTCTATAAGCTTCTAGAGGCATCGAGACTTTGCTCCCTGCTTGATTAGCAATATTGTTTCCCATACACCACGATATAAAGACAGCAAATAGTCAACAATGATTCATAGTCACTCAAACTTCACATCACGGTTTGCGTAAAGTCAGAAAAAAGCTCCTTGATAAAGTTCATCGTATGTATTAGTATGTTTAACATTTCCTTTTAGGAGACCAAGACTTGATCCCTGTGTTTATATTATGTACATATATATGTTTCGTATGGGTATAATGGGTATAAATCTCCAGTCAAAAAGCAACTTATACTTTGTGACACATACCAAAATAAAATAAAAATGTTCGTGAAATTCGAGGCCGTTAAAATGAGAGAAAAAAGAAGAAAAATCCAAACCTGGTGCAAATACTTCCTCCACTGGGGTATAAAAGCCTGATAGTATCCTCGTCCTTCCTCTTCATGAATCCTGGTGCGCTTGTGGTGGTTCGAAGCGTATGCTACCGACCGATCCATATCGAGCACCCAGATGCCACTGCGTTAGCAGGGACAACCGCCCGCTCAAGTGTTTATCGTTTCTTCGTTCGCAAAAATCTCATCAGACGAGATATCTACGTCTCCGTCGTCCCCAATTCGTCCCTTTGCGCCCTCCTTTCAGTCCTGATTCTTCCTACTTTTATTGAAGACCGCACCAAACGCCTTTGCCAGTGCCCAGCTCCCAGTCCCAATCCGTACCCATGTCTAAGAAACGCTATTCCCATTGTCATGAAAGCCCCGAATCCCAGCCCAGTCATGTCGTGCATCCCAGACGGCCCGCCAGACTATTTTTTGGTATCATCGAAGAAATACATTATTAGTAGTACAATGCTCATTTTATGTGAGCTCCAAGTGTAAATATCACAAGTGACTTTCGTCATTGCTCTTCTTCTCCTCCCCATTAAGCAGGCCGCCAGCGTCGATCAACTCCAGTTCCCGCTTCTCTGAACCTTGACCATCAGCAGGCCGTAGTGGTGGTGAATTGGACCCTTCGAGCTGCGACTGTTCGATTGGTTCGAGTTCGGTGCTTCCAGACTTTGTTCTTGGCGGCTTGGGTTTCGTTGCTGAATTGATTGAAGCAAGTGGGTTCAGGAACCCTCCTAGGTCCTGTAGCAGCGCGGCAGATCCTCGTCTGAGACCATTAATACTGGCGGGGATTGCTGCTGCTGGTGGAGTCATCGTAGTTTTTGTGCTGGTGCTGGTGTTGCCGGAGGGTGGTGATGACTGCGATTTTGATGACACGCAGCTCTCTCGTCGGCTAGTGGGGCCCAAATCATCAAGGAGACCGCCGTAGTCAAAGAATGATACTCGTCGGGCCGAATTCCTCCTTACTGATCCGACTTGATTATCCCCGGGTGCGAGGTTATCGTCGCTAGGCGCGACGCTGTCGCGGTTCTGGCCTGGAAACTGCCAGGAGTTCATATCCTCCTGCAACTTGGCGACTGGGGCAGGTGTGTAGACTGGGTTCTCGGTTGGCGATGGTGGTTGTTCGCGCAGTTCGGGCTTGACACCGAATCCCGTTTCCCTTACGAGGTCCTCATCACTTCCCCAGTGCCGGAGAACCGTCGGTCGTCTGGATTCGGAGGCGGAGGATCGTCCTATCGATGAAGCTACTGCCACGGAGTCATACTTGAACTTCTTCTTCTTTACTCCTCTGTCTCTGACGAAAGACCCCAAAACCAAAGCGTTTGCCGCGGCGGTAGCAAAAAGGAGTTCAACTGAGGCGTAGAGTGAGCGGCTTTGTTGGCTACCTTGTTCTTCAAAGATGTGTGGTACACGGTAGATAGTCACAGTGACTGGTGCTAAACCGAGTGAGAAAAGCAGTACGAGCTGAAGCTTTCGTTTGGTGGTCATGGTACTGCGAAGAATGATGGGGATTGGACATATGACCAAGAGCAAGTCTGTAAAAATATTGCAGGTTGCCATGGTCAAGAGCTGCGCGTACCCCTGACGACATTGCCCCCCTGGATCCGGAAGAACCTGCCAATGGTGAGAAAATGGGTGGCACTCGGCCAGATCGCTGATGACAACGGCTACGAACGTTGCGACCAGAACAATTCGAATGAACACCAGAGAGAGTTCATACGACCGTTCCCACGTAACGTTGAGCCGTCTAAAAAACTCAAGAATGGCATTTTTGAGAGTCCAAAGCCTGTTTGGTTTTCACCACGACGGTCAGCATGGAGATTCCGAGACACAGGATAGGGAAAAGGGGTTCGGGAGTATTTTTGGTTCGTGTCACAAACCTGTGGACGTCGTTCTAGAGAAAACCGTCTCACACACCCGCCAGTGACACGCGCGCCAAAAACAACCTGAAAGGAAGAGATAAAAACGTCACACATACGTTGCAGCGTACAGCACCCGACTCAACAGCACCAGCCCGCTACCAATTTTCCTCCGGTGGAGTTCTTCATCTGAAAGGCCAGCGCCGGCCAATTGAGCATTGTTGGTGCCGTAGATTAGGATGACGTGCACGCATCCCATCCGCGCTAACAGGGGAATCAAGGCAAGCGCCGCCATCTTGTCTTCCCGAAACAACCTTTCCGTCCTCACAAACCGGCCAGCGATGCGCAACAAGATAATGACGGCACAAAACATGGTGATCCACCAGCACACCAAAAGCGTCGGCTTGTCATTGCTGAATGGGCGAAGCGGCGGAGGATCCGAGTAAAGAGCCATGGCTACGCTCCGGGCAAGCCACGCCCGTCATCCTCCGAGGAGGGGACGAGCGGGGGAATTGGGCGCACCTTTGCTCTGGAATAATCCCGTGTGGTGGTTGTGCTGTCTCAGCTCGATTTCGGATCAGGACAAATATTCTGTGGCGTTTGGTTGGTGGTGATGTTGATGGTGTTTTTTTTTTTTGGCGGTTGGCGGTGTCTTATGGCTCGCCTGCCGGTAATAACATAAACAAGCGGGGGTCCGCCGGGTTGATGCATACACAATACCGTTGTTCTCGTCGTGTAAATGCTGACGGTGTGGTGGGCATGTGAACGGTTGTCGACACGGACGACGTCCTTGTTTGAGATCGAATTCGAAATCCCAAATCCCGCGCGTCCAGATCCCAGAGTGTCGTTTGATATGGAGAACCAATGAAACTCAAACTTGTTGAGAAGGCAGGTGAGAGATCGGTGGGTGATTTGAGGGGACCTCAAGGGCAAAAAGAGAATCCACTTGGTGTGGCTTCTTCGTGGAGCAACCAAGGACGGGGGGCACCCGTCACCTAATAATATAAATCCGCAGTAGGACCAAATCCGCAGTAGGACCAAATACGCAGACCCAAAGGTCCAGGCCGGGCAAGGCAGGGACACAACAGCAGACGAGGGTAAAAACTAAAAAAGATATTGAGTTCAAGGTAGAGATGGGATGGGATGAGTATGTAGGTAGGTCCCTTGGGAACGACCACACCAAGGTCAAAGTGGGCGGCATGCTTTGCCTGCGCTGCTGCGGGTGTGGTAGGCCCTGGCACCTGCAAGTCAAACAACCTGGCTTTCGCTAGTGAGGTGGGAAAGCTGCAAAGAAAAAAAATAAAGAGGCTGCAATGCTGCAATGCTGCATGCTATCTCTGGGCGAACAGGCGAACCATTCACCCACACTCCATCCCATCGCCGGGCAAGGTAACCCAGGACGGCCAACGTCTGGACGGGAGGTCGGCGAGGTGGGTCATGTTTCGCTAAATCGTCAAACCTGAGAGGCGGGCCACTTTGCGATATGCGTGCAGTTCTGGCCTCCCATCCCGCCTCATCCCGCTTCCCCAGTTGTGTGTTCTGATGGTTGTCCGTCACAGTGACATTTGGGCAATGGGCAGGATTGCCAGTACTTGTCTGCCGATGGCGTACCTCTACCTCCGTCTTTGGCGTGGCGACCCACTCCTCCAGCTCTTTTCATTTCCAACTGCTGAGGCTCCTCTGACAGGCGGGGTCGCTGTTTTTTTATGACGAGCCTGACGTTGTGCCAAGCACCGACCTGTTCTCCGCCAACGAAACCAGGGTCACACGGCAGTACAGTGCGGTGAGAGAAGCTTAGTGCAGATTGGGATTGGGCGTGATAACGTCCTGCTTCCAAAGGTGCTGGTGATGATAAGCAAATCCCCCGGAGCCCTCAAGTGGTACGACCAAGCCAGAAAAGCAAGAACTCCTGTCGGGTGGCAGGACAGACAGGCCATGTGGGGACCGTAAGAAAAAAATGAGGATTTGAACCGAGCGCTCATTTCTCGCCATGCTGTGTCGTCTCGTGCTCGACAGGGATCAATGCTGCGTACTTTTTTGTTCAACGGCCGAGATGTTTCCATGACGGCCGAGTCCTGTGACAGAGGCGCGTGCATGTTCTCTGCTGCTGGTGGAAGTGTAAAATATCATATGCTTGCCGATATGGCGGAGAGGTTGCAATCCAATTGGCAACAATATTTGACAGGGTTGCGGAGCAGCAGCAGCAGCGCAGCAGAACACCAAAAGCAGCAACCTGGCTCTTGGAGCGGCAACGTGGGGGGCCCGCCCCAACCGAGCTTGTCTGAGGATGGTAGGTGATAATGCCATGGACCAATGGCAGAGAGCACCAAGGAAGCTCGTGCATTGCGTCAATCATAGGGAGGGGCAACCTCGGGAAATGGGTTAAAATATCTGGTTTGAACCTTTGCAGGGACTTGCAGGCCGCTGTCGCATCGAACAATTGCCAATCTGCTGTGCCATACGGATATTTGGAGGTCTGACACCGGCTGGCTGGTTCTCCTTTCTTGTGAGGATAGCGATCATCCATTATCACCGATTCTTGGGTATTTTAGTAGCGTGTACAATGTCGCTTGAAACACACCGACGCCTGTTTTGGCGGCCGAAAGTCCCGAAACAAGTTCAAAATTTGAAAGAGTCTTTTGCTGGAACCGGCCAAAGTCGGTGGGCCTCACCGTTGGTCCCTTCCGCCGCCGTCAATGGCGTTTTCTCGCTCGGCGTCTTGGATGCTGCATCAACCGGCGCTAATCCAGGGAGTGCCTTAGCTAAACCCCAACCCTAAGACGACTTTAGCATAGCCTTCAATCTCAACTTCTTTCAATTTCTCCATGGTTTGACAAAGCCATCGCCACCGCCTATCTCATCGTGCGACTTGAAAGTTCTCTCTTGGTGGTTGATCTCGTAGTCTTGGTGATGTGGGACCCCGTGATACAAGAGCCCAGAAAAGGTCCCAGGACGATTGATGATGAGAGTAAACAAAACCCCTGAAGCCTGTGGCCGTTCAACGGTCACAGGCGTTGTTGAAAATGATCCCGTTACAGTTAGCGGTGCAGATTATGTAAGGCCAACCGTAAGATTCACAAGTTCGAACGTCTCACCAAGAAACCAAGAAAGGGCACAAACGTTTTGTCTCAACGCATCAGGTACGCGGAAAACGGCCCTAATGAAGAGTGGCTTGATTAGCTGTTACAATTCCAAGAGGACGTCTCATACGGGGTGGCAAACTATAATCCCCAAAACTAAACCCGTTTTGCCAAGAGAGCTTAGTGTTACCCCACGCAAGCAAGGGTTTCTTGTCTTATCGTTGAGAGAGATTTGCATGTGCTGTCAATAAACAAGCCTGGGTTTCTTGCCTACCCCCAACTTTTCTTAACCCCAGCGGAGAAGAGTTTCCCAAGTGGGCGGGGTTCACCGTGCGATACGCAGTTTCTTTAATCGCCACTTCTTGTCGTCGTTCGTGAAGGGGCCATGAAATGTGGCTTCATTCCACGACTCACTTTTTTTGCTCAGACAGTCACACGACACCCAACAACGTTGCCGCTGTGCCGCAGGCCTGCTTAAGCTTTTTCTTGTCTCTCGATACCCGCCCGTTCGAATGTCTCATGGTCGCATGGCTGCTGAACTCGTTTAAGCGAAGGGGCACAGAAACACCACACCCTTGCGAACTGTGAGACTCGGCATTACACACACGTGGTTGATAAAGGCCGCGGCTCAACATGCCCAAAAGAGAACATACTGTACGCGGAGTACATTCGTACTTGCACCGACGCGAGCATCTGACAGCTGTCATGGCGCATATGTGCGGGCCTCGAAATCGTTGCCAGGCGTGTTCATGATTTTCAGGTCCTCGAAAGTCTCGCAGATGTTGGTAATTGAAACATCGTGAAAAGGGGCAGGTTGATCATTTTCAACCACAATCAAACCCTACCAGGTTAAGCATAAGCCAGAACACCTCCAGGAGTGGTATATAACCCGGTCCACTGACTGCAACCGGTCCGGGTTCAATTCCCGGATGAATTGAAGGTGGTCTTGCGATGCAATACTTGACCCTGATAATCCTAGTTTAATCTATGAAAAGCTGGTTCATCCAGGGGTTGGTAAAGCGCTCTGCAATCATCTTATGTAAGTTGTCTCGTATTCTTCAATGGATGGGAATTTTCACCAGGTGTAGGAATGGAACTACTTCTCGCCCAGAAGGTGCTTCTTTCGCAATGCAAGTGGCCCACATAACCAGTCTGATTACTCTGAGCCATTCTTGCTTCTACCATCTTGACCATAAAACTCTCATGAGCCATCAACTCCTTTTCTACAGCCCAGCAAAAGGGAAGGGAACGCCTCTAAACAGACCCATTAATGCCATTTTAGCCGTTTCTATGCCCAATTCCCTTCCCTTCCCTATCACCATATCTCTAATGATTGAGAAGCTCTTTTCCTCTGAGGGCAAACCGTGACCCCTTTTTTCGGAAATCTCAAGGCCAAACCTCGCACCTCTCCCACCCCGATTCCCCAGCCATCTCACCACCTTTGTATTCCGCCTTCCCTCTTTCTCCCCTATAAACATAAACCCACCGTCTAGGAACCTCCTCCAAAAGCACTTGATCAACCTCCTCCGGCACTATCACAACAACCCTAAAATTACTCCTCGCAGCTTCATCATTTAAGTCCTCGACCTTTTCCCCAACCTTCAACCCATCATCACCCTCAGCTATTGGTCTCCCGGGAGGCGGCCCTTTGAATGATCCCCTCATTACGGGATTCAAATTCCCAAAATGTGCCGTTATTTCCTTCACTACATCCCATTCTTCTTCCTCACTCCCCTCTCTGACCTTGCGTACTCTCGGCTTGAGTACGTCGGTAAATGTATCTTGTGACAAAACGTGGGCGGTGCCGCGTATCCGCCATTGTGTTTTGGAGGCTTCAACCCACCATACTGCTTCTACCTGGCTTGAGTGTTGAAGTTCAGGCAATTTTTCCATTCGGATGTCTGTGGTGAATACTGGAAAATCTGACTGGTATGTTGGTGGATTTTGCGGTGCTGGGTTGAGTTTGTTTGGTGGGAGGGAAGCGAAGAGGCCTCGGAGGACGCAGGTGCGGACTCGGGGAAGGGAGGAAGGACTTGGGCCTTGGCCTGTGGGAGAGGGGTGGAGGGTTGCGAGAGCGAATGTTGGTGGTTTTAGTTGGGAAATGTGTGAGAGAAAGGCGGCGCGCCAGGGCGCTTCTTCTTGGGCGGACGACATTTTGAGTGTGTGGTGGCTGTTGTAGTGAGGTGTGAGGTAAGGAAAAGGGGGAGTGGATGTGAGGAGTGATTGAATGAGTGAGTAGTTTGTGACTTTGGCTGTTAATTTGAAGATGTGAGACAGTCTTTTCGACATGTAAGGCTCCTCCTGAGTGAGATGGTGGTGAGAAGATTGTGAAAGCGTTGTGTGAAATAGTTGAGATGACGTCGTAAATAAGCTTCACTGCGGGGCTTTGATGGTGAAGGTGCGGGGCGGAGTGCTTCGCGGGCCGCACCGATGCAGGCCTACACTAAGAAAATCCCCATTCCACCCACATCTTCAGTCATTTCACAAATAAGGTTTTCTGACGTGGATCCCCGGAATGGTATCGGTGGCATTAGGGCAGCGAAGTGAACACTCTCGCGGAACACGCAGAAGCCACTGAATGAGCCTGGATGCGATAAGGCTAAAAAATAGGACGAGTTTTTGAAACAGCCCAGCCACACCTCGGTTGCCTTTTTAGTCACTTACACATATCTACATGGGCGGCTTCATATCGAGCTGAGCTCGATGAGGCGTATGATTGGCGGGTATTTCAAGGAGCTGAGCAGTTGTCCACAACGCCGTCAGGGATCATGGCTCAAATAGATCGGGATCGGGATAATCAAGTCATACTAAGAAAGCAGGAAGGATAAAATGACGGCTGATGCTCGATTTTTATAAGAGACGGCCCCATCTAGTGATCTTTGAGAAAACAATGACATTGATCAAAGCACCTCACCTGGGGTCATACTCACACAATACATAGGACGCCCATCTATTGCGCTCAGAATGAAACTCGCATCTTACCTACCGGCCTTGCTTGTCTCCATCGTCGCCGTTCAAGCTCATGAAAACCCCACTGCTATTCCTCACTTCACCATTGCCGCTGCCCGAGCGAACAGTCTAACAGACATTTCCCACACACACAAACTCGCCGCCAGAAGCTTGCTCTCAACCCATGGCCTCCACGTAATGCGATCGCCATCTGGCACCGAGGCCATAGTTGACGACTCGCTCCTTCACCGCGGGATTCTGGCCGCTACAGGCCCTGACTTCGTCGACATCTCGTGGGACGCCCTCTCACCAACCACTTCCTACCTCCTCGCCCGCGACGGCTTACCTCTGGTCAACCTTACAGCTGGAACTAACGTCTACCGTGACATCAACACCGTACCTGGTACCACCGTATCATGGATAACTTTCATTCCGGAGTCACGCATCGACGCCCCCACCGTCGCCGGCAAAGCCCTCTGCACTTACGGCTCGGGCTACGCCTTTGGCGGCGATGGGCACGGTTTCGACTGGACGGCGTCGAGTTACCGCACTGCCGCGCATGCACTCATTACGTGGTCCTCGAGGAAAGTAGACGGATACACATCTGTTGGCACAACGCATGTTTACGAGAAGAAATCCGGTAAGCTCGTCGACCAGCGCACAGCGAGCAAAAAGGACATGGTGGCTAAGAGCCTGCCCGCTCCGGTTAAGAACACGGTGGACATTCGCATGGTGACACATGCTAAAAACCCATTCTGTCCTGCCGGAGCTATTGATGGGGCTTTCACCATGACGGTGACGAACGGAGGGAGTTATTCTATTAGGTCTGGGGAGCATAGGCGCATGCCGAATCACCATGTTTATATCTACGATAGGGGACGGGTTACAGATGTTTGGAAGATGAAATATGCCAATGCTGCGTGTTTGGTGGGGTCGGCGACGTGTGAGTTGGCAAAGATGGCTGGGTTGTATGGGAACTTTGCTTAGGGATGTAGGTGAAGTATTCCAGTCGGGGCCACTCTCTTAGACATCTTGTCACTTCAGGTTGACAATTTTGATCTTGTGATGCGATCCAAACAAGCATGAACCCCTTTGTCTCGCATCTCACCTTGAAAGGCTGCTTGTTTCTGAAATTGGGTATATAGCAAAGGAGAGAGAAAAAACCCGACCGAGGTAGAAACGACCTATGTAGCACTCGAACTCGAAGTGTTAAACCAGACCTTACATCCTTAAATTAGCTGTTCATTGAGCGTTACACCTAACCACCACACTACGTACTGTGGCCAAACGGCCATTCCGTCATTTCTGGATCGGTATTGGTTGAACTGGGGGACCAGTATATAAATCTTCTACAGCAGTGGCCAATGGCTAGCCGTGAGGTTTGAGCTGGGCCATCAAGGTACCTACCCTGCCCAACCTTACCGGCTCAGGGAACACCAACTGTGAGGTGACTTTTCTTCACACTATCGGGATAATCACTATGCGGTCGACAATGTTGCTTTCGCATATCAGAGTATCCGGAGGCAACAAAACGAATTGGGGAAGGCATTCAAAAAACTGCACAAACCAGCCGACGGCAACGACCACGCTACGCAACTGCAGTTACCCGGAACACTTTCTGTGATGACGTCTCGAAATTCGTCTGTGCGACAACCCAAGAATTGGAAGGTGCGGTGTGAAGATTCTATTCCGTCACCCCTCAACGTGGAAGCACAACGCATGGGCTAGCATTGCCGCCCAGTTATTGATCTGTGGAACATGCGGAATTATGACCCTATGGCTTGACCAATTAACACGAAGGAATCCTGTATTTGACTCGTATCCAAACTCGAGATACCAGGGGTACCAAACAATGCCAGACCAGGTGCTGGGAGGCACATGGTCAACATGAACAAAGAAACCGGACCAAGACATAAGCATGCTGTACTTTCCTGCATGCTTCAATCTATGCTGATGTGTTCCTGCAGTTCCGAACCACCGGTGTCTTTCCCCATGATTCTTTCCGGTCATCGTGGTTTCCAAGGCATCGTTATCACACAAGATGGCTGCGTTGACCTCCCTCACAAGTTTTCTCAGGCTGTTCTGGCTGCATTCAACTCTCCAACCTTTGCCTTACAGTCCTGAACCAACATCATAATCACCTGTTTAAAACACCTAAACACGAGCACATATCCTTCGGCTCATCATTCTACTGTTCTATAGTTTATACTGAACCTTTTTGAGTCATTCACCATACACTAGACTAACGGTCGCTCCTACCTGTCTAACGGCAAGTGGCACTATAAACCGTCTCGGCTCCCCTCCCTGGGTCTTTTTAATTTTCGGTGTCTCCCTCTTCCTCTTCGTACTCTCTTGTCTCCCTTTAACCAATACATTTTGGACTTTTGGCGACAAACACACGCTTTTGGAGCTCTTTGGAACTGACACTTACCCATCTTCCTTAACCAAGACACACACTCCTTTGATTTCTTGATTGACCAGCCATCTTCTTCGCCATGTCAAACTCCTTCAGTCTAGTAGCATTAGCTGCCATCTTCCCGTCCGCCCTGGCGGCCTACCAAGGCTTCAACTACGGCGCTTTGAAACCCGATGGTAACTTGAAGGTCCAAGCGGATTTCGAGAACGAGTTCAGAGTAGCCCAGGCCCTTGCCGGCGCCCCAGGCATCGGCTTTACAAGTGCCCGTCTGTACACCACAATTGTAAGTTGCTTTACGTACCTCAGCCCGGGTATCACCATGGCTGACAATAGATTCATACAGCAAGGTGGTACGGCTACCAGCCCCATCTCGGCCATTCCTGCCGCTATCAACACAAACACCACGCTGCTGCTCGGAATCTGGGCTTCCGCTGGAGGGTTGATTGTCGATAACGAGCTGGCCGCCCTCAAGAACGCCGTCAACCAATACGGAGATGCCTTCGTCAGACTCGTTGCCGGCATCTCTGTGGGCAGTGAGGACTTATATCGGAACTCGCCAACTGGAATGTCCAATGGTGAGAACCCAGGTACTGACCCCAATATTCTTGTGGCCTACATCAAGAAAACCCGTGAGACAATCACTGGCACCAAACTTGCAGGCAAGCCCGTTGGTCACGTTGATACCTGGACTGCTTGGGTCAACGGATCAAACAGAGCAGTAACCGATGCCTGCGACTGGGTTGGTATGGACGCCTACCCTTACTTCCAGTCCAAGGTGTCAAACGCCATCCAGTATAACAAGGGCCTTTTCGAGGATGCGCTGGGCCAAACCCAGGCTGCTGTGGGAAACAGGCCTTTATGGATCACGGAAACCGGTTTCCCTGTTACTGGCAACGCATCCGGCGACGCTGTTCCTTCGATACAGAATGCCAAGGTGTTTTGGGACGAGGTTGGCTGCCCTCGCTTTGGCTACACCAATGTGTGGTGGTATACTCTTCAGGATCACAGCGGACCGTTGCAGGCTGGGAAAGTTAGCTTTGGTATTGTCGGAGGTTCCTTGACAACCAAACCCCTCTTTGACATCACATGCGGTGATGCTGGCGAGCCAAAGCCGGAGCCACGGCCCAACACTATCGAATCTCTGAAGTCCACAGCCACACCCATTTCCTCGAGCAGTTCTGCAGCAGTTGTGGCTAGAAGTGTTGCTGCGACGGACTCCTCGACAGGCTCAACAGTAGCCACAATCACAGGCTCCGGTGCTGCCATTAGCACCGGAAGCGTCGCACCTGCCACGGCCACATCGCGCCCTGTGAATTCCACAGTGACGATTTCCAACGGGGCACTTGGAATCCGTGATAAGACCAGTACCTTGGTCGGTGTAGCACTTTTAGCGGTGGTGTTTGCTGTTTGAGCTGTTTGAGTCTGAGCAGTTTGTCAGGAGGAAACATGGTTACAGATTGAAGATGTTCAGGGCCATAAAGAAAAGCGATTTTGGGGGTCAGAGATAAGGTTTTGGAAGACAATCAGGTAATGAGTCTGTATATACACAGTCACAATGTTGGAGGTTTAAGGTTGCCAGATATGATGAAGGGAACTTACAGACATCATTGTTTGACGACTTGGTCATCTTCCTGACCAGGTGAAGGATGTTTTTTTTTTTGGTCGGAAGTAGTTTGTTATCTCGAGCTTGAACCTAATGAGGACGGATTTGATATGTTTTGTCATTACTGTCCAATTCTAAAATTCGGGGAACTTGGACAATGTCAACTGCTCTGAACCAAGTGAACTAGGGCCGCACGCGGTCTGAGGAATCACCAGTGCAGATCACCACTAAGTATATATAGGCCTTCTCAATTCTCTGTACGGTATGGATATACCATTGGTTGACATACTCTTAGTGGTAATTTGCACAGGTGAGTCCTGATATTGCGTTCGGCCGTAACCATAATATCTTCTTGTGCAAAGAGATCGAGGCTCAGAGACAAAAATCAAAGCTTGAATTGAATTGGGAAACATTGAAACTAGTGGATTGTCGTTTCTCTAGAAATTCATGGATGGCCTGTCCAATCAATCCCCAAAGGGAGATCTGGGCGGGTTTGTTCTCCAACTCCCCCCAATCAGAGAACACCAAAGTCCCAGGATCCAGGTTCAGCCCTGTGGAGATCCCGCTCTTGGCATTCGGTTCCGATCCCGCGTTTTGTCAAATTGAATTCGAATTTAGGAGCTTCCCCCGATTTCTTTGGTTGGGAGAGGGTTGCTGACAGAGACTCCACTGCCACGCGAACCTTTCCGTTCATCGGGCGCGCGTGCCTTGCCTTGCCTTGCCTGTGCCCCCTTTTTTCTCCCCTTTTGCTCAGCTCCCTTTTGTAAAGTTGCTGCTTACCGCCGCCGCCGCCGCCCAATTCGAACTTTTTGACCTCGACGGCGTGAATTGGGATTTTGTGAAGGAGAAGAAGAGTAGTAGAAGAAGAAGAAGAAGAAGAAGGAAAAGATGGGGTTAACTGGGATCCAGCGCAGCATGTTGCTGTGCGGTATTGCTTCGCTTGCGATTGCGCAGTCTGTTTGGGCTGGGTCAACAGCAACGGCAACGAACACGATAGCGGAGAAGGCTCTGAGTTTGGAAGGGATCGAGGAGGGGTTACAGGTATTTTTTTTCTTTCTCGCTCCCCATTTTAACCTCCCGTAACATATTGTGCTTGTGCGAGGTTTGCTAATGGGGTATTGGGGAAAAAAAAATTAGGAATGCGAAATAGTACAACATCTCTCGGCCCTCAAATCGGCACACCCTGCTCCCTCGGGGTTCACCTCAAAACTCTTTGCCTATTTATTCCCCGGATCACCGGCCGTGAATGCCTTGCTTGCGACGCTATACATCTCTGGACCACCAAATTTCTTGCTTGCGCTCTGTCCGACTGATATCGACCCCGCAAATCTGCAGGTGATGGTTGCGTTTGCGGTGGGCGGGTTGCTGGGGGATACATTGTTCCATTTGTTGCCCGAGATCTTTGTGGGCGAGGATGAAGGCGATAAGGCGAGGTTTGTGCTTGTTGAGCCGAATAGGAACTTGTTATTGGGTGTGGGAATTTTGGTCGGGTTTTTGTGTTTCGTGGCTATAGATAAAGGGTTGAGGATCGCTACGGGTGGTGCTGGGCATTCGCATGATCATGGGCACTCGCATAGTCATGAGGCGCATGGGGAGGGAAAGACTAGTGGAAGTGAAGTTGCGAAGGGGAGCGGGGAGTTGAAGAAACGGAAGGGCGGGGAGAAGGAAAAGGAGGAAGAGGTCAAGGAGAAGGAGATCAATCCGAGTGTTAAGTTGGGTGGCTTGTTGAATATGATGTAAGTGAAGATCGGAACCGGGGAAGATAGGGAAGAGGAATGCTAATCGGAGGTTACAGTGCCGACTTCACTCACAACATTACGGACGGTCTCGCCATGTCAGCTTCTTTTTACGCTTCGCCCACCATCGGCGCTACGACAACCGTTGCGGTTTTCTTTCATGAGATTCCTCACGAGGTTGGCGATTTTGCGCTTTTGGTTCAGTCTGGCTTCACAAAGAAGCAGGCTATGGGCGCTCAGTTCGTTACGGCCGTTGGCGCCCTGCTTGGAACGCTCATTGGTATTGCTATTCAGGAGTTCGGTGGTGGCGGTAGCAACGCTGATGGCGCGGCTATGGGATTGCACGATGGCATTTGGGGAACGAGTCTCAGCTGGGGCGATATGCTTCTGCCCTTCACTGCTGGCACCTTCCTCTACGTTGGTACCGTTGCTGTCATTCCTGAGCTGCTTGAGACGGGCCCCAACAAGGGTGTTGAGCTGCGCAAGATGCTGGTGCAGTTTGCTGCTATTGCGGCTGGTGCTGGTATTATGCTCTATATCTCTTGGCACGATTGAAAGAATATGAGTCGAACGCTTGTCACGTTTAAATAATAGGCTATTCACCTTCAGATAACATGCTCATCCCATCCATGGAGTCGGCGCATAATATTGTCAATCAGGGATTTCGGATTCCCATTGTGTAACCTTAAGGGGTATAAGAAATCCCGCGAACTTGGGCCACGAGATTTCTTTCTCCTCCTCTAAATCGCACTCGAGCGTTATAGAGAAACGTAACTACTATAGGTCCATAACCTAAATATGGCGGAAATACCACCACCATCAGCATCGAGACCGCTCTTCGTCTATGGCACGCTTATGCGCCCTCCTTGTGCTCGCCTTAGTCTTGATGGGGGATGCCTCCAAAGAAAGCGAAGTCTCCCTGTTGGTCCAACAGGGGACAGTCTGTGGCTACAGACGCTTCTGGGTTCACAGCTCTGACTTCCCAACTGCAAAGAAGCGGAACGATAGAATGGGATTTCTTGACGGCTACATTATTTCCCCCCTAACACAGACCCAGCGACGCAAACTAGATAATTACGAGGAAGCACGCGACATTGAGGAGACTATCATTTGGTTCAACGAAGTTGAGGGTTACATGACACGGGTACTGGCTGATATCTGGGTTTGGGAAAAGGAGGAGGATTTCTTCAGTGGGGACCCGTGTGATTTGGAAAAGTTTAAGAGTGTAGGCTTGAGTCTTTTTGAATGATTATCGGAGGAAGATGGAGGAGGATAAGCGGGAGAAAGAGGAGGAGAAGAGCAACTCATAAGATAGTGTCAAACTGGGGGTAACGAACAACATCTTCTAGTAGCTGGCCTTGAACAATTGACTAAATCTTAGTCCCGTTGATCGAAATGTGTTTATTGGTGTTGTTGTCTTCATCCCTCTTGGCAAGGCTCAGATACCTGTCCATCCGTCACTCTTGAAGGTTGATGATACATTCCATCTCAAGTTATGCATATCTTGTGACGAGAAAAGCGTATTAGATTTCCCGCTCCTGCAACTTATTATGGCAGACAGATACGCTGGGTAGCATTCGGGCTTGCCGTGGCTGATTAATCACAGTGGCCCAGAAGATGAGAAGATGAAAAGGGGAAACAAACAAAGAGTCATCAGAGACAACAGCAAAACATTTTGGGTATCGTTACCCGGTGGAGTCATTGCTGTGTGAAAAGTCTGAAGATGCTAGTGACTCTTTTTAGACACGATATCAATAATTACTAATTATTAATTGCACTGTGATAGAGCCACGACAGCCTCAAAGCTAATGCGAGTCTGTGTGGGAACACGCTTGTGGTAAAATTTACCACATGGAGTGTCAGCCGCCTGGTTGAATGGTCGTGGAGGAGTGACGAATGGGGAAAAGGCTGTGCCAGGGGTTGTTTATAGTTCCCGTCTGTCATCGTCGGGGATAAACATTTGAAACGGCATGTCATGACAAAGGCGTAACCACATTACAGATCGTTTATAGACGCCGTAAATGAGCTCATCCGATGAGACTAACGGGATAGTAAATCAGTGGCACTGCGCCGGGAAATTGCACTATTTGTTGAAATGGGGTTGGGAATCCCCCTGATGAACCGTGACGACGATGATGATTCCTCCTGACAGGTCATAGTAAGCAAGCCACATCATACAAGAAACCCTGACGGAGACATGGCGTTTCCGAGGAAGACCCAGGTATTTGTTTCGGTATCCGATGCCTTGGCCTGTAAAAATACGCAGTGCGCGGCAGTGTACGCAGGTGCAGTGGTATTTTGTAGATGATGTGCGGCCCGGCGATGACTCCCAACTGTCGGTGTTACCACACCTTCCCTAAGGCCCAGTTTTATGGTATTGCAGAAAACGGATTATTTCCGACTGATCGGTTGGGCAACCCTCATGGGCTCTCTTTGATGCCTGCTCTGGTGACCTGCTGTGAGTGGGCTGTTCCATGAATTTTCAATTGAGGTTACATCTAGCGAGGAAAAATCTAGATTCATAAAATGTAAATGATATCTCAACTGTTTTCAGCTCGCCGTGATCGGGAAGGGAGAGAACAATGAATTGGAGATGCGGAAGAGGGTCTGGGTTCACCCCAGGCATCACATCCCCCACCATGCGGGGAGAGGGGCGGTGGAGACTGGTCACTAGACCCACTAAATTCTTAGACAGTCTCCAGATGATCCCATTGGATGTCAGTCCTCAGAACACCATCACCAACTTTCTTTCAACTTGCACCTCTTGGGTCGATTTCGTCCGAAACCGGTCAACATTCGAACTGCCACAGCATGCACCTTGTCCCAAATATCCCAAAAGGTGCTGCAGGAGCGTGGCATGCCGTGTGTCCTCAAAGCCGAGCGAGACAACCGCGCCAGACCACATCGCCAGACCAAGCCTCAATGGGTCTAGGAAGCGTCTTTCAGGTTCCAAGCGAAGACAGAGTTTTATTTTCTCTTTTGATGTCCGATGACCGGTCACGGACCTCTACGCCTTGTAGAAGACAGCGACCAAACAAAGGACCCAGCAACCGGGGAACCTAGTCTGGGGTCTTCGAGTCCACTCAAGCTTTGTCCATATTCTTGGGCCTTGTTCGTCATCGACCAGCCCTCTTTCGCTCGCCGTTATGGGCGGTGGGACCACGGATTGCGGTTGGGACTGTGGCCAGTGCGTATACGTGTAGATCTTCGCACCCTTCACGACATCCAAACCATCACATCATTGCATTACTGCATCCTTCAATCCTTATCACATCAGAGGACAGCCCACAGGGCGTGAGGCGTCATTAGAATATGCCCAAGACAATATTCCAGTTTGTGCAAGTGCATGAGACCTTAGCTCCCCAAGGGGAAAGCCAAGAAAGCCCCGCCTCTTGTCATTGTCGACCATCCAGACCTCAGGACCACCTCCCGCCCTTTTGGATCACACCCTCCCGTCCCAATCGTCCAATCAGCATCAGCAGGGGACCCCCCTTGTCCGGGTAGGAAACAGCAAGCCATGCCGGAGACAGACGCAGGCAGATCATGGGCTGCACACGCGGCGGCTTGGGATTTCCGCTTTTTCTGATTTCTCTGCCTCCATCTGCTGGGGTAGCTGGGGTGGGCTTTGTAATGAGTCAAATGCTTTGTTGCACGCCGTCGCTAGATGGCTCCAAGGTTATGATGTGCTCAGGGTAGCTATAAGACTGCCTTTGCGCCGCCTCGAAAGTTAGGCACATGGCTCATACACCGGACTCTTCTATCACTCATAACGTCTTCAAGCGTCCTCCTGTCAGGCCGTTTCGCAAACGTCTTTCCCCACGGCAACCAACAGGTCCAGGTTACACCAACAATATCTGAACAATCTGATATTAGCAAACTTCACCACCTCTCAGCTTCCTTCCGTTCCTTTCCTTTGTTGTTGTCTTTCTTCCCTTGGTCCTGCAAAGGCATTGCTTGACTGAGTTATGCCGTCGACAATGGCAACGGTAGCAACACCTTCGACCTCGGCGTCGAGTACTACTGCCTCCTCCGCCAATGATTTTCCTCAAGTTACTAGACCATTGGCCTACCCAAAGTCTGATATCAAAATCAACTTGAGGGACCACTACAGCTCAAAAATCTATACATCTTCCTCGCCCGTGGCCGGCGATGTGACCATCACCACAAAGCGGGATGTCCACTTCGATTCAATTCAGATCGTTTTGATAGGCAACACGAAGGCCAGTTTCGATGGCTTGAGCTTCCCTCAGGAGGTTACCCACACTTTTCTCAAGATGGTGATGCCGATCCCAGAGTCAACCTACCCCGTTCCCAGAGTGCTCGAGACAGGTCAGACGTACACGATCCCCTTCAACTTCGTTATTCCGAACCAACTCACCATCAATGCTTGCAATCACGAGCGACTCTCGGATCAGCTTCAGGACCATCACGTCCTGCTTCCTCCCAGTCTCGGTACAGGCTTTCAGAAGGACGACATGGCGCCTCGCACGACTCAGGTCGAATATGTTATCAAGGCCAGAGTGCTCAAAGAATCAGTGCTTGGTGGGAAGAAGATTCGGATCGTGGAAGCTACGCAACAGATTCGGGTTCTTCCTGCATCACCCGAAGAGCCTCCCCTCAACATCACGGAAAAGGACCAGCTGTACAAGATGTCCAAGATCAAGGCGATTCGTAAAACCTTCCTCGGAAGCAAAGTTGGCAAGCTTACAGCTACTGCTTTCCAGCCTGGCGCTGCTGTTGTGGCAGCTGATGGGAGTAAGCTGAAGTCCAAGCCAACGGCACGTATTAGTCTTAGCTACGACCCGGAATCACCTACCATGCCGCCTCCGCAGATCACGAGCATATCCGGCAAGATTACGGCTCACACATACTATTCATCAGGCACCATCTCGAGCTTCCCCAACCTTGGGTTATGGAACCAGCCATACATTCTTGATAGGAGGGGCCAGTTCTACACTTCTGTTTCTTTGCCGCCTATCTCAGTTCCAGCAGAACAACCAGCTTGGACGCAGCGAATGACGACGACGAGAAGGGATTCAGGCTATGGTAGCGAGTCTTCGGAATCACCTGGTCCCAACAATGACAACACCGCCAAGACGAAGAAGGACAAGAAGAACAAGAGCAAGAGCAGGAGCAAGAGCCCAGTCTACATGACCAGCACTTTGGATATTCCTTTCGATCTGCCGACCGACAAGAAGACTTTCGTCCCGACCTTCCATTCGTGTATCGCTTCGAGGGTGTATACCTTGACCTTGTCTATCGGAGTGAGCGCCAAGGGTGCCAGTGGGCAGGTGTCATTGACCATGCCTCTGCAGGTGGCGATTGAGGGCCCTGCTGCTGAGACAGCAGAGCCAACCGAAGGATTGCCTAGCTTCGAGGAGGCAGCAGCTGACGAGCACTTGAGGCCTAGAGTTTTGCAGGTGCCTGGTGAGGTTCCGGCTGGTAGGCCTAGTTGGGGACCTCATCTGACACAGGCTCCGGCTTATGTAGATTATGATGGCAACAGAGGAGGTGGCGGCGCTGAGATTGAGGCTGTGGCAGCAGGAGGGGATGACCTGCCTGGATATGGAGACACTGGACATGCGAGGAGGAGAGATTGAAAGGTGTAGCTTGAGGTGCCGGTTTCTTTTGTTATTTTCTTTTCCTTCGTAGGTTGTGGAGCATTCTGGGTAAGCGCATACATGATTGGAATTGGAGATACCAAAAAGGAGGCATATCTAAAAGATCGAATTGGATACCGGGGTTCTATCGTGATCAACACGGCATACGAAATAAACGGGGGATATGAAAATTAATCATGGGCTTGGGTGGTTTCTTAGCGAAGATTGAAGATTATGGGCAGAATGTTTAATGAAATATTTGCTAAAAAATGAAAAAAAGACCCCTTGATTGTGCAATGCGATTCATCGGAATGTTTGTGAGGTGAGACAAAAAGGGGGTAACACTGCAGCCTACGAGTTGTTCGTGTTGCGGATACCGGCTACGGATCCTGCTACGGATGGACGTCAATTTATGAATCCAATCAATATTGCTTCACTTGGCAGTTAAACCCTTCTGTACTTCTTTGCATGGCAGCATCAATAAAAATCTCAAAAGTCTTGTTGCCGGGACACGGATTTTGTATCCGGCTCTGGATGGAAATGATGCAGTAATTGGGGGAGGGTATGACTATACCCGAGCATTCTACGGGTTAGATGCATGTGTAAGTGCCTTCAGTGAAACCGGAGACTTCTGAATAACGGTGGTGTTGGCGGGAAGAACTACTGGAAAGACCTTGAGAAAAAAAGAAATGGCCGCCATTGGTCAGACAAGTAAACAATCCATCAAACGAAGGTTGTCAAAGCTTCTACGTAGTTGGTTCTGTTACAACTGGTCTTTTCATTCGGTGCAACATTCAGGAACCAAAAGCCGTTTTCTGTGTGGGGGAGGGGGGCATTCCCGGCAGTGTCTCTCACGAACCACTCCGGCTAAATTTAGCGAAGTATCTTTTCCCCACTTCAAACGGATCAGTGGGGCCCATACAATTCCTCGCCAAATCATTGGTAGGACTCGTTTCACTTCCCCTGGTTAACCGTAATGGTTCTTGGGCTTCCTGCTGGCTGGCACCCTTCTTTCCTCTGCGGATTATTTTTGACACCTTATTTTTTTTCCACAAGCTACCTTCTCAAAACATTTCTGGAGAAGAACATTTAAGTTGTTTGTTTACCAAAACAGAACTCACCACCGCGCGCTATCGACGGTTTTGTTTTCGTAGGACTACGCACCACACTAGGAAGGAGGAGGCAAACCAACCCGCATATTACTGGATCTCACCCGTTCTGCCCGGACCACGAACGAGAGAGTGTGAGACCGAACACGCGTCCAAATCCTTCACAGGCATTCGGTGCCGATTACGTTCGTTACTTTTTTCCCTCGGCCAGGAAGACAGAACAATAGCCATTATCTTGGTGACATTGAACTCAAACAGCTGAGGAACCTTGACATGCTCTCTTTCTGACCTACTTGCGGAACCTCCAATTGCCGAGACGAACAGCGCCGTACGATCTCAATCACGACCCTTCGCCGCAGAGTACCGAACCGACGGGACCCCTATGAATTGAAACCTCCCTTGCAACCACTGTCTCTGACAGCCCTCACACCCCACCATGCACATCGCAATGCATACCGATCTTAGCACCTGGGCGACCATCGCCCTCCTCATAGTCCCAACCTCAGCATTCTACATTCCCTTCTTCTCAGTCCACTCCTACCCATCCAAATCGCCAATCCCACTGCTAGTCAACAAAGTCTACTCCGACACCTCACAACTCCAGTATGCATACTACGACCTTCCATTCGTCTGTCCGAGACCTACCTCCCGACCACTCGGTACCTCCGGTTTATTTTCCGGCCAGAACATACCGCTAAACCTAGGCGAAGTACTACGTGGAGACCGCATCACAGCGTCGGATATAAGTCTACGCATGCAAGAGGATAATGAGTGTTCCGTACTTTGCGCCAGACGGGTAGACCCCAAGGCTCTGAAAAGGGCAAGGGAACTGGTCAAGGAGGGTTACGTGGTTGAATGGATAGTGGATAACTTACCCGGCGCTACCAGCTTTGTTACGGTTGATAAGACGAGGAAGTACTATGCGGCAGGGTTCAAGTTGGGACAAGTTGAGGGTAAAGGGCATACGCAGAAGGTTTACCTGAACAATCACTTTACGATTGTTATTCGGTACAGAAATGCCCAGGGCAGAAAGGGCGAAAGGGGTGAGAAGGTAGTTGTCGGGTTTGAGGTTTACCCCAAGAGCGTCGGGCCGAGTGCAGAGAGGGATGGGGAAACTGGGTGTCCGGCTGATTTGGTTAGTAAAGGCGGGGAGAAGTTTGAGCTTCTCGAGAGTGCCGAGGGCCTGAACGGGACGACGACGATTCACTACAGTTATGCAATTTATTTTCGGGAGGATAATTCCATCGAGTGGAGCAAGAGGTGGGATTTGTACTTTGTTAACCAGGAGGAAGGGGCCAAGATTCACTGGATGGCTATTGTAAATTCGTTGATTATTTGTGGGGTTTTGACGGGAGTTGTGTTGATGATTCTGGCGAGGACGGTTAGGGCTGATATCAAGGGGTATAGGGATGGGCTACTTGAGAAGGGTAAACGAAAGGTGATCAAGGACAAGGTTTCGGGACTGTTGGATCAGGGCGATGAGGTTGGTGTGGTGGATGATGATGAGGATGATGATGATGAGGAGGATGCGGGAGGGGTGGAGGATGTTACTGGGTGGAAGCTGCTTCATGCCGATGTGTTTCGGACTCCCAGGAACGGGCATTTGCTTGCGCCATTGGTTGGTTCGGGCATGCAGCTGCTGTTTATGGCTGTTGGTTTGGTTTTGCTGAGTGCCCTGGGGATTTTGAGTCCCAGCTTCAGGGGTGGATTCATAAGCTTTGGGGTTGGGTTGTTTGTGTTTGCGGGGCTGTTGTCGGGATATTTCTCGTCAAGGGTTTATAAGACTTTTGGTGGACGGGACTGGAGAAGGAACACGGTGGTCACGGCTACTTTGTTTCCGGGGCTCCTGTTCGCCATTGTCTTCGTACTCAACTTGTTTGTTTGGGCGCAAGCTTCGAGCACGGCGCTTCCGTTTGGTACGCTGATTGCGATGGTGTTCCTCTGGCTGTGCGTTCAAGTTCCCCTGGTGTATGCGGGAGCTTGGTATGGGTTTCTCAAGGCTGGCAACTGGGAATATCCGACCAAGACGAGCAGTATTCCGAGGCAGATCCCACAGCAGGCTTGGTATATCAAGGGGATGAACGCGGCGCTGCTTGCGGGCTTGATACCGTTTGCTGTCATTTTCATTGAGCTATTGTTTGTGTTCCAGTCGGTGTGGCAGGACAAGAGCGGGTATTACTACGTCTTCGGGTTCCTGGCGGTTGTGTCGACGATTCTCATATTGACGATTGCCGAAGTGACAGTGCTGGCTATCTACGTTCAGTTGTGCTCAGAAAACTATCATTGGTGGTGGTCGAGTTTTATGGTGGGCGGTGGCAGCGCCGTGTGGGTGTTTGCCTACTGTACCTGGTACTACTTTGCGAAGCTGCACATTACGGGGTTCTTGAGCAGTTTGCTGTTCTTCAGTTACAGCTTCATGGCTTGCTGTGTCTATGGCCTTCTCACTGGGACAGTGGGTTTCGTGACGGCGTTTGCATTTGTGAGGAGGATTTACGGGTGAGTTACAATTGGCTCCTATTTGCACACCAAAGGGCTGAAAGCTAACAATATATCCTCCTACAGAGCGATCAAGGCCGATTAATTGAGGGAAGGTTTCTTCTGTCTTCATTTATTGCATCTGCATGGGAGGGGAGTTTTTGAATAATAGGTACAGCTTCGGTATATGTTTTGAGAGGGTTTACAGAGATGGGGGCAGCATTGAGACGAATTGGAAAGCGTGTAAGAGGTTTTGGGTTTTGATTTTATTTTGCCAGCTGTCCAGATAAATCTTCGGGGAGAGGAGGATGAACGGGTAAGCCGGAAGAGCATGCGCGGGCTTGATGATTGTTGATGAGGGGTTCACCGAGGCAGATTAAGATAAGATTCCTAGTCGATGTACTAGAATCCTACTAGTCTAGTGCTAGTTCACATGGTGAGTTGGCAAGGTCGGGAGAATAATTCTGGTCCTCTATCAGAGTAGCTTGATGCCCATGAAGTTGGGAAAGCCTTCAATTGGGATGAGTAGTTGATGTTCCGTTTAACTATTAGTTCAGTAATGATCATGGAGCGAAGGAGAAGCTCGAGGGAAGTCGTGGGAGCATAAACTCAAACCCTAACCCTGTATACTGTAGAACCAAGTGACGCAAGTTTTCCCCACTCCCGTTCTTGGCCTCGGTACGTACCTTCGTGTAGCGGAAACCGCACCGTCGCGGACGGCTTAGCTTCGCTCCCACCTCACAAAATTGTTGCCGCAGAAACTTGGAACAGCCACTCCTACGCTGACGGCTACATTTGGTATTAGTAGCACGAGGGCGGCTTCGCTCTTGATATTTGCGATTCCGAGCGATCAATTGTTGACGATATTTGATTCACAATTTGCCGATTGTTCTGAGGAGATAGGCCTGGGGAGCCAAACTCGCATCCGAATCCGGGCGAAGGGCGAACGGCGAGGTTTTTCCACCGGCACGGATGGCCGACTCGGCGCAGAAGGATGACTTCCCTGACTTGTCGTCCTTCGACGACGACGTCTCGGTCATATCTGTGAGCTCCAATTGTCCTTTTGGTAATTGCAGGAATAAGTACAGGGACTAACCTGGGTGCTGCGCACGCACAATGGCAGACACGAGGCATAGAGGCATTCGGGCGGAAAGTGACCAGCACGGCGAGCCACCTTATCGGCCCTCTTACAGATCCGACCTCGAACCCACACTACACCAGCGCCATGAGTGAGGTATCACGCCAGCTGCGGAAGCCTGCTCTGCAGCGCGGGGTGTTTGCGATGGCTCGCACAACGCCAACGGATCTGGTCAGATCCCGCCTCTCCACCACGGAAATTCACTCCCGTGCTTTAGCTTATGTACCGGATGAACTTCTGAAAAATATCCCTGAGGGCGATCACTCCTATTCTCTTTTTCAGGGCTTCCAGGCTAGTTTTCCAGAGTTTACCGACGATGGCTCCGGCAAGAAGCACAGGCGACGAGTGTCCAGAGGAAGGAGGCTTCTCGAGGAGCGACCAACCACACCCGATGGGACTCCCGAGTCCGTAATGAGGATAAAGAAAGAGAAGACCAACATGATGCATCAGCTGGAGATGCTGGGTATCCGCAAGAATATGGCAAGTGCCGAGATCAGGGAGATCGATGCCAAACTGGAGAACCTAATTGGCATGAGAAAGATCATTCTGGAGCGCCTGGCGAACTTGGAGAAGGAGGAGGCATTGCTCGAGCATGAGAGTGGGTGGCTCTTTTTTGCTAATGGATTGCCTCGAAGCTAACAATGTTCTACAGTTGTCGATGTCGAAGGCAGGTTAGAAGAAGCACAAGATCTCGTCGCTGAGGCCCGGTCTGTGGCCGTGCAAACACCAAACAAGTCAGAAGATGCTTCAGGAGATGAGAGCGCACCGGGTTTCATGTCACAATCTATCTACGAGAAGCTCCCAAGTGCTTCAGGGACTAGTACTCCCTCGAAGCGGAAGCCTCGCAGTATCCGGAAAAAGTCTACCCCCATTCTTCACGAACACTTCAAGCCCGGCTCAATGATTCGCTCTATGCGCACTCACCAGGACAGCATCACAGCACTCGACTTTGACGCTCCTTTCGGTTTGATGGTCACCGCAGCTATGGATGATTCTCTTCGTGTCTGGGACCTGAACGCTGGACGTTGCATTGGTTTACTCGACGGCCACACAGCCTCTGTGCGTGCTCTCAAGGTCGAGGATAACTTCCTTGCAACCGGCTCAGCGGATGCGACTATCAGACTCTGGGATCTCAGCAAGGCTCACTACGACCCTCAGGGCAGCAGCTTCGGAAAGGAGAACGACTCTGATGATGACGGTATTGCTTTCGAGAACCCAGATGATCAGCCTGTCGACCCTCCTGCTGGAAGCATGTCCGACTGCCCTCTTTTTACTCTCCAGGCTCATCTTGGTGAGATTACGGCACTTCATTTCAGGGGAAACGTCTTGGTTTCCGGTTCGTCTGACAAGACCCTGCGCCAGTGGGATCTCGAGAAGGGAAGATGTGTGCAGACGCTGGATGTTATGTGGGCGGCGGCTCAGGCAACGGCACTTTCTTCGGGTGGTGACACTTGGAGACAGACCACCCGTGCTTCGGACGCGTCTGCGGACTTTGTCGGCTCCCTGCAGGTGTTTGAGTCTGCATTGGCCTGCGGAACTGCAGATGGTATGGTCCGTCTTTGGGATCTGCGCAGCGGGCAGGTTCACCGCAGTTTGGTTGGCCACACCGGCCCGGTTACGTGTCTTCAATTTGATGATGTCCATTTGGTTACTGGTAGTTTGGATAGGAGCATTCGGGTAAGCAATTCTTTTCTCTCCTCATATAAGCACATGACTAACATGACCTAGATATGGGATCTCCGAACTGGATCCATCTATGATGCCTACGCATATGATAACCCCGTCACCAGCATGATGTTTGATCAGAGACGCATTGTTTCTGCTGCCGGTGAGGACGTTGTCAAGGTGTATGACAAGGTTGAGGGTCGTCACTGGGATTGCGGAGCTGGCATCACCGAGGCCGACGAGGCCAAGTCGCCTGCCATCGTGGAGCATGTTCGCATCCGTGATGGGTACATGGTTGAAGGTCGCCGTGATGGCGTTGTCGGCGTCTGGACATGCTAAAAGCCAGAGACTCTATGAGATTAAGAAGACAACCCACAAAAAAAAAACCAAAAAAAAAAACCAGAAAATTCAAATCAGGTATTATAGACGGAATGGAATGGGCGAAATGTGTAACGTATATATATGTATATGTAGGTATGACTAACTTAAATTTGAAGGCGGCGTTGTCTTTTCGGAATTTTATGTCTGGCAGCTACGATATCGTTGTGTGTTAATGCTTTGAATCCCGTCTGTTTAAGGTGTGGTGGCGGTGGCTGCTCCTTCCCAACCCGAAGTTTTGACAACCCACCTGCCTCGAATGCCGAATTGCACAGAATTTAAACGAATAAACTCAAATAATCATCTTGAATCTTTGCTCCTGTTCTGGCTTAATGATCGAGGCCTTGGTTGAGACTGTTGTATGATCACGCCGCTCACATCTGCGCCAGGCGCCCCTATCGGGCAAGCCAATTTGTATATCCTCTTCTGAATCATCACCAGGTACTCATCGACACTACCGGCTCACCAAAAATGTCGCAGGGTAACGTCCCAAACGTTAAGAGTATATTTGGAACGCTTCTCAGACCGGCACCCTTCCGGACTTATTCGAGAAAGGGGAAGCACAGGCCATCGGATAACTCACCGACCTTTGAACCAATACCACACCAGTCGAAGAGGAAGGCTAGCTCGGATCCCAGCGCACTTCAGGTGTCAAAGAAAATATTGAAAGATGTGTCTACACAATGGAAGCCGTCAACTGAGCATTCTCCTCGAATTATCGTTATGGAGGAAGAGCAACAAGTAATTCAATATAAGGAACACAGCCCAGCTTCTGTCCATATGGATAACGAGATCAGTTTCCTTCCGGAGTACAGTGATCCTGAGGAAGAAAGCAGTGATGATAGTGATGGAACCTTTGACGTGCAGCACAGTAAGTCACAACGGTCTAAAGTCTCCCACGTAATGGTATCTAACCCTGAAGCCCCTAGTTTCCCCCAGACGCGCAACTAGTTCAAGCAAGTCAACCAGCCCACATTCAGCTTCACCGGATGAAGTCGAAGAGACCCCAGAAACCAATTCGGCACAAGGAGACGAGAAGAAACCAGCGCCGGTATCTTATCATGATCACACGCGAAGACCGGGCAGACCATTTCTTCATCAACACAAGGGCCTTCGACGACGTCCATACTTGATATTCAACCAGACTCCTTCTCATCGACTCAAGGAACTTCCAAAGAGTGAAAAGAAGAGGTCGATATTTGCCTCACGCACCAATCTCGGCGACGGGTTCTCTGACAATGAAGCCAAACATAGCGGTTTGGTCTTGTTGACACGGAACGGCAGACATTCAGGCTCTGGACCCAACTTTGGACCACTGGATGTGACACAGTCAAGATCGCCCAAAGCAAAGGGGAAAACAATGGAAGAAAATGTGAGAAACAAACGCAAGAGCCGAAGAACAGAGAGGGACGACAACTCTTTCGCGCCGTTGCCCAAGAAGCAGAAGAAAACCACAGAGCGGGAGAAGTCAAAAGCTACGAAGCAAGACAAACAACAAACCCCACCGCAGGAGAACGCCAGCTCTGAACGAACAATTGTCAACAGCGATGTACTTGACTTGGCAAAAGAACAGGACCAAACCGTTGAGACATTGCCGAAAGTGACAAACAAAGAGGCCGGGGATGACACAACACCGCATGATAACACCAAAGAAACCGAGCCTCCTGAAACAAGTCTGACAGAGGAGCAAAACCAAGTAAATCCATCATCAGATGAATCCGTCCAGTTCATAATCCCAAACAGTGATGACATGAGCCTCCTACTAGCACACATACCTCGCCATGCAATAATAGCAGGCCCAAAACCAAGCTGCTCCTGGGAGACGTACATCCCCGAATCATCAGATATGGGTAGAGCCAGTTCTATGCCAGCACCCACCAGGTTGTCTCATACGAAGGAAGCTTCAGAAGTCAATCCAGCAGAGGAGCAGCAGCCATCATCACCCAGTCTGCCGTTGTTACTAGGGGACTTGAAGGAGCAAGTCTCTTTCTCCTTGGACACAAAATCTCAAGCTCCTCTTCAAAGGACTCTTCGGAGGATTAACACACAATAGAATGCAGTGAAACACAGGTATTTGGACGACTTTTGGTCTGAGATAGGGAATGGGATATAATTACGTCGTATTGTACGGGAAGAGCATAAAAATGGGAGAGAAGAATAGATCTGGAGAGCCAAGAATTTTCGCTACACAACTATTTTTTTGCTAAACATCACCACCAGCACTAGCGGGTATAAGCCATTTATAAAGCGAACTTTTGGACTTTGTACATGTACACTTCGTGATATCAATTGTATTTCCCAGCTCTTTCCCCAAACGCCATAATAACCACAAGATCGCAAGGACGGTATTGCATGCAAAGTAACGCGACTCCTTTTGACGACCTTTACTTAGCCCCCTTACCCTTAGCCTCAGTCTCACCCAACTCTCTAATCAAAACCCTCGCCCTCCCCTCACCACTATACGCTTCCTCCTCCTTCCCACTCTCAAACCCTGGGCAGACACCAATAGCGAGGTACTTCCCATCCTTGCTGAATCCCAGCGCAGCAACGCCCTCAGGGAACTTCTGGTACTGTCTCATCCTCCTCTTGGCCTCTGCATCCCACAGAGCTACCGTGGCATCACCTCCTCCACTGGCAAAAGTACCATAGACAGGGTGGAAAGCCAACGCGTTCACCGGATACACAATATCACCGCCTCCTTCCTCCTCCGGAGCAGGTTGACGATGGCATTTGAAGGCGTATTTCCTCGCCTGAGACTCGGGGGTATCTTCGAACCATTCGACCGCCACGCGCCCCTCGATCGAGGAGGTTGCGTAGCCTGCGTCGTTAGGCATGCATGCTACTGCTCTTGTCAAGAACTTGAGGGATGATTCTCGGGTTTGCCATGGTTGTGGGACTGATCCAGAGGTGGAGGATGAGGCCAAGGTGGGGAGGTCGTAGATGTGGAGGAGACGGGCGGTCATTGCTACCACTATTTTTGAGGGGGAGATCGAGAGGGCGTGAGGTTTTCCTGGGAGGGGGATGGAAAGTGGTGGGATGTTGGTTGAAAGATTGTGGATATGGAGGGTGTGGTCCCACGATGCTGAGATTAGGAGTGCTGGAGAGAGAGAGAGGAAAAGAAAGTTAGCAACAGTGAAGAAAGCGAGGAGAGAGAGAGAGAGAGAGGAGGGAAACGGACAGTGCTCTGGGCTATAAGCTACGCATCTAACTGCGTCGGCATGTTTTGAGAGAACGGTCTGGTCGCCTGTTGCGAGGTTTATGCGCTTGACTTGTCTATCAAGACCGGCTGAGAAGGCTTCATCTCGGCTGGCGCCGAAGCAGACATCTAAGACTGGCGCGCGGTGCTCGTACTTGTTGATTAGGCGGGCTTCCTCGGCACCGTCGATGATTTCATAGAGGTAGACGTGCTTGTCCCACGAGGAGACGATGAGACGGTTTGGCGCGCCTGGGACGGAGGGGGAGAAGACGAGCGCCGAGATGGCGTCGGTGGGCGGTTGCGCCGTTTCGAATTGCGCCGCTATTTTGGCAATGAACGTTAATTATCGGATTCGATAAAGCCTGGTTTTTGGGGATGGATGCATACCTGGAGCCATTATGATTTTCTGGGTTTGGTGTATTTGGGAAGGTGGTGAAGATGTTGAAAACAGACAGGAGTGGAAGCTTCAGTTATTGGAGAGCTTCTCCAAATGCGACAAGACAGTCTCTGGGGCAATGGGCAAGCCTGAAGGTAAACAATGGGGCACTAACAAATCCTGCCGCCTGTTACCGCCATTTTTCACGGGCAAGGTCTGGGCATCCCCAATTTATAACCGTCCAAACCTGTAAGTTTCAACCGTCGGGGGCCCAATTCCTACCCATATCACGGAACAGATAGAGTTTGATATCCTCACCGATAGCAACTCCATCCGATTCGCCGATAGCCATAAGCTTGATAGGGATAATTTCAAGATGCGATACACGGAAATTTTCTTTGATTTTCTATTGCTCTTTCCCCGTACAACCCACCCTGAGCAAACCTGGAATATCATGATGGCCATGACCTTGAAGTTCCGCCAGCACTGCGTGCCTGGCAGGTGCCGAATCTGTCGTTACCTCCTGCAAGACGGCGACGAAATCAGGATACCAACCAATTCCCGTCCGATGGATACCGATTACCAGCGCGGCCTGAAGTGGCGTTTGAAGAACTTCGAGCGCTTCGAAGAATACTGGTTTTGCAATGAGGCCGAGTGCGATCACAAGAACAACGACGGACCATTGCCAGCTTTCCATAGATGGTGTTACTCGAACGGAAGATTAGATTGCATGTTCTTCGCTGCTATCGAGTATACATTCGAACCAATGCCTCAAGTGGACCGAATCCGACAGCAGAACATCCGGGATTCGTTCATCAATAGCGTACTCATACCCTCTTTTCTTGGCAGGCTTCCATATGAGATTCTAGTTATGGTATCCGACTACTTGATCGTCCAAATTCGTCAGTTCGCTGTCAAAGAGATCGAGAGTATCTATTCAGCACGCCAAGGTTATGGGGCCCAGAGCAGTATCGATATGTCAAAGTCTGTATGGGCTCGATATATCCTTATTGAGGGTGTAGCCTATATCGAACACTTATCCAACTTTCCAGCGCCCGGGTTTCGTCAAGTTTTTGATGCCGATAGCGCACCGCGCGTGAACTTACTCTACATACTCGTAGATCATCTGGGGGTTCGTAAGTTGGCGGGTGCCAATGGGGCCAACAATCCTTTGGACGAGAAAACAGATCCCGGATCTTGGTGGCGTGTTATTTCCAATCGGCGTGGTATTAAAGAAGTGCAGGCAGTATTTGATGGACTCAAGATTCGAAATATCAGCTTCGGTTCGAGGCGAGCCAAAACCACAAAGCTGCTACCTGAGCCTATGAAGCCTTCGACCTTACGTGACTGCGTGCTGTGGAGGGCAGCAGAAAAGAATGTCAGGTTTATACCCTTCAGGATGAATGGCCCAGATGTTACCGGTTATTCTTTCTGCTGGTCCCAAGGCTTGATCCATATGCAAGTCCACCGTAGGGAAGATCATTACAACATCTATCGGGATTTCGATGCGTTGCTTGCAAGACCGATTTGGGTGTTTCTCCCAACAGGACCCGGCGAATATATATCGCAGATTCTAATCGAGAAGTATCATAGAAGGAATGTCGCCGCTTTCATGGTAAGAGTTCTGTATTTTGTGTTGATCGCGTGGTACCAAGTCAAGCCAACTGACCACAAATAGTTCGTGACAAATACGAACTACGCCGCAAATGTAGGGCCGGGGCCCTTCCTGAATAGAAGAGGCAAGCACCCGAGTATACTCATTCAACTTGATAGCAAGGAGACGACCCTTTACTTTAACCAGTCGATTCGAGGTATTCGTCGAATCATGAGGCCAAAGGGTGATGAACACAAGTTACCACTGCAGCTCATCGAAGTCTCTGACCCAATGATGGATTATGAGACCTTCCGTAGCTGTGCTCCGGTTGCAGGCATAAAGGAGATTGTTGTTTGTCGAGACCGACGATTTGACTGGGCAATAACTGGGCTTCTATTGGATTACTATGACGGTTCTCGGGCGTGTCTGGGCCATTTTCGTTTCGACTCTACGGTGCGACCTGGGTATAGATTACCCCCAGAAGGGATCGAAGCTCTGTATATTGGTAAGAGGAGCCGGAACCGATTCAATCCTGTTGTTGCGATTGCCACATCCCTTCCAGATCCACGCCTTGGTGATGAAAGCGTGGTTGGGTTTTGGCGTGGAATTCCCTTTAAACCCCCGCGGGATGATAGTGGTGACCTTGAGCTGTGCTGCAAACTTCACGCTGGCAGCGCATCCATGGATCTGTTCGCTGTAATGAGATCGAAGCAAGTTTGTTCGATCCCTCGCCTTGTTCCGGGGCTGGAATTTGATGTGGTTTAGGTGATATCACAAGCCTCGCCAAGCCCAATGGCGTGGGGCCTGGGGGAAGCAGGGGACAAGCTTCCCCGCGATGCTGAGCAGCCCCCCCACCTTCACTTTCCAATGCTCATCTGAACTGAACATACCTATTCTCGCATATCAAACACAAATGTCATCACCCCTCAAAGCCGCTATACTGGTTGTCTCAACCACAGCAGCCAAAGACCCATCGACTGATGCCGCCGAAGCTACACTCCGAAATGTCTTTGACCAGGATGGGGCTGGTCAATGGACTGTGACCGAGTCCAAGATCGTGAGCGACGTCACGACAGAAATTCAGCGTCAAATCACCCTCTGGACAGACAACACAGACAATGCCGTCAATCTCGTTGTCACCACCGGCGGCACGGGCTTCGCCATTGCAGACAACACCCCTGAAGCCGTGTCTCCTCTCCTGCACAAACAAGCATCAGGCCTCGTCCACGGCATGCTAGCCGCATCATTGGCAGTCACCCCTTTTGCTATGATGTCCCGCCCTGTAGCAGGCGTAAGGAACCAGACAGTCATCATTACTTTGCCTGGCTCACCAAAGGGTGCCAAAGAGAACCTTCAAGCAGTCATCAAGACCCTTCCCCATGCCTGTCTCCAAGCAGCTGGTGCCAACTCTCGAGCTCTTCACTCAGGGGGTGTCAAGAAACTTGAGCAGGAAGCGGGGGTGACGGCTTCAACATCATCCTCCTCCCCGCACACTCATAACCATCACCATCACCATCATGCCCATTCTCACTCACATGGCCACGCTCACGGTCATGGCAACCTGGTCCGCCATGCTCCTCCTCCTTCATCCGCCTCCGCAGAGCTCAAATCCAACGACCCATCTCTCGGTCCATCTCGACGTCACAGATCCTCGCCTTACCCCATGATCGAAGTCCCAGACGCCCTCTCTCTCATTAAATCTCACGTACCCCCTCCAACGACCACCACGCTCTCCGTCTCACCATCCCTAGTCGGATCCGTCCTAGCAACTTCCATAACAGCCTCATCCCCAGTCCCAGCCTTCAGAGCAAGCATTGTAGACGGATACGCCGTGGTCCCTCCTCAAGACGGCAACCTCCAAGGAACCTTCCCCGTTGTGGCGATCTCCCATGCCAGCCCTTCATCCCCGCTTCAAGAACTCCAACCAGGCCAAATCGCACGTATTACAACCGGCGCTCCTCTTCCGCCAGGGGCAACATCGGTCATTATGGTAGAGGATACAGCCGTCGTCTCGTTGACCGAAGACGGGAAAGAAGAAAAAGAAGTATCCATAAACGCCACAAACGTCAAGCCCGGAGAAAACGTAAGGGAGATCGGCTCCGACATTCAAGCCGGCAGCACCATTCTCCAAAAGGGGGAACAAATCTCTTTTGTGGGAGGTGAAATCGGTCTTCTTTCGGCCGCAGGAGTTTCTGAGGTTCAAGTATACAAAAAGCCCGTAATTGGCGTTCTGTCAACTGGAGACGAAATCGTCGAGCATTCCAAGCCCGACCCGTTGCAACATGGAGAAGTGAGGGATACCAATCGTCCCACTTTGATCTCTGCCGCTCGTGGTCAGGGTTATGAAGTCGTCGACCTGGGAATAGTAAGTGACAAACCTGGTTCTCTCGAAGAGACGCTACGCTCCGCCCTACGCCAGGTAGACCTCCTCATCACCACTGGTGGAGTATCAATGGGCGAGCTGGATCTCCTGAAGCCAACCATTGAGCGCTCTCTCGGGGGAGTGATTCATTTCGGCCGGGTATCAATGAAACCAGGCAAACCGACTACCTTCGCCACCGTCCCCGTCAAGAATAACGACGGCCAGAGAGCAGATAAAGTAGTGTTTTCGCTACCAGGAAACCCAGCCTCGGCGCTGGTCACTTTCCACCTTTTTGTCCTGCCGGCACTGCATCACATGTCCGGTATCGAACCTGCGGGCTTGACTAGAGTCCCCGTGGTCTTGTCTCATGATTTCGGTTTGGACCCTGTCAGACCCGAGTATCACAGGGTTATAGTCGGTGTTGGGAAGGACGGTGCCCTGACGGCGACGAGTACCGGAGGACAGAGGAGTTCCAAAGTGGGCAGTTTGAAGGGCGCTAATGCTTTGTTGTGTATGCCTGCCGGGAAGGAGCCGCTGAACAAAGGGTATAAAGTTGAGGCTTTGTTGATGGGTGGGATACGGAGTGACATCTAAGTGAAGTGCTCATATCGGAGGAGGGACGGTAAAAGTGTGTGGAGATGTGGTATCAATAATATCGGGTTAATCCGATCACCACTTCGGCCACCATTCATATTCGCTCCTTAGTATCGCTCGTATACGTGACCTTTCCCTTTTCCGTGTAAAGTCTATTTGTATTCCAATACCCCTTGGTTCCTAGCACCTCGTTGATTTTACACTTTTCTTTTCATGAGCATATGTACGATGGTCAATATAAGTATATGTGATATAGCAGAAGCAGCAGGGACATTAGATGAGTGATTTTTACAGATGACGAAACAAACAGTGTGAACATATATAATCCTGCTAAAAATTGACAACCGCCACATTGTCTTCTGAGCCGCCTTTATCTTTTGTACACGTGAAGAATTTCTACACCTCCCCTCTTCACGAGAAATATGCTGACCATGCTAATTGACCTTCCCGTTGCCTGCCTGTCTTCCAAAACGCCAATGAATAATATGAAGAAGCCTGCTTACAACAACACAGACACAATCTTGCTATTTTGCAGGTCTGAAAGCCATAAGGATGTGTCGTAGAGATATTTGTGTAGTACACGCTAAGGGGTTGTGGTTGCGTGTATGTGAGTTTGAGTTTGTTCGTTCGCTTAACTAGCCTGACTTTTGATGTGAGACGAGATATGAATAGGGACCATCATGCAGAGAACCCTTCATCTCTCAATACCGAAATCAAGAGCCTTACCAGAGACCAACAATCCAACAATCAGGCCGAACAGTCCCAAAACGGAACTGAAAATCTCAATAACAAGAATCTTGACGAAGCTATTTTCACTTTGAGTTAGCATGAAAATACTCACTTTATGACTATGAAAGAATAAGAAAACATACAGAGTAGGATCAGCAGCATCAGCAAGCGCAGCGCCACTACCGTTGATGCCAACAGCGACACCGCAGATCAAGTTGCACATTCCCACAGTCAAACCGGCCCAGAAGAGAGCATATCCCGTGTAGTAGCTGTTTCCACTGTAAATAGCTTCTCTTTCGACGGGGTTGAGCTTTGCCGAAAAGACAATGGCCATGATGACGCCGTAGATGGCCACGACCTCGCAAAAGATGATGGAGATTAGGTTCTTGGTTCGGATTCTGGGGGCTTTGACGCCGCCGCCTAGGATTGAGGAGCCGGTGATGAAGATTCCCCTGTTTTGGTTAGTTATTTTGTGTTGTTGTAGCAGAGATGGAGTGCCAGAGAGGGGGGAACTGGGGAGGAGGAGAGGTCGACGTACCATGCTGCTCCTACTACTGACAGACCGATGCAGAGTGCGATACCGAGATCTGCCCACGCGTATGGGGATACGGATTCGAGAAAGGCGCCGACCTAGATGTTGAAACTCGCGTAAGTATTCGGGGCTTGGGGATGCATCGAATCGAGGTTTCGCGCGTAGAGACTGGGAATGGTAGACTCGAGGAGTGGAGGGATTCATCATACATTGAATGATTCGCCGCTGCCGGTAAAGAGCATGTCTATTTTAAAGAAAAGGTCAGTAAAAGGAAACCTCCCTAGGGCGCCGAAACGCGGAATAGCATCATCCAAACAACAAACTCACAAGCTCCCACCACCGTCAAGGCGGTCGCTATCCCGCCAACTCCGTACGTCAAGCTCATTTTGGGGACTGCCTGCTGCTAAACTATCGTTCGGCTATAGAGGAAAAACAAAGCGTTGCGTTTCCGTTGTTGTCGTTATTCAAAGCTGGCTGATGGTTGGTCCTGGTACTGGGGAAGCTTTCTCGTTCATTCAATCATCGGCCTGGGCGCAGTTGCAATTGCGTTTCGTTTGCGGTTCCAGGTTGCTGGTTGCTGCTCCAGCAGCGTTCCCCCAATCAATGGCGCACCACATTCCACCGTGCCACCAACTGCCAAGACCTTACGCCTGCAAGCCAAAACGCGGGTCCCTCCTTCAGGAAACCAAGATTGGCTTTGGTGTCAAATACCTCACGTGACACATACTAGTTCGCCTTCAACATCACAGAATCGCAGACAGCGCCCGCCTCAGCATCGAGGCGTAAATCTCATTCAAGGATGGCAATGATTAATCAAGGTTCCGATTCCATCGCCATGCAAGGTACATTATTCTCATTGCACATAAATAGATGAAGGCAGGCGCTCACTTACCCGACTTCCAGAGAGCCCTTGCACCTACATAGACAGTAACACCCACCTTTCTCGGTATCAGACGCTCAAACCAACTCGGAGGGATACTATTCCGTCTCAAGTCATACCTATTCATACAAAAATGTCTGCCAATACTCGAAAGACGCAAAATCATAACAAAATCAGATCGTAATAAATACTATAAATATGTCCAAATATATTTGTTGTGATGTGTGTTAACTTTATTAATAAATACCCAAAGGAGATTGCGCGTACAGGCAGAATATGACAACAACAGCTACAACTTTCCAGAAAATGATTGCAAGAGGAAAAAATAAATCCCAGACACTCCAACTTATCCAAAAAAAAAAAAAAAAAAAAAGGCTCCCAACAAGGAAAACTGAAATATGTAAGAGTAAAAAAAACATCACCATAATTCTATATCCCTCAGCTTCCAAAACATCGACCGTTTTTTTTTCATGTCATATCAGAAATTACATGTTCGCCAACTCATTATCAATCTGCTTATCCATAAACGTTCTCCTCTCGCCCACAAGCTCGGTCTGCAATCTTTGCTCAACCAGAGCCCGCACCTGCTTCTTGGTGACATTATCCAGGTCGACCTCCCTCAGGACGGACTGGATGCACTCAATAATAGCAGCGTCATCAGGCCCCGCAGCGAGGCCCCTCTGGAAATCAAACGATGGTGTGCTAGAGTGTCCAAACTCAGAGTGCATGCCCAAACGACTTGGGCTGGTGCCAAACCCAGTCAAAGCTGTACCCGTTGACAGACGGTTCGAGCTAGCAGCACCCGGGATCGCGAGGCCACCGCCGCCTATTGGTGGTGTACTAGTCATACCGCGAAGGCCAGCAAGACTCTGCCTGGAGCCAGCGAGATCCTGGAACGGGCTACGGTTGAGTTGACCCCGTTGCATATCAGCCATGGTTCCCATAGACATCATGCTTTGGCGGTGAGCAAGCGGGTTATCAGAGTATGGAGTTGTGCCAACATAGGTGCTGTTGCGTGTCATTCCGCCAGGAGTAAAAGGTGTGCCAGGGGTAGGTGGGATGTAGGCGCCGGCGCCACGACCGGGGAGGCCAGTGAGAACAGAAGGCTGGCGAACTGACGAGTATACCGACTTCATATCATCCATCTCGTACTGCTCATCATACATGCCCGTGCCGTCCATAGGACCCTTCTCGCCATAGTTGCCGCGGCGACCAGGAAGATTGTTAACCGTGGCATAGTCATCCCAGCGCTGGAGAGGAATCGAGCGAGGATCGAAACCTTCGTCATCAACCGCAACGATCTGCTTCTTGCCGGACTCTCCAATGACAATACGGGTGTTACCCCACGTGAAGTTGTCCTGGTTCCAGAACGAGTAGATGGGCAGAATGAACGAGTAGATAGGGAAGGCGAGGATGTAGATGATCATCCAGCCGATGTGCTGCCACTGACGCTTGAGAATGAAGATCAAAGCCTGGAGACCATAAACGGCCCCAAGCATGATAATCGATATCATAGGGAAGGGCCCAGTGCCAGTAATGGCCGTGTACAAGAGCCATCCGAGATAGACGGTCGTTGACGGAAGAATGATGGTACCGGCAAGATCGATGAAGACGACGAACCGCATCGAGAAGAAGCAGAAGCCGCACATCTCTGGCAGGAACAACAACTCGACCAAGTTGTGGATGGTAGAATTGATCCAGCGACGACGCTGAGACAGCAGGATAGACCACTGATCGGGAGCTGCGGTCTGGCAGTAGGCGTCGGCAAGAAACTTGTACGACATGTAGGGAAAGTATCTGGTCATGAGTGTGGTAAGATAACGATCCTCACCAAGAGACAGAAGATTTTTCTTATGGAGAGTGTCCACATGGCAGTTGCTATAGTCCCGGATAACATCATCGGAAATGATTAGAGGCTTACCGCGATCAGCGGTGCGGAGACGGTACATGGTGAAACTAGATACAGTTAGCAACGAGAAAAATTGAGATAGTCAGCGAAGTTGGTCAACTCACCATCCTGGCAAGCAAGTGACGCTACCGAAGAGAGACTCGAAGGCCTTGGCGAGATGATGGGAAATGTAGTACTCGTAAACTTGGATCATGGTCCACCAGGAGCGTTCCTCGTTCTGCAAGCTAGTTTCACCGCAGATACCGGCAATCTTGGAGTTGTTTGCGCAAGCGGCGACGAGACGATTGAGAGAGTCTTCCCGGACGCAGGTATCGGCATCAATCATGAGGAGATACTCGTAAAGCTCAGGGTCTACGCCGATGACATTGTTGATCTGATGGAAAATCTCCAACTCCAAGGGATTCATGGGGGCGCGGTGGTGGACACGGTTGAGGAAGCTCATGAGAAGAATCTGAGAGTCACGCTTGCCACGGTTACCCGGCTTGGTCTTCTCCTGTTCCGAATCCTTGCCAACCTTGACAACCACGAGGTATGGCACAACGTTGCCCTCGTACTCGTAGAGACCGGAGTAGACCTTGCCGTAGTTGAGTTGCTCGCTGCCTGTACCGACAGACTTGAAGGGCAATGCAGGAGGGTCAACCTTGGGATCGACACCAAGAATATCCAAGACGATCTTGGGCGTAGGGCGGTCATTTCCGGCACCGACAATGACACCGTCGCAAATAACGCAAATGAGTTTACGCTTATTATCGTACTGCAAGGCCGTGAGAGAGTCAAGAGCTTTCCTGAGAGATTCTTCGCCTTCGGTATATGCTGGGACCTGGCAAATGACAAACTTGTCCTGCGGTGATGGCCGTCTCTTTGAACCGAATTGCAAAGCAGATATGAACTTGATGCCAATGATCGTGCAGATGATGACGGAGAAGGCGAGGAGAATATAGTTGTTGACCTGGCACCTCGCCGAGTAGCGGAACTCTGTCAATCCAATGTAGAACCGGTTGTTGATGCAGTTTAGCGATAGGTTTATGTTGGCAAGCTCCGTCTGATTGCCCGAGGCTGATGTCTGCAAGTCGAGAATCTGTTCTGTGAGGTCCTCACCGGGGTTGTTTTTGATGAGGTCAGTAAGCTTCTGGTTAAGGAAGGTTATTCGGAAATCGTTGTTTCGGGCCTTTAGTGTGTCATAGTAATCCTGCAGGTCATATACACGACCATCATTGATGTACCAGTAGTGGTTATCAGAACCCTCCCTTTTCATCTTCTTTTTGTCCCACACGATATCGCCGTGGTAATATTCCTTCATTCTTGGCAAAAACCTTTTGGTATACCAATCGTTAGCCTGCAAGCTCCCATGACCATTCCGACCAGATTCATGCATCGCGTTAGCGAATTCAATCTTGGTCATATTGGGAATGAGCTGAGTGGTCTCGTCCACGACCAGTTTTGGGCAGGCTAGGACGAGCGGGATGGGGAAGTAGGCATCCATATCCAAGCCGCCCAGCGGTTGCATCACATCATTAGTAGTTTCCTGCCCCGTGGTGCCGTGCGATAACTTCCAAAACTTGGAGAGGTCGTAAACCTTGCCATGAACACTGACCCAGAAGTCATCGTCCGCGGTGTGGCCCTTGAGCTCGTCCGTAGTCCATGCCTTGTTCATATTAGGGCAAAGAAGCTTGCCGAAGAAGATAATCCAGAAAACAATAGCGGCGTTGATCAGGAGGATCAGCATACAGAGAACAAGCTTCTCGCGCCAGGCCATCCGGACATCCGGGCGCTTCATGCGGCCAACCCACTTAAGTAGGGGAGAGGGAATCCAAAAGGTAAGGGCCCAGACAAACGCCACCCAAATTTTTCGGGATTTTGTAATGGGGCGCTCCTCAATGTGCTTGCCTGCGGCTAGCTCAGGCTCAAGATCGCCGGCAAACTGACCTTCACCGTTGTAGAAGACTTGGCCCTTATAAGTGTCACCCTTGTTGCCCAGGCCATAGTCGCCGCGGGAGAGGTTTTGGAGGCCTGTCATGGCGGTAGGAGCAACGGAGGGTGCCATTTGTGGGCGGGCACCAGCAAGCGAGGCCTGGCTCATATTTCGCTGGTGCACAAGCTGGTCATTGCTTCCATTCGAGGAGTTTCCGAATGGTGGCTGAGGCGGGAAGAACCCGCTGCCAGTCACCGAGTATGCTGATTCAAAACCACTTGGAGGCATCATGTGAGGCAGACTTCCGAGTCTCTCGGCCTCCAAAGGCTTGAGATCAAGCATACTTTCAACCTCCCACCATGCACACTCTCTCATCCACACCCTTTCAGAACCCACCACAACCTCGCCGTTGCTCCACCCACGCTCGAGAACCCAGCTTTCAATGCCGTCACGGCCGTCCATGCAACCCAGGACACGGTATCTCTGAACGAATTCGTCAAGGTCAAAGTCGGCGGTGAAATCCAGGTGCTTATTCCGCCTGTTCGCCCATTCAGGTAACCTCCAGGAACGGAGCTGGCGCGAAACCGTTCCTGCCGACCAAGCCGATGTCACAGATGGAAGTGCAGCGAGACTGGCAGGTGATTCATCAGTGGGGTGGATGCTGAGGTGATACCATGCGCGACTGCTGCTGAGGAGGCTAGAGATATCAAGGCGGCCGTTGCGGCCGAGGTTAATTCCTTCAGCCTCGACAGGAAACAAGAGCTTCTTGATAAACCCCGATTCTTCAGTCGCATGAGCAATCTTCTCCAAAACCTCCTCCCGTTTCTCCAGCAGGTGTTGTCTCTCCCTCCCAAGAGTACCAACCATGATGCCAAGCTCGGGACCGCACTCAGCCACAGCATTTTGCATTTCACGCAGAACAGAGCTGCCGACAGCATCAACTCGGACACCGTCTTGTCTCATTTCGGCGTTGATACCTTGATTGTCGTCAAAAATGCTTCTCATAGCGATCGCTTTACCCAGGTTGGGGTCAGGAATTTCGAGCACGGTCAGACAAACGGTATCCCCACTATCACCAACAGCGGAGGGCGAAGCGCCGCCCTCGCTCCCATTGCCGGACGTAGCCCCCATCTGCTCTGCAATGGTTTCGTTGGCCTTCTTGATGACCCAGTCAACCAATGCTTCGTACAAGCCGCCTATGAAGGTGGCCCGATCCTCTGTCGAGCATGATCTTAGGGTTTCTGGGTCGAGCCCCAACAAGCCACCGGCATCCTCACAGATTTCATCAAGCGATTCTGCGTCCACGTTGTAGTCGACTGTGTTACCGAGCTTCAAAAGACCGGCAAGAACGGAGATCAGGTGCCTGTGGGTGGAGCCCTTGATGCCAATTTCTTTCAGAGCCGAGCGGAAATCGTCTGCAGCAGCGCCATCGTCGGCAGTTGGGAGATACGAGGGAGGATCATAAGTACCAGAGCGGGATAGCAAGCTGTAGTGTGATGAGGGCTTCAGTCCGAGGAATTCTCGCTCAACAGGCGTCGAAGAGGACGTTAGGAGGTAGTAGAAGACGTCGAATGCACGATGGCCTGCTTGGGCAGGAATCCGCAACAGGCCTTTGTCAGTGTCGATGCCGCCCTGCGATAGAGCAATAGACGCAGCAGCCAAATTTCCTGCCAGATTGAGCGTCAAAGTGACTCCAAGGGCCGTCTCCCTTGGAGTTGCTGGGTTATATGGAGTCACGCATCGAAGGAAAGGTTCGATAGCGTCAATCGCAGTTAGGAGAGATGTCGGAAGCGTAATCGGAAGGGCAGAAAGGAACGGCCGGAGAGCGGATGGAGCAGATGTGTGAAGTGAGCTTGTAATTGTTAGTCACTAATTCAAATAAACACGCAGGAGATTTGGTTGACAGAACACACCCAAGGATAATGCAACCATCTTCAGCACGGCGGCGAGCATGTTCCCATGCCCTTGCCGCCAAAGCAGCGTCAACAGTTCCACCAACTCGACCATCGACACCGGCTTGCGAAGCCGTGAGCCATGTGTTGACGACAAGGCTTGTCCCAGCATCCAGCCGGTATGGTTGACCAGAAAGGTAAATATTATGAACAGCATTAAGTAGTGTTGTCGTCGAGACTTGGGACGATTGCTGCCCCGGGACTCGAGGTCCTGGCTCTGAGGCCATTGAGTACATCGACATGCGGTTCGTCATGGTGCCGATGTGTTTGTTGCGGCGTCCCTAGAGGGACACAGCCAAGGGGTAATGTCGTTCTGTTGGGTATGCCCAATCGGCGGTGCTGCCTGGTGGGATTATAACACAATAACAGCACTCTCTTCAGATGTAAGGTATCTGCAACAGTAACTGTGTCTATCGAAGGACGGAGGGGTTCAAGCGAGTGTTTGTCGGACAAAGTTGGGTGTTTGTGGACTGGGCGCAATCGTCATCTGCAGGTTGGTCGCGGTGGGCAACGCGGTGGTGGATGGATACAGGCACTCAGCCTTTCGGGCCCCTTTTTCAACCACGGAAGCGCGCAAACTCGAGGCTTACAGATCCGACAAGACTCGACGTCAACGAGAGAATTCAACGAGCGAAAGACAAGTAAACAAAAACCGCCAAAGCGAGTGAGGCGGACTGTGATTGTGGGAAAGAGAGAACAAGGGGGAGGAAAAAGCGAATGTCCAGTAGCACACAAACACCCACAGCGAGCGTTGCAGTCAGTTGCAAAGCTTCTGTTGGAGCAGCATCGGGGGGTTGGTCTTGGGGGTGTTTGTCCCAGAAAAGATCACCAGCGAGAAGAGTGGGGCTACGGAGGGCGACAGACACGGGTGCGCAGCCATACCAAGCGCACTCCCTGCCATGGTGGAGCGTCGATGTGCATGATGTGCCGCCGAAAAATTCAAGGCCTTCCCGGTTCCTTGGTCGATCTGGGCTTGGAATGAGTGGCTCACCCCGGACAAAATGTGTAAATGCAGAATACAACTCTCCTTTTTGGCTCCTCTTGCAACTACGGCGAGTATGCATCTGCTGAATCCTTCGATTCTCGTTCGCTGAAAATCGTATTGAGGTCCGTATTAAATTCGCTGGTCCCCAGTTGGAGCCACCATTGTCTCCGCAAGGAGCATCCACGATGGCGACGCCGATCGTGAATTGTGACTAGTAAAGTGGCCATAAAAATTCTTGCTTCTTCTGTAGCAGTCGGCAGCAGTGCCGCGATGCAGGCCTAAAAAAAGGGTCGTCGGTTGCTGCCGGACATTCAATACGAGCCTTGCCATCGGGATCATGAGATGGCAGCTCTAAGTGGATGTAAAAGCACTGCAACTGCTCTCCCCACCACACCTAGATGACTTTGATTTACAATTGGAAACCTCCTTGGTGTCACGTAGCATAGACTCAAACTCGGAGCTGCCTGTCCTCCGCTGTTGCAAACTCTTGTCCCTTCCGAATGGGGTCAGTTGTCCATGGAAAATCAGCGCCGGGAAAGGAACCAGGAAGGCATGATGTGTTGTCACCCTAACCTCGAAAGCACGTCCAACATCCGTTCAAAATGTCAAAGCCAGTGTATTTCGACATCACTAGAGTCAGTGTCTTTGGTCTGATCTGGCAGAATAATTACAATTTGGATGAGCTGGTCGTCCATGTGCATATGATGCTTACTGTAATATGCATTCAGTCGAGATCGCACTCACCGTGCCACAGCCAACTCCCGCGGCTAGACAAGGGGGCTTCATCTTTTTTTAGTTGCTTTTTTGGTGTTGCCCCTCTCACAATCTGGCTGACCCGCAAGCTTGAAATGATGCTCTCTGACCCCCTATTAAACGCAACTTGCTGACAATGCACTCGGCCTCCCTCAATACCAATTACGAAATGCTTCACGGCCATTTCTCAAGAAGTTTTTGCCTCGCTTCTCGGAGCACGGTCAGGCATGTCTCGGAGAAATTCTTTGAGACTGTGGATGGGGGAGACAGGAACGGAGAAGACGCAATGGAATTCGCCATTTCCCATGGCTGGGTCCGTCTAATTCGACGTAATGATCTGAGCACCGTGCCTGGCGGAAAGTTTGAGTCAAACAGGGCACAGATAATTTGATAGGAGCCAATTCATACAACATGTTTACACGCCATTTGCCCCTCTTCCCCGATTCCGCGCCTCGAATCCCACACATCCTTACAAGTAGACATGGCACATGGCGTGGGCGGCTGGCACAGTGAACAATCGTCGAGAACCAACCATACCGATGCTTTATGTGAAAACCCCCGACTGTGTTGCGCGAACTCGAGGGGGGCGAAGCATGGCGATGCGCAGTACTCTGTATGTTTACGGGGAATTATTTGTGTACTGCATTGTTGCACCCGTTATGCCACAAACAGCCAGCCCTGGACCAACAGTTTGGAGAACCGAGAGACAGAGGAAACCCACCAGCAATATCAATGCGAGCTGACGGGAGTCCGCTTTGTGTGACCTGCGGATCTTGGACAGGCAAACTTGAATACCTAATCCTCATCAATGGCCAACGATCTGCTTCAGTGAGAGACATGCAGTAGCAGCACGGTTGCAAAAATGTGAGACGGTCGAGATGCAATTTGAAGAGCAGCACAGGCCAAGAAAAAGCGAGATCCGAAAATCCGTTAGATGCCCGCCGTGGCCGAATCTCTTGCTTGTTTCCCCTGAAAACGACCCGCTGCTCCGCCCACCCCCGGTGGAGTCGCCGCAGAGACAAGCCCCGGCTAATCGAGACTGCGAGCGCCTGATCCTGGCTCGCCCAGTTCTCAGGTTGCAGTGTTCTGGAAGAGAAGATCAAGAACTCATTCATGATGGTGTATGTGTACGTGCGGAAGGCTGGGAGTGGCCGGAAAAAAAGAGAGAGAGAAACGAACGTTTCCAGGAATGGCGAATCCATATCTTGTTTATTTTGAATTGGAACCTGGAACTTCGAGCCAGGAACCCGCGCCGTGGAAAAGGGTCGCGTCAGGCCAATCAGATCCGCTGTGGTGGAGATCTCATAATTGAAAGTTGCGCTCTAGGTTCGTCTGGGCTACCGTACCACCTCCCAATTCGAAAAAATGCAGGCGACTCCCTTTTTTCTGAGGACGCAGTTGACAGGCCAGCCGAGCTAGCGCCTTTTGCTGCCCCCTCTGTCTGTTCCATCTTCCAAGCAGTTCCAGTTCCAGTTGCTGCATCTTGCACTTGACTTGCAGTAAAGCCGTGTGGGAATTGCAAACCGCACCCAGGTCTCCAACCGAACCAAACCTAAACCTTGGATCTGCTCCAGCATCGCCAGGCCTCTCTCTCCCTCTCTTACTACTACACTCGTTTTAAACTTATTTACTTTTGCAGTACATGACGTTCGTTTTGGTTTGACTACCTGTATCCCATCAACATTAATTTCTAGCGTGCTGTTGTCGGACCAGTCGGTTCCAAAGGTTGTCAAAACAAGGGGCTGCTGCACAGAGAAAGACGCAAAACAGACGCCCTTGACCACACCACCCACGACGCGCCTCCCTCACTCTAGACTTTGATCTCGTGAACGGCCAACTGCTGCTGGCAGTGCCGTCGTCATGACGCTCAATATCCCGCCGATGGGCGGGAACGGCGGCGGAGGGGCTCACACTCAACCTTCGCTGCCCTCGCTGCCAGCCCATCTTCAGTCCGACACACACATCACGGCACATCTCGCCAGCCGCTTCCATGTCTCGATCCCAACCGCTCGCCTTTCGTCGCATGCCCTCGTCTGCCTCAACACTTACACAAGTTCGACAAAGGGGGATGGCTCCAGGGACTCTTGCGCCATGTCGGCCGCTGAGGATATGGCCGAGAGGGCATACATCCGCCTCGGACACCGATCAGAAAACCAGGCAATTCTCTTCCTGTACAGAGCCCCCAACCCCTGAGCGCACAGAAGTGAGTCTCTAACTGAACTGTTACAGTGGTGAATCTGGCTCCGGAAAGACAACAATTCGTTCCCACGTCTTAACCGCCCTCCTGAACCGGTCCAACACTCCTTTCTCGAAAAAGGTGTCGCACGGTGCATACATTTTTGACTCCCTTACAACCACCAAGACAGCTACAACACCAACCGCCTCCAAGGCTGGTCTCTTTTACGAACTTCAGTATGACACGGCGTCGACTACCACTCCGGTTTTGATCGGTGCCAAGTTGCTGGATCATCGGTTGGAACGGAGCAGGATAACAGATGTTCCAACAGGTGAGCGTAACTTCCACGTCTTGTACTACCTTCTTGCCGGTACGAGCAACGCCGAAAAGGTGCACTTGGGGATTGAAGATGTCGGCGGACAGGTTCAAAGATGGAAGTATCTGGGACACCCAACGCAGCTGAAGGTTGGCATCAACGACAAGGAAGGATTCCGTCTATTCAAGGAAGGTCTCCGCGCTCTCGAGATCCCACGGAGCGAAATCGCCGAAATCTGCCAGATCCTGGCTTGCGTTCTGCACATTGGGCAGTTAGAGTTCGAGACGACCTCTAGTACGCTCGCAACCGGTGATGACAGTGGCGGTTTCTCCCACGAAGGTGGCCAGACGAACACCACGGTCAAGAACAAGGATGTCTTGGGTATTATCGCTGCGTTTCTTGGAGTTGCTGCCCCTGACCTACAGACAACGCTGGGATACAAGACAAAGATGATCCACAAGGAGAGAGTTACGGTGCTGCTCGACCCAACTGGTGCCAGGAGCAATGCGAACGAATTGGCGCGCACTCTCTACTCCCTTTTGGTGGCACACCTTATCGAGAAAATCAACATTAACCTTTGCGCGGATGAGGATTCCATCGTCAACACCGTCTCCATCGTGGATTTTCCTGGCTTCCAGCAAGTCTCTACAACAGGTTCGACGCTTGATCAAATCCTGACCAACGCTGCCAATGAGGCCTTGTACAACTTGACGCTCCAGAACTTCTTCGATCGCAAGGGCGAGATGCTCGAGACTGAAGAAGTAGTGGTTCCTGCCACCACCTACTTTGATAATTCAGATGCTGTCAAGGGATTACTCAAGTCTGGAAATGGCTTGCTTAGCATTCTTGATGATCAAACCCGGCGTCATCGCACCGATATGCAGCTGCTCGAGAGCTTGAGGAAGCGATTCGAGGGTAAGAACCCTGCCATTCAGGTTGGGGCCGCGACAGCCAAGCTTCCCGGTAGCAATTTCTACACCGAAAACACCGCTGCCACCTTCACCGTCAAGCACTTTGCCGGCGAGGTCGACTATCCCGTCAAGGGCTTGGTTGAGGAAAATGGCGAAGTAATTTCGGGTGACCTCATGAATTTGATCAACGGCAGCAAGAGCGACTTCGTTCAGCGTCTTTTTGGTCAGGAGGCATTGCAGACTGTGGTGCATCCAAAGGAAAAGACTACTGTCATGCAAGCTTCGGTTAGCTCGAGGCCTATGCGTGCGCCCAGCGTCATGTCAAAACATGGGCGCTCCTCCGCCGCTCGCGATGCCGCCCGTGCTCGTGCTGCTGCCGCAAACGAGAGGAATGCAGCAGAGGCACTGGGAAGCGACGTGGCAGAAGGGAGGCCATCAAGCAGTAGCACACGTTCCTCTGAACAGGGGGCCTCGGGTCAGTTCTTGGGTGCGCTGGAGAACGTGACGCGTGCTCTCAGTATGCCGGGAACCAATTGCTATTTTGTGTTCTGCCTCAAGCCCAACGACCGACGCATTGCAAATCAATTTGACAGCAAGTGCGTGAGGGCACAGGTGCAGACGTTCGGCATTGCTGAAATAAGTCAGCGGTTGCGATCTGCTGATTTCAGCCTGTTCCTGCCCTTTGGCGAGTTCTTGGGTCTTGCGGACTCTGAAACTGTCTTGGTCGGCAGCGAGCGTGAAAAAGTTGAAATTGTTGTCGAGGAGAAGCGATGGCCGAGCAACGAGGTTGCCATTGGCTCAACTGGTGTCTTCCTCAGCGAGAGGTGTTGGATGGAGATCGCGCAGCTGGGAGAAAACTTCTCTCAGTCCGGCCGGTATGGTGTACCTTCGGATATGGGAGATGGCCACTCCACGCCGGCCGATCCGTTTGGTGTATCCAAGGAGCGCCTGCTCATGTCTGGAGGTGTTACCCCTGGAAGCGACAAGAAGGCCGGCTACTTTGGTAGCAACGACATTGACAATCGCTCCGATGCCGGAACGGCCTTTGGGGGTGGTGATATGTTCAAGAACCTCGACACTCGAGAACAAATGGCAGAGCGCGGCAACGAAAAGGACATGGTTGAAGTTGAGGAGTACAAGGATAGTCCTAGTCGTAAGCGCTGGGTCTTCCTGACCTACCTGCTGACATGGTTCATCCCCGACCTTCTCATCAAGCACCTCGGACGCATGCCGCGCAAGGATGTGCGCATAGCATGGCGGGAGAAGGTGGCTATCAACATGATTATTTGGTTCAGTTGCTTGGTGGCGGCCTTCTTCATTGTCGGTTTCCCAATGCTCATCTGCCCCCGCCAACACGTCTACAGCACCGAGGAGCTGTCGTCGTTTGATGGCAAGGATGGCAATCCCGCTTATGCCGCCATCCGTGGCCAAGTCTTTGATATCGGCAAATTTGCTTCGCGTCACCCCATTGATTACCTTGACAAGAAGCTGATAAGGAACTACGGTGGACTGGATATCAGCAATCTCTTCCCTATCCAAGTGTCCGCAATGTGCCAAGGCAAAGACGGGGAGGTCAGTAAATCCGTTCTGCTCTCCTACAAGGACAATAATGTTACGGGCGCCAAGATTCCTCCCAGGGACGATGTTGTTGCAACCTATCACGACTTCCGCCACTTCACCAATGATAGCAGGCCGGATTGGTTCTCACAGCAGATGAAGAAGATGCGGTCCAACTACAAGGTCGGCAACATCGGGTACTCGGCTCAGTATGTCCGCACGCTCGCCAACAAGGGCCGTGCCATTGCCATTCTGAACAATCGGGTGTATGATTTGACCGAGTACACCAAAGGTGGCCGACTTCAGAAAAATCCTCCCGGCGAACCTGAGCCAGAGGACCCGCTGGCTACTGATTACATGCATCAGACAGTCGTCCAACTCTTTCAAGAAAAGTCTGGTGATGATGTTACCAAGATCTGGGAGACCCTGGACCTGGGTGACAATTCGGCAGTCGTGATGTCTCAAATGCAACTCTGCCTGGACAATCTCTTCTATATTGCCGACGTTGACACTCGTAGCTCGGCACAGTGCAAGTTCTCCGAGTACCTTGTGTTATCAATCTCAATTCTTTTGGCAAGCGTGATCGCTTTCAAGTTCTTTGCCGCTCTTCAGTTCGGAAGCAAGAACATGCCCGAAAACCTGGATAAATTTGTCATGTGTCAAATTCCGGCCTATACCGAAGACGAGGAGTCGCTTCGTCGTGCCATCGATTCGGCGGCTCGCATGCGCTATGACGACAAGCGTAAACTGCTTATCGTTGTGTGCGACGGCATGATTATTGGTCAAGGCAACGACAGGCCTACTCCTCGTATTGTGCTCGATATTCTGGGTGTTTCGGAAACCGTCGACCCTGAGCCCCTGAGCTTTGAGTCGTTGGGCGAGGGTCTCAAGCAACACAACATGGGCAAGGTTTACTCTGGTCTATACGAAGTTCAGGGACATATTGTGCCTTTCCTGGTCATCGTCAAGGTTGGCAAGCCATCTGAGGTCTCGCGTCCTGGTAACCGTGGCAAGCGTGATTCGCAGATGATCATGATGCGCTTCCTCAACCGTGTGCACTACAACCTTGCCATGAGTCCACTTGAACTCGAGATGTACCACCAAATCCGCAACATCATTGGTGTTAACCCGACCTTTTACGAATACCTATTGCAGATCGATGCAGACACGGTTGTTGCCCCTGATTCGGCTACTCGCATGGTGTCGGCCTTCCTTGACGATACACGCCTCATCGCCGTGTGCGGTGAAACGGCTTTGACCAACGCCAAAGCTTCATTTGTCACCATGATTCAGGTCTACGAATACTACATTTCCCACAACTTGTCAAAGGCGTTCGAGTCTTTGTTCGGCTCCGTTACCTGTTTGCCCGGTTGTTTCTCCATGTACCGCATCCGCGCCGCTGAGAACGGCAAGCCATTGTTCGTCAGCAAAGAAATCATCGAAGGCTACTCTACGATTCGTGTCGATACGCTACACATGAAGAATCTGTTGCATCTTGGTGAGGATCGTTATCTGACGACTCTTCTTCTCAAGTTCCACTCCAAGTACAAGACCAAGTACATCTTTGATGCGCACGCTTGGACCATTGCTCCCGACTCCTGGGGCGTTTTCCTCTCGCAGCGCCGTCGCTGGATCAACTCGACTGTCCACAATCTGATGGAGCTTATCCCCATGAATCAACTTTGCGGTTTCTGCTGCTTCAGTATGCGCTTTATCGTGTTTGTCGACCTCATGTCTACGATTGTTCAGCCTGTCACCATTGCCTACATTGTATACCTTATCGTCATGGTGGTGCAGAAGTCGACCGTCATCCCAATTACGGCCTTCGTTCTACTTGGTGCGATTTACGGTCTTCAGGCTATTATTTTCATCTTGCGTCGCAAGTGGGAAATGATTGGTTGGATGATTCTTTATGTTTTGGCTGTTCCCGTCTTCAGTTTTGGTCTGCCGCTGTATTCATTCTGGCACATGGACGATTTCAACTGGGGTAACACTCGTGTCGTTGCCGGCGAATCTGGCAAGAAGGTCCTCATTTCGGACGAGGGCAAGTTTGACCCTGCCTCGATCCCCCGCAAGAAGTGGGAAGAGTACCAGGCCGAGTTGTGGGAGGCCCAAACCTCTCGCGACGATGCCCGCTCGGAGATTTCTGGCTTCTCATACGCCACCAAGCCTAATGTTGCTGTGTCCGAGTATGGCTATACTCCCTCGCGGCCTGCCAGCACCACTGGCTACCCCATGATGCCCAGTGCTCAGAACAGGATGTCGCTGGCCGCCAGTGACATGTTGATGGCTGGTAACCGCCAGAGCCAGTTCGGTGGCAGCCAGTTCATGACGCAGACGCCGAGTCAACAGGAGCTGGAGATGACGAACCTGGCTGGCATGCCTAGCGATGATGCGCTGTTGGCGGAGATTCGTGATATTCTCCGGACGGCTGATCTGATGACCGTTACGAAGAAGGCGATCAAGCAGGAGCTTGAGCGTAGATTTGGCGTACCACTTGATTCGAGAAGAGCGTATATCAACTCTGGTGAGTTTTAATTTCCTCTGTTTCTTCAACTAATGGATAATGGCTAACCTGTCGAATAATAGCTACCGAGGCCATTTTGTCAGGACAACTCTAAACACTAATCTAATGCTTTAGCATATGTGATGTTGCCATGTTTTAATTACAACAGGGTTCTCATCTGGGGGAAGGGATTTTTTTTACACTTACGGGATTTTCTTGTATAAGGAGAAGGGAGGTTTAGAAAAGACTGTCTGCTTTTTTTCTTTACTTTTTTGGACATTCATCGCACGCACACACACGCAATTCATAGCATTGCTATTTCCTTTTTTTCCCCCTCCTTTTTTCATTAACGCCGAACATTGCCGAGATCATCGCTACAAATCACATGAAAGCCGTCATCACTTTCTGATTTTCCTTGTGATAATTTTGTTTATTAGGGGTTTGGTCATTGTATTCTTTTGTTGGATATATCTATTTTGGAGAGTATGATGAGGAGCAAGTTGTTACTGTTCGGTTACATTTCTTGAACTCATTCAATGTATACAATTAATGCGGAGAAGAAGATATATTCTTAAAGAATGATGAAAGTTGTCTTGTGTTTCTGAAATTGGTGTGTGGCCTTCCTTGACAGGAAGGGTTTCAGTGAGCTTATGTGGTGAACATGATAAGAAATTGAGAGAACTCCCACCACGACATAACGAGTTCTCCTCTCCTATCAACCGCACTGATTTGCGTCAAGTCGTCGTCGGACAAGGAAACCTGAATTGGGATCTCCTTCTTTTTCTAAAGAAAACCCGGGGAGGGAGGGGCATCAATTGCAGAGGTTTGAGCGGAGGGGCGGCAAAAAGCATAGTTCAAGTGTCTTTCTTCCGGAAAGCAGGGAGAAACACTAAAAAGTTTAAAGCTTGACAAGAGTGGGATTCGAACCCACGCCCTTTCGGACCACGGAATCTAACTTTAGGGAGAAGATGTTGATTAAGGGTATTAACCTTAACGTGGCGCCTTAGACCGCTCGGCCATCTTGCCTTGTGTATTGCTTTGTTGAGGTCTTGTGTCTGCGTCGAGGATCAAGTGCAGAGGTCGTTCATTGGGTGCAAGCGCGCAGCTTTTTTCGACGACTACGGGTGTTCAAAAATCTGTTTCGCTCCGCTCGTTTGATTGAATGGCTGAATCGATTGAAATTGCGAGGATGGAGAGATCTCATTTCGCCAATAGTAGCGTCAGATTCGTGTGTGTGTGTGTGTGTGTGCTGGGTTTGGTTGAGGCGGCCGTTGTGCTGACGTCGAACCGTGGAAGAGTCGAGGATGGTTCCCGTGGAGTCGTCAACCGCAATCAACTGTGGTTTGTGTGGGGATTGCTTGAACTGGGTTTTGGTTTTTCTCTGCCAAACGGTCGGTATAATAGTTCGATAGCCATTTCAAACCTGATCAATCGTGTAAGTCAGAAAGTTGGCTGGTTGAGAATTAGATGTGGAAAGAAGAGATACTGATGGTCACCAGTTGATCTTCTCAAGAACGCACCCTTTTCGTAGTTTATGGTCCAAGTAGATAGGAAATGATTCGTCTCTGATCTGGCTGAGCGCAATTACCTGTAGCTTGTTCTCATGGTAGCTGCCAGATTTGTTGGTGTTGTGGTCGATCTATCACACGAAGCGTATGCACAGTAAACTGAGAATTTGTATTAAGCACAAACCAAATGGGCAAAAAAAAAAAATTAATTTTTTTTGAAATCAAACTTAAACTGACTATGAGAGGAAACTCATTGCAATTTTGTTAGGTAACCCCTTAAAAACCAAGCAAAAGCTCTTGATGTCTGCTTCTCCAAATTTTTTTTTTTTTTTTGGGTAAACACGCTCGTCAGGTGAGCTCGTGAGCCCCTGGGCCACCCTTTTCCCCCAACCGCAGTCAAAACGAAGGAAAATGAGAGAGAAGTGAGGAGAGATTTTTTAACCATGCCAAAATTTTAGCATGAGCTAAGAAGAAAAATATCGATAAATATTAGTTTGACCGTACCGTGTGCCGGATCCCACTTGCGAGAGGATGTTGATAAAAACCAAGATAGAGATAGAGATCCAAAGAGCGAATTAAGTGTGGCCAGTTTGGCTCAGTTCGCATCACGAACTAGCCTGGCACCGACCCAGGCGTAGGGGTAGTTCCGCTGGTACCAGTTGACACTATGATGTCATTAGTATACTGTTTCGAAACCATGTCAGCATGGCAAAAAAACTTACAAACTCTTCCTTCCAGCAATGCGAGGGTGTGTAGCCCACGAGCCACCAAGCACGATGTTATGCTTCTCATCAAAGAAGTCCGCAGTATACCCTGGGTACAACTCCATCGGCGTGAATCCTTCCCATCTGCGTAGCACAGAACTGGTCCACTCCCACACGCCGCCCATCTCCGCCTGGCCAGCCAAGGAACCACCACGTCCAGTCACGGGCATTGGATGCCAATGATGCATGCCGATGTTGGCGCCATCCAAATCAACGAACAGATCATCACGCTTGCTGACGCCGGCCTCCGAAGCTGCGGTTGTGGGAGTGGCCGGAGGTGAGATTTCGACGCCATTGTTGCACAGGTGGCTGCGGCGATAAACGTCAGCTTCTGAGCGATGAAGGAAAATTTCCGTAAGCACTTACGCATTCACGGCTGGCACGGTCTTGCCAAGCTGTTTCTCGACGTCCTTTTTTTTCAACTCTTCGGCGTAGGCGTAGATGCTCCTGGCTTCCTCAAATGTCGGGATCCGACCTCCCATCCAGGAAGCGCAGCCCGCAAGCTCGTCGTACGATGCGAAAACTGGCCAGTCAAGTGCAAGCTTCAGGGGCACAAGACCATATACTGTCCGGACAGCTTTGCTGTCCAGAAATGATTTCGGGAGTGAAGAAGTGCAGTTTGTGTGACAATCTGTGCGACTGTGGTGTCCATTGGTTCCGTTCCTGACGACATTGTCGGACCAGGATGCCGGCAACTTTTCAATGCCATTGTCGTACATGTATTGTGCATACTGGGTTAGGTATGTTAGAACCAAAACAAACCGTTGTCAAACTTTGAAATCGGCATACCTCCTCGTTGGTAAATGGTCGTCCTTGAGCTTGGAATGAGTGGACTTTCGCCTGTCTTACAGGCTTTTCGTTATCCCTGTATAATTTGATCAGTACCAAAACAAAAGAGCAATCAATTTCGGATGCAGATGTCTTACCAGCCATAATGGGCATCTGGATCAGTGCCATCTTCAGGATCCTGTATGCCGATGGTAATCTCCTGCTCAGGAATTGTGAACCACTCGTTGGGAACTCTCTCAGATCGTGCCTTGAGCGCGAGCTTCTCAAAATCTGGGACCGGGAAGTGAGATGGCGGCTTTGTCCTATTACTCTGGAGCATCATGTAAAGGAGGGTCTCGATATGCATGATCTCATGCTCGAAGCCCACCCAGACAGCCCGACCCACATGCCGTGGAATACTATCTGGGCCACCTGCATACAGAGTCCGCACTCTGCCCCGCACACGGGCTTGATAGGCTAGGATTTCTTCGACTGGAGGCCACTCGTCAGGTATCTCTGAGTGTGCATGGCACATCTCCGGATTGTCGACATCTGGGTCGATACCTCTCTCAAAGATCTGTGCGTAGTTTGACGGCTCAGTAGGTGCCTGTTTGGTGGTCTTGGTCAACTGGATATCAAGAAACGTGGGGATATGGCCCAAGTAGAAAATGCAAGCATTTCGGAGCTTGATGGGCTTCTCCAGAAGCTCATCATGAGGGAGCATTTCGCGAGTAACGACATCCCAGGCTGCCCACAGTGCCTCCCAGTCTTCCAGGGCCGGCAAAGCCCCACGGGCATACACGGAGGAAATCAGGCTGAATGACATCTTGGATTTGGTGAGAAGGTGAAGACCTGCAGGAAAGGGTCGTGTTAGTTGTATGCAGTCTACTAATGTACAAGCAATGCAAGTCCAAGGCTTGGGTGGTGTCAACCCCGCAGCCCAACACCACCACTTGGGGGAGTCATGGAAGGATCCCGCTACATTCGGCAGTGTCATGATAGTGTATCGCGGAAGCGAAGTGTCGTACGACTAACTGGCCCCCACGTGTCACGAAAACGTGGGGTGTGAAGCTTTGTGGAAGCCAGTTAGGGTCGCCGGGATGGAGAAGAGCCCATTGTGCGAGTTTCAATCCAGTCAAGGAATCCAGGGCCAACTCACCATATTCGTTGCCATGCATCCACTTGCCAATCTCGGTCATTCCCGCCGAGTCCCAGAGTTTCTGCGTCTCCGCTGGTGACCACTTCAAGCTCTCCTCGACTTGGATTCTCTCGTGTGGCCGAATAAGCTGACCCATGACTGTGATGTCACGATAAGGGGCATAGAAGGCTTGGTGGCGCCCTCCTTCGGCGTCATAGACATACTCTCCAATGACTCTCCAGTCGCTCTCCTCAAAGACGGTCTCTCCAAGGACCTTGTTGGCGTTCCGGAGACCATTGAGTATGAACCTGGATTTGTCAGAGAGTCGGTTCACAAGGTCCTTTACAGGGTCTCGGGTGTTACGTACTCATGCGTGACGCCCTCTTTGTCTATATGGCGAGCATGTTAGGGTCAGCACAACGAACACAACAAGTGTGGTAACACATACCGTTATAAGCATGACTGTGATTGTAGTCAGCAATATTCATGGCTAAGGGCGGCAAAATCAGATTTCAACTTACTAGACCCTACCCGGGTCGTTGCAGGCGTCCACTCCAATCAACATGGTATCACCGTGGCCAAGGACATCAGCAAAGTTTTTAAGAAAGGAGGCCGCATCACTCCGGTCAAAATTTCCTGGCACAACTACGTCAGGCGCTGGCAAGCGAGAGATCGGGCAAAAATGAACTCACCAATACTCGAACCGAGGCTCAAGATGCATTTGCGTCTTGAGGTATTGGATGGGTTCTTGAGCCACTCCCGTCCGTCGTCATAGGTCCCCAGCAGACCGTGAGCATGAACATGGTGGTATGTGGGCAGCTGAGCAAGCGTTCGCTCAAGCTCTTGCCGTGACAGATCCAATGCGTAGTAGTCAATGTCTTTGCCGGCGTTCTCAAGAGCTTGTAGGAGGTAGTTGACTTTTCGCAGGTTTCTAGGTGTTCGGTCAGCAAATATGTCCAACTTCCATGCTCCACAAAACCCCCTATCACTGCAACTCACCCACTTCCCAGCTCAATGATCATGGAGCCTGAGGGAATTCCCTTGACAATGTCCGCAGCACATGACTGAATGATTTCGATCTCGTCATTGGTCAGGTAATACTCCTCCAAGTATGTGATCTAGAGCTCGGTTAGTGGCTGGGGTTCTAACTATAGTCAGAGCGGAGCAATTTACCTTCTCGAACAGCTGTAAGCCCCTTTCATCATAGAGAAGAAGTGTAGGCAGCTTTCTAGGGCCATCAGTGGGGTTGAACTGGGAGAATATTTCTGCTTTAATGTTGATTTCAACCTCAACACGACGAATGTCAATGATGTCGAGCACTCCTGTATCCTTTTTACCCTTCCACAGGCCGGGAAGGGTACCATACGGCACTACAGCTATCTCTCCTACACCGGGCATTTTGCTGTAGTTGATTGACGGCCTTGCTTGAGTTGAGGTTTAGTGATGGTGTTTTCTGCAAGGAAATGATGTGCTATCATAAGATGACGCCAGAGCAAGCTGGAAACGGGAGCAACAAGTATATATATAATGGGGTATGATGTATTCGGGTCCGGGTTACCGGGTTGTGGGTTGGCGAAACAAAGAACGGGATCTAAGTTAGTTACAGTCTGGGACGCATACAAGTCTCCACGGATGTGTAAAATAATACTGGAAATTTGGGGAGACTTCACATTGTAGCGTGACTACAGAACCACAGGTGGACTCATGACCAATAACGCACCCCATCGCGGTGGATCGGTTCTCGCTCTTCATTGCCAATCAAGGCATCAAATTGGACACCATGAGGCCCGGTTCCATCGAAAGCTCTTGCCCGGAAGCTAAGGGAACAGAAGAGGTCCAAAGAAAGAACGAGACCCGCCCTTCCCGTCAGGGCAGTCAGCCAGCCATTCCAGACGAGAGAGGGGGAGTTCGTCGGGACAGGGCGGATGTTGGACAGCCGCTAGCATCTCCCCGAAGCATGATCTCCTCCATTCCAGAAGGATTTCCATTCGGCTATGTGCCTCGATGTGCCTGAACGACGGCGAAGAAACCAAATCTTTTTGTCATGGAATGCAGGCGGCACCGCCTCATTTCTGGGAGAACGTGGGAGTCGCATATGCAAGCCATGCAAGGGACAAATCACAAGACTAGTTCAAGACGCCTCCGGCTCCTTTAGCCCCACGCCATCACAGCCTCGGAGAGCTTAGCGCGCTTTTCTGTGCATTCACGGGCCATGCTGTGTTCCTGGACTGACCGTTTTTGCGCAGGGAGGGAGGGCGTCAAGGGAGTCTTGGGAACTGGTCTCCCAAGAGACTGGGGTTGACAAGTGTTGACGCAGATCAAAATCCGGGGAGCATGGAACATGGCACCGCCTTGGGACTGGCACATGGGACTTTAACTTTCGATAGGAAAACCATGATGGATGGCCCTGCCGCCTGCCGGTGTGTGCCTGCCGCATCACTCAGCGTCAAAGTCCCAGATCTTTTAAAGTTGGCCAGTGCACTTTCCATGTTTAAAAGATGCCGGACAAGGATGGTGGATTCGGAGCACTCGGACAGGGCAGGATTACCTGCGGGATCGTCCCCATTTTTTTCAGGTTGATTGGAAAGTGGACTTGAAAATTCTTCTCGGTCTCTCTTGCCTCGATCGACTAGAATTCGAGAGCGAAAAAATGGGCGAAGGGAACGGTCAACACCGGCAATAGGTTTTCTGATTCTTAACATTTGCAGTGTTGTTCAACGTGGAGCCACCTGCAGTTCGCTTCGATGACGCCGGCGGCAGAAAGAACACCCCGCCCTTAGTATGCACCACTCAGGTGCCAGGTACCCCTCACAACCGGAGCTGAGACATCGGGACACCCCGCTTCTGGCCCTATGAGTACGATGAGATCTCTGGAGAATCGATTCCGACATGTCATCTTTGTGTTCCAAAACTGCACCTAATAAAAATTCCTGAAATTGTCGGTGTGGAAAACCGGACAGGTCGGGCGCCACCCGGCACCGTGATGGGACGTTCGGAGATGCATGGCCACCGATCAGTGGTACAGAAGAGTATTGTGGCCCAAAAGGATACATCGGTGTCGATCCCACCACGCAACTACTCCTCCTGCAAACACACCTGCGCAACAATTATGGTATCCTCTCGCATTGTACATACGGTGTACGAGGATGTTGTCGGAATCTCAGCATCTTGATGCCAGAAAATGAATCATCGACGTCATCTCTTGGGCATTTCGAGATCGTCGAGCTCTGTTTCAATTCAGGAGCCACAAAGACGCATCCGGGACCAGCCGCTTTAATCCCCTTTTGGGTGGTTTTATTTGTCCGCTGAAAAGATTCCGGAAAACATCCCACGCCAAGATTCGCCGGGCTCGTTGCTAGTGTGAGCCGGCGACGACCCACTGGACACCTCCCAAAAAGAGAGCTCTGCAGAAAGCAGCTCCCAGACCTCCTACCGGTCACCCGTCGAGCTGCATGCCGAGACGTTTCCTCTGTTCGTCAGTTGTCGGGAATGTGCGGGGAACCATGTATTTCATATAGGACACGGCATGGGTTTGTTTGGTCATCGTCGATTCGTTCAGGGGCACTGTTGATATCTCCAGGAATACAGTCCTACAGGAACCAAGAACTCAAGAATAGTTTCCCAGTTCTCAGACTGGCCCCATCCAAAAGCCCGGCTCCTAGACACCGGAGGCATTCCCATAGTTCCCCTTGGTCCTATGACGATGTCATTCAAGTCCCTTGCAACAAGGATATAGAACCTGGGGTTTGACGGCAGTTCCAGAAGGACGAGAAAAGTCTCATCTCTCTCGTAATTTGTCCGTCAATCAGCTGATTGCTTCCCGACATTGAACCCCGATGCGAATGCCACGGAAACCCGCCTGTATGGATCGCACCCCAGTCTCTTGGTTCGTCGTTAGATCATGTGGTCCGCAGAAGCTGATCTCGTCTTGAGAAACAAGTGCGTGGGCTGGTCCGATGCTTTCTCCACAGTGTCTCTCGGGGGCGGAGGCCGGACATCTTCCGGCATGGGGGCACACCGACTCGGATCGGGCGGGGACAAGGACGTGGGTTTGATGACGGTGAGGTTATCTCTCGGCTTTCTTCACCAACGAGAACCCCCCATTCTTGTGCCTGTGTCCAGGTGACCAAGCCTTCCGTGTGTGGCTTTCCAGGGGGCTGTTGATCCGTAAGCACCCCATCAAGTTCTCAACAAAATTCATGTCGGGGGGAAAGAGACCGGGAAGTTCCATCACACAAGAGACAGTGTCACAAGGGGTTTCTCGGCGTTAATCACCTGATTACGTGAAATCTCGCGACTCGAGGTTCCATTGGGCGGCGCGGTCTGACGCGTCCCGCAGAGTTCGCTATTCATGCTTCACCCTTTGTTAGGCCGTGGTTGCAGAATGCACATCCCAAATCAGCGTTCATTGCGGCCCGACTCAAGATTAACCAATCAGAGGTTAATAAGTGGCATATGCTATTTATATACTCGATACGGAATGCGGTCTGCTTGGATCTTGTTGAGCTGAGCGGTCAATGTCAATGTAAAAGATGAGGGAAAGCCCATTTCCCGCTCAGTCCTCTACGACTTCCTCAACCAACGTTTGCCCATCTATTCGATTCAATCAGCATACATAACCATGGCAGGCGCAGATCAAGCCATCAAACAAAAGTACCGTGGCAATTGCCATTGCGGTGCCTTTGTCTTTGAGCTCGACATTCCCGAGATCAAATCCACCCAGACATGTAACTGCAGTATTTGCACCAAGAGGTCCTATATCTGGGTTATGGCTGGCGTCGATCTGACCATCATCAAGGATGAGGGAACTCTGGTCGATTATTCGTATGGCCCCAAGAATTTAATCCACAAGTCTTGTGGCAAGTGTGGTGTTGCTGTCTTTTCGACCTCTGATACCAACCCTCCTTCCATGAAGGTGGGCGTCAATGTGAGTAACAACAGCTCAAAAACCTTGGTGTCAAGAAATTCCGAACTCAAATACCCTTTACCAGGCCCGCGCTCTCCAGAACCTTGACTTCTACAACTTGAAAACGACCGAGTAAGTCATAGCCTCAACCCATTCTTTGCCAGAGTCCGCATAGTAACAGCAATGCGACATAGCTACGGTGGCGCCGCTCTTGGAGCCAAGTACGAGCCAACCCCTTACACCGGCCCGGAGCCTCAGCCTACAACCTTCACCGATGGCAAAGTCTACCACGGCAGTTGCCACTGCGGAGCAGTCACGGCCGCTCTGAAAGTGCCCACATCGTTGGAGGATAAGTCCTACAAGGAACCCATCATGGAGTGCAATTGTAGTCTTTGCAGACGTGTAAGTCTTGCTGCCACCCTGCCTGTCATCGCCCTTTCTTACATATACTTATCGACCAGATCGGAGCCACATGGATCTATCCCACGCATTCCCAACTTGTTGTGCAGGGCAAAGAGAACCTCACGCCCTACGCCTTTGGACACAAGTCGTGGAGGAGATGGTTCTGCAAGACTTGTGCTGTGTATATCTTTACAGACGTCAATGATGACCTGACAGCGGAGGAATTGGCTGCGTTACCGGAGGGTGTGAGGGGTTTCCGTGAGAAAATGGGTGATCGGAGACCGTTCAACCTCCGGGTTCTGGATGAATTTGACTTGGGAAGTGTGGATGCCAAGTTGAATGATGGGTGGAAGAACCAGACGCCCGAGTATGTGAATCCATGAGGTGTATACTTGAGCTATTCTCAAAGGAGCAGACGTAGCCGCCGCCAAATCTGATTATAATTTCTGTCTAACAAACATACCATCACTGGCTTTCGTTCTCTCCTCTCATGCATTCCAACTAATATCTCAGACCTCAATCTCCCTCTCACCTTACTCAACCTCATCCCTCCAAGGAATCGAATCCTGCGCGCCAGCCCTCTGCACAGTAATTGCGCTCGTCTTATTAGCCTTCCTAACCGCCTTCTCGATATCAAAGTCCTTCCCAACAATATCCAACGCATACCTCCCCACAAAGGTATCACCAGCAGCAGTGGTATCAACGACCTTGATACCCTTCTCAGCCTCCACCAGTCCCTTCTTCCCCTTATTATCAATGTAAAATACTCCCCTGCCTCCTAAAGTAATAACGACATTCTCTACACCCCTTTCTAAGAACTTCTTTCCTACTTTTTCGAGTCCCTCCTCGGTATCTAACGCTGACTCCTCAACCCCGCCTAAAATACTAGCCTCGGTTTCATTAACGATCAGGTGCGCCAACCCTGCATAAACCTCGTCGGGTAGTTTCTGCGCAGGAGCAGGATTCAACAGCAACTTTACTCCGGTCTCCTTCGCTTTAGCCACAGCGGCAAGCACCGTCTCCATGGGAATTTCGAGCTGCATAATCAGCAGATCCGTTCCCTCAACCGCCTTCTGCACATAACTTTCCCCCTTGACCAAATGATTCGCTTCGGCACTCAGAATGATCCTGTTCTGTCCGGTAGGTTCATCAACCACTATCAGCGCAATCCCCGTTTTGGTGTCTGGGATTTCCGCCACGAGGGTGGGATCAACTCCATAGTTGGAGAGATTTGACTTGAGCAGAGTGCCGTAAGAGTCTGAACCCACTGCGCCTACCATCGTGACGAGCGCGGTAGGTAATTGTGAGGCCGAACCGGGCGGGGTGGAGGCAGTGCGGGATCGGGAGAGCTTCCCGCATGCTACTGCCTGGTTTGCTCCTTTGCCACCTGGGGATGTTACGAACGAGGTTGCCGTCAGGGTTTCTCCTGGGAGAGGGTGATGTGGGACGTAGGAGACTAGGTCTATGTTTAGGGAACCTAGGATTGTGATTTTGGGAAGTGCAGAAGACATTGCGGTGGTGGTTTAAATGAGGTTCTGAACGTGCAATGTTTTGCTGGTGGTGGTTGTGGTGTTGTTGACGTTGTCGTCGTTTTGAGTGTTGATGTCGATGGGGAGGTCCAAAGTGGGGTAAGCGTGTTGTGTGAATGAGGGGAAGATTGATGAGGCCAGAAATGAAGGTTTTGTATTCAACAAAGAATTCTTGTCCGTGGATATGAGTTTTTCCCTTCAAGTTAGTGAAGAAAATAGTGTTTGCTTCTAATGATGTAAGAGGAAGGAGGGAGAGACTTGATGGCGGATTAAATCCACCTCGAATTGTGGGCTGATTGCCGAGACTATCCGTTTTTATGACATCTCCAGCGTCCTCGGCAACGGGTCTTGTGATCAACAACATGCTGCCATGAGCTGATGCCAAAAACACTACATAGTGGCTGAGCTTCTAGATCCCGATGCACGAGATTCAGCCGGCTTAAACGCTTGGTGACAGCAATCTTCAATTCGCAGATGTAGGACACCCGAAATTTGATATTCCAGTTTTACGCTTCCCGGTCATCACTCTTTATCCCAGAACCGCTATACTACAAGAAGAAAACATTCCAAAACGCCAATTATTTCTCACTGTTTACCTCCTCTGTCTACTATCCATCTCTACCCCTTCCTCATGATCATCATCGCCAATCTCAAAATCATCCAACCCAACATCTTCAGTCCCATCCAAAATCTCTCTTTCTCCTGTCCTTTGCCCTTCCCATGAATCTCTCAGCTTGATCCTTCCACCGCTCAAGCCTGTAACTCGATCGGATACCCAGCCAGCAGCGCTCTTCATCATCTCCCAAACCCTCTCCTGTCCTTCTTGCTCCTGACCAAGCACTTCTCTGTCTCTATTTCCGTGCTCAGCGGCCTCAGCCTTGAACTGATACTTTAAGCAATCTTTGACAGTTACCAAACCCATCAGTTTGCCATGGTATTCGACCAAGATAACTCTGGGCCCGATCTTGCGGAACAGTTCCATGACTGTTTCTAACGGTAACCTGGGATGGACTGAAAGAGGTGTGGTGTCGACGTAGCGAGAAAAGTCGACAGTTGTAGAAGAGGATGAGGCGTAATCTAGCGGCTCTCCAGTGGTGAGAGGATTAGACGTGGTAAATACTATTGGCGTGGTGGTCGTCGGGTCCAGAGCTGAATCGGCAACGGAAGAAGATGCGAACGTGCATTTCGTCAATGGACTAAGAGAGCGCTCCCTTTTCGCACGCTCGACTGCATAACTCAGTTCTGTGCGGCCAATGTATCCTATCAAGATCTTGGAATTCTCATCATCAACGATGGGAAAGCCTTGATAGCTATCCTTCGAAAGCAGCCGCTCAACTGCCTTGAGAGTCAAACCGGTCGAGGGTATTGAAACAACATCAGTGATCATGACGTGAGAGACTGGGACTCCAAAATTGTGTTCCTCCTTATTGTCTAGATATGGGAAGCCGCTGAACCAAATCATGCGGTCTGCAATCCCACCACTCCCAAAAAGCTCACTGACGGCTTTTGTTACACCTACCACAATCATGGTGGGTAGGATGTAAGTGAGCGCGCCGGTAAGTTCGAACATGATGACGACGACCGAGACATAGATGTGCATAATACCACTGAGAGCTGAGGCAGCTCCGAGGAAGGCGTAAGTTCCAGGAGTGATGCATGGTACGTCTGGCTGACAGGAAGAGAAGAACACGCTTTGGGGATTGGAATCATAAAGAGCTTGAACAATGATGCCGACTGTTCGACCAAACAGTGCTCCAATGGCCATCGACGGAACGAAGATTCCTGCCGGCACTTTGCAGCCATACGAGATAATGACAAAGAATACCCGGACGACGGTGGCGATGACGAGGGAGATTACATTCCGCAGGCGATGCTTGGACTCGCAGAGGCCATGATAATCCTCGGCGCCTTCACACTCTAAGAAGAGGATCTCCATGCTCTCAGTCATGTCGATCCTTAGGAAGGCGTTCGGATAACAGACAACTGCCGTTGCGGCTGCCAACAGAACCGCTTCGAGAATGGCGTAGTTGGCAAGGTACTTCTTCCGAAACGCCTGAACCCTCAGGTTCCACTTGATGACGAAAGCGCCATATAGACCACCAAAAACACCAATGATGATGTAGAACAAAACCTCAAAGAAGTGCCATGTCCGGTCATACCTCACCTGGAACATGACCAACTGCCCTGTCCTGAAGGGATTCATGGCAGCGAGCACTGCGGTAGCAACCAAAGCACAGAAGTAGCTCCTCCACATGGTCTTAAGGGGGAAGTAGCTCGACATCTCCTCAAGAGAGAAGAGCACGCCTCCGATGGGGCTGCCAAAAGCTACAGCAACACCAGCAGCAGCACAGGCGCTGAGAATCTCTCTGGTCTTGGAGGCATTTCGACGGTATTTGTTAAAAAGCTTGGAAATGACATTGCCCGTACAGACGGCATAGTGCACGCTAGGTCCCTCTTTTCCAACCGAGAGACCTGAGCCAATGGCGAGGGGCAGTGCAATGGATTTGATGGCCAAAGTCCTAAACCCAAGAAAGCCCTTCATTATAAACCCCGCGATAATGCACTTTATCTCTGAGATACCAGAACCGGCGGCGTAGGGGGCATAAGACCTGACGAGAGTGGCTGAAGTAAAGGAAAACAGTATCTATGGCCGAGTCAGCGCAAGGGAAAAACAGCGAAAGAAGTCAAACAGGAACACTAACCGCAAACATAATGTACAAAAAGTAGTTGATCGGCTCTAGCCCAGTCCATCTTTCCCAGTCGGCGCATCCATTATCTTCACCCCAGCAGCAAAAGTTCTCATTCAAGTAGAATCCAGTCTTGCAGTGACCCATCTTGATGTCGGCCAGCCATTCCGTAATGATATTCAGAAAGGCAGCATTGAGCCCAATAGCGGCACCGATGATTGTAACAACAATCCAACCCTGTGCTGCCTCATAGGACTCTAATATCCTCTGCTTCCAGTCAAACTGTCCAGTGTCGTAAAGACCTGCTGTTCGTTTCCTCCTCGACTTTCGGCGCAGCTGCTCCCTCGCAGCATCCTGTACCCAGTCGATGGTGGTAAAATCCTCATAGCGCTTGATCTTTGCGATCTCCTCCTCTATTTGATGCTGCGCAGCAATTCCCTGTCCATTCTGGCCCTCCCCGCGCTCGGCGGTAGCTGTCGATACGGCAAAGGACAGCCTCGAGCTCACTGAGGGGCGTCGCACCACGGGTGGTACTCTCGAGGACGAGTATGACGTCGATCTTGATTGGGGATTCATGGCGCCCTGGCCGCCTTTCGGTGTCGTCTATCTGAATGACATTTGCGACGAGTCCAGACTCTATTTTGGATTTCGCGGGTAAAGAAATTGAAAGGTTGGCGATTGCGGATTATGGATTCAGTCGGCGCAATAAAGCTGGGCTGACGACAAACCCTGGTCAGTTTCCCCACTGGAATTGAGGGTCAGTAAAGCTTGGCTCAACCGCCTAGCTCGGTGTATCCCGACCAGTTTCAGCGGGTTTGCACCGCCTGTGGAACAGCTTCTAATTGGGTGCGCGTGTCAAAGAATCTTTGATCGCCTTCACGCGCGTGCTTGCCTTGTTGGACTCAGAAACCACTTAAAGACTTCCCGGTAGTATCAATCCTGTTGCAGCTTCTCATTCTGCAAAGCATCACTACCCATTCTCATCATCACATACCACTCACAATTCTCAGAGTCAGATTAATACTTGTCGAACTCTTATGCCTACACACTGATTATCTTCTTAATTCTCAAGTCTCATCCCGCCTTTTTCACCACCCCTTAATCTTTCCGTCTTCTCTACACACCCACCCTTACCAGACTTGACCACCATGCCTTATAATACCACGGCTATCCCGCCCCGCAAGGAGGTGACGGGACAGACCCAACTTCCTCGTGAGTTTTCCGCATCCACCCCCTTTACTATGAACACGCACTCACCAACCTGAACCGTAGTCACCAGGGTCAAGAAGATTATCGCCCAGGACGCAGATATCCAAATCTGCTCCAACAATGCCGCTTTCGTAATCACTCTGGCAACAGTACGCCATTTCTTCACTCTTGTTTTTAACAAACCTCTTCACTAATACCCCGTTCAGGAGATGTTCGTCCAATACCTAGCCGAAGAAGCCCAGAAAATGACCAAACTAGGCGGCAAACCCCGTCGCAACATCCAGTACAAAGATCTCGCCAACGCTGTCGCCCACCAAGACAATCTTGAGTTCCTCGAGGACGTCATCCCCCGGACGACCCCTTACAAGGAAGTCAAGGGCAAAGCAGCCGCAACACGAGCCAAGATCCAAGGCGGCAAGACCGACGGCTCCAACCCCGGTGAAGGTGGCAGTGAAAGACCGTTAGATGTTATCATTCCCAACGGAAAGAAGCAAAAGTCAATCATGAACGGCACTACTACTACCAATGGCCCCAGCTCTTCCTCTACAGTGACTAGCGGCGGTGGCTCCTCCTCCTTTTCACGAAACAGGATATTGTCATCTGATGCGGGGGATCCGAACGAGCAGCTCCAGATCGAAATGAGCCAGGCGGCGACGCACAGCCAGGAGGATGTTGACATGACTGGTTAGGTGCCGTGAAAGCAGCATCGGAGGGTCTGGGAAGGAGGTGGAGGATCTTCAGGAGGGGGAGAAGAGCAACTACATTTTTCTTTATACACTGCGTCGTAGAGCCTTTCTTCATGTGCTATTTTGATATTCTTTCTTGCTCGTTACAGAAAACGCAATTAACAAAATAAAAACATTGTGATACAAGTTCTCAGAAATTAACCCTCTAAAGACAAACCAGATTTTTTTCTCCCCACATAGTCATCTCATGCTCTCGAGTCGGACGTGGGCCTACTACACTTCACTCTGTGCAACCTGCGTATTTTGTCTTCGTGCAAAATCGTCAGTGCGACCCCGAGACAAACTCCAGATCTTAGCCAATGAAATTGAGTATCGGAGAGCTCCTCAATATTCTGCGACTTGGAAAAAGTGGTGTATTGAATGGGAATGACGCCAGGAATGACGGGAAAATCCCTAACAAGATGTACGCAGTCCAGAAAGGCTGTCCATCTCGTATCCCTCTGCCGTTCCTAATGCTACCCATACAAACCAAGAATCAAATCCTCATCAATGATTAGATATCACTCATCGAACATGATGCATTTTGTTTAACCCCACCACCTCTGTAATAATGTAACAAAAACGTCTCCCCAACAAATATCAAGCACCGCTAACTCAGTTAAATGAAATGCCCCCCATTCTTATTCATTCATTCTACATTTCCTACTCCTCCATCTCATCATCACCAACCATGATCCCAGGTGGCAATCTACCCTCCTTAAGGGCTTTCTCCAGCCTAGTAATCTCATCCATGCTATCCGCCTTCCTGATGAGCTCTTGCAGCTTCTTCCTTTCCTTTTCGGTAAGCTTCAATCTCGAAAGCTTGAATGTCTCTCCTGTGCCTCCTGCACCACCACCATTTGCCGAACCGGCGGCGACATCGAAGGTCTTGGATTTGATGCCAATTATCTTTTTTAAGAATATTAGTGTCTCCCGAATTAAGAAGGTATGGAGTGTGGGGGGAAAGAAAGAAAGAAAGCATTCTCACCTGCGCAGCCAACTCAGTAGGTTCCTCAGCCGTACCAAACAACTCCTTCGCTTTATTCCTCTCTGCATCTTTTACTTTTTGAAAATCTAAGAACCGAACGCTTGGACATCTCCAGAGGACGTAGTATCGGTAGTTCTGTTCATTTCCCCATTTTAGTAGGACGCCTCAAGTACCATGTATTGTGGTGGAAAGTATTACATACCTCCTTCTTGGTAACAGGATTCTCCATCAGCGTCAAATGCTGCAACCGTGGGAACCTGCCCAACACATCCAGATCCGCCAACTCGCTCAGATTATTTCCCGTCAGGACCAAATGTCTGAGGTTCGGGATGCTGGTCGGGAGGTTAGGGTGGATGGCCGAGATGCGGTTTCGCGCGAGGAGTAGTGTGCGGATTCGTGGCGAGAGCGGGAAGTTGGAGAGGAGGGTTATATCATTGTCGGTTAGGTCTAGGGAGTCGTGTGGCTATTCACATCTTGTTAATATAGTGGGATGGGAAGGAGGGAGAGGGGAGCCTGCTTACACCAGCAACGCCCAAATTCTCGATAGCGGGTATTCTGTGTCCTGAATTTGTCGGAGACAGAGGAAGAGATAATTAATCCAGCTCACATGTAGTATCTGTTCTTTATGGGGAACATACCTCTAAGTTCCATCTCGCGCTCCTTGAGCGGGTTGAGGTAGGAGAGGGAGGAGTTGATCAGGTCTGCTGTGAGCCTCATCTTGTCTTGACTGTTTGTCTTATATCCTGAATTGAATGTTGGGGATGGTGTTTCTAAGATGTGCGCTCACGCGTGGTTGGTCGATTTGTTGCTTGGTTTTCCAAGAAAATGCGGATCTAAAATCGCCGAGTCGAAAGAAAGGAAGGTTCTGTCGCGTTTCCAACCCGTGTTTAAGATGCAAGTTGCAGCAAGTAAACGGCAAGAGCAAGCAAGCTCCACAAGGCTGAATTGCTTGCGATCCTGCCCGCTCCCAGAATTTAATGTGGGGCGAGGGCGGTGAAGGCATCAAGTTAATGACCGTATCAAACCCTAACCCCATCGCCATCTATAAAAGGGTTCAATACCAACAAATAATCTGCCAAAAGGATTGTATTCATTCGCTTCATCACTTCATTGCCTAAAGTGTCTAATCTAGAACGTATGTCGACAATAAAAATCTACTCCTCTCTCGCCATGTGTCTTTCGCTGTCTCACAAATTCACCATCACCTATCACTGCAACACCAAAATCATCCCGCTCCTATCAACCGACACCGTCATGGTAAACGGCGACTCAACAACAATAACATCCATGATAGCATCCAAGTGACTCCTCAACAACTGCTGCTGCTGCAAAGAAATTACCGTCGACCTCGGCGGCCTACTATTAGTAGACGATCTATTGGTCTTCGATGTTGCCGATGATGGCGTCGTAGTTCCCGTACCACCATTAGTAGCCGAGCCCGTCGACGCTGCATAGTCCCTAGACCTCAATATCCGCTCCGTGTTCAACGTCATGGATGTAGTAGGATGACTAGCCGTAAACGTCGGTCGAATCTCGTCAGGCTGCAACCCGCTAAAGACCATACTGTTCTCGATCCTACTCATATCCCAGTATCGAATCTTCTTGTCAGACCCGGCAGTGATCATGTACATCCATCGCACGTCCCGCTGGTCATCCGCCGTCACCACGCCGGTCAACATCGCACGCACTCCCCGATCAGCATTGCCATTAGAGGAAGGTTCAATGTTTGTCGCAAACCGACCAAGCATGCTTTCGGGTTTATCCTCGTCCACGTCCCACTGTTCATACCCCTTAGGACCTTCCTTGTTGCCGCTCACCCTATAAACCTCGCGGCAGCTAGTACGCTCAAGGTCCCAAACCGTGACCTCCCCTTGTCCAGTACCGCCCGCTACGCACACCCATTTTCCCCTGCCTTTACCAGGATGGAGGGTGACGCGGTAAATCGACCCCTTACCGGGCACACCCCACGCCTTGAGTCTTGTCCTGAACCGCAAATCCCACAAGTCGAGAACACCATGCGAAGTTCCCAAAACCATCCAGTTCCTCTTACGGTCGATGCAGAAGCAGGTAGGAGTTCCATGATGAACCGGGTTTTCAAGCCTGAACAATTGGCTCATGTTTCGCAGGTCAATGCCGAGAATAACAGACTTGTTAGTCGCCAGGATTAGGATGGAGCTAGCCTCATACTTGAAGTGCTCACACCAGACAGCATATTCGCCATCGTCGAGTTGGTATTCTCGAAGCAGACGGATCTTTGCATATCGGAAGCCGGCGCCCGTAAAGACCGACTCTACCTTGCTCACGTGTACGCTTCCGTCAGTTGCGCAGCTGACAAAGCTGTGTGTGTTCTCAACGAAGCATAAGGCGAGCACCCGAGCCTTTTCGCCGTGCTTGTGCGTCGCGCGCGGCCGCTGAGTGACACTCGTCTCGAGTTTTGCTGTATCCCACACTCTGACATGACCATCATCTCCCCCTGTCAAAAAAAACTGGTGGTCCGGAGATGCAATGACGCGATTGATAGGCCCAATATGTTCAGCAATATTTGCGACGAGTTTTCCCGAGGGCCTCCACGGTTCTTCTTTTGTCCCTGGCATAGCAGAACTTCTATTTGCCCTGCGGCGGCTAATAGGTGTTACGATCGGGCCGTATTCCTCAATGTCGTGCGGATAGTTGTCCATGTACATATTATCCAGCATTCGCATGATATTGGGGTCATTGCCCACATATGTGTGGCTGCCTCGGAGGCCCCTTTCAGCATCGTTTAATCCTGCCTCTGCTTCTGGATTAGAACCCGTGCGCAACGATGCGTGACTAAACGGCGCTTCGACCTGGCCAAAAGCATTCGCCTCTGTTGTGCTGGTTTCAGGGCCGGATTTAGTGCTGTCTTTGCGGTTCATCAGACTCATAGCACTTGGCTGGCGCTGCAAGCTTCTTCTGGTTGTATATGGGGCGTCTGATACCGATCGATCATCCTCCATAATAGATAGCGGGCCAAGTTTGCTTGGACCGACCGAAGCCTGCCTTGAAGTGCTTCCCGAAGCCTCCCCATATCTTGTTGTGGTTGGAGAGAGAGCAAGATCATCCTCTCTGCTGTTGAGACGGGAGCGGTGATTGTTCAAAGCAGCCCGACGCCTTTTGCTTACGGGATCGTCTATCGACATGGAGGCATCAAGAAGAGCATCCGTAATAGTTTTTGGAGTGCCCGGTTGTTCCTGAAGGGACGGTAATGGCTGCCGGAGAGGTTCTTCATCAAATAATATGGTCTGTGGGGTGATACCCAGTGTCCGGAGAGCGAGTATGCCGTTCAAGGCTTCTGCCTGTGGTGTTTCCTGCGGAGATCGGTCCCTTGCTTTAATCTGGCTAAGGCGCCAGATGAACTCCCGAAGTCCCAACAGCTTGAGTTCATCTTCCTGGGCCAGTCCCAGGTTTCGCAACTTCTTCAGCCATTGCTCGTCCTCTTCGTTCCTCGTTCCTTTGCTAATCGCGTGGGCGTTCTGATCACCTACCCCGCGAGTGTTAGAGATAGACCCTGACATAACAGTGCGTATCTTCTTGAAAGGTTTCCAAAAGTCACCTCTATCAGTAGTTGTCGCCCATAGCAACGCTTGATCGAAAACCGACCGTGACAGGGGCCTTTGGAGCGCTTCGAGAAGGTCGAGCTCAGAAAAGTCAGTTAGTCTGTTGGGCTTCAGATAGGGCCTGATATGAGGCAAGACTTGAACACGAAGGTAAGCTGGGCTCAGGAACTGCTTGCCGGCCGCCATAAATTCTGCAGCAGACTCGCGAATCCATGCATTTGGGTGCATTGTAAACCGCGCGACTATCGTCACGAAGTCAACATACGTCTCCTTTGTCAGAAGACCCAAACTTGCCAGCTCGGCCAGCGAATGGAGCGCTCCCTGTACAACATGTTCCTCAGGATCTGTCACTGCCTGCACCATAAGAGGCAAGATAAACTTTTCCAGAGTGTTGCTGCCAAGAAACGCCCCAATACCAACGATCGTGTCGAAGAATGAGCACTTGAGGATCCAGTCTCGATCATTTAGGTATGTATTCAAATGGGCAAGGATGAGTTCGTTGGCTTGCTGTACGCCGAAGAAAACACACAGATCAGGGACCGAACCAAGGAACGCTCGACGCACAAAGGGGTCGGGGTCCTCAATAAGGAGCTTAGTATGACTCTCAAAAAACTCAGTCAAATCCTGTCTGGCATTGTCGAAAAGTCCGTCAAATGCAGCGTCCGTTGCAGTCCCAGGCTCAACCTCCGGATCCGCCATTGCTGACGATCCGTCTGATTTGAGTGTCATGGCCATGGCGAGAAAGCGGTCGGCGATGGTAGCAAGCTTCCCAATGACAGAGGCGTATGTTGCTCGAATAATTGGGCGCGGTGCGTGCTTGTAACCCTGCAATACCAGTTGCATCCTCGGCATAATGTACTCGAGGAAAATCTGAGCATTGACCGGGGTGATGGTTTTGACCAGATCAAGGAGCTGCGCGACAGCCCTGATAGTGGTAACAACAACCATGTCAGACTTGTCATTGAGCAGCTGGACTAAGTATGGCAACACCCGGTCCAGCTTCGCCTCGTCGGTCAACCGTTCGGAGAAGGCCAGGAGTATGTCACAGGCCTTGATCTTGGCGGCCGCATGTGCTGTATTTCTGAGGGACGATACTATGAGTGTCAAGAATATCAAGGTTCCATCGTCCTCGCAGGGTTGCCGGTCGGCGGAAACAAAATGTTCATTGTTGGGGATATCCACGCGAACTGGGAAATGTCCCAATCCTAGCCTGGGTGCATGGCGACGCTCCCCAGCATCTGTATCATCGTTCTGATGGCCGAGAAAATAAGATATTTTGTCAAAATCCAGCCACACCCGCTCAATCCTCTGATCAGCTTCACCAAAATTCCTTTCGCCTCCTGGTAGGGTAGACTGGCCAGAGCGTATTGAAATGTCCGTTATCACCTCCATGTACTGGTGCAGAAAGCTGTAAAAGTAGGATGGAAACACTTTAGCCTTCCAAAAGTCGAGATACTGCTCAGCCGAGTAACGCTTTTGCGGATCAAGCTGTATCATGTGCGCAATCATTTCCCTCAGCTCTTTGTCGGGTATCCGGCTCAGGTGAGAAATGTTGGGGTCATATTCCCCCTTCCGGTATTTGTAAAGCTGGCTAAGGCTGAAGATGGGCGCTTCAAGGAAAAGTTCAGCGATCACACACCCGACGCTGAATACGTCCATCGCCCACGTCACCTTGGCATTTGGATCGATGTCTTCACCTGGTGGGACGAAGCGTTCGGGGGCTAGGTAGCAAGTTCGGCGCCCGGACGTGTCAAAGAAGTAGGAGAAGTCGGCCGGATTGTCTTCCGGCAACATCACTGGCTTGAACGACGAGGAGAAGTCGCAGAGATAGAGCCAGTTCCAAGATGTCACAAAGGTGTTCTCGGTCTTGATGTCGCCGTGATATATATCTTTGGCGTGGCAGTCCCGCACGGCACATAGAAGTTGGAATGCCAGCCATCTCTTCTCAATGTCCTCCAAAAACGGCCTCGTGCTCAGGCGGTCGTAAAGAGAGTTGTACAAGAACTGGCGTATCAAATATGCGTGGCCCTCAGTTTCGATAGCGCGCTGGTATGGAAGTGCGTTTGGGACATCGGATAAAGCTTGTCGTTCACCTACAAAGGATCATGTCAGTACGGTTACTGTCGCAGGCAGCAGAGTATGGTCCAGGTTTCCTCACGAATGATCGCCTGCTTGTATTTGTCTAGTGACAGGGAGTATGGTTTGATGAGAACCTTCACGAGCGCGAGCCCGTCATGGTGTCTCCCAAGCGTGCTTTTCATAAACCGCGCTGTCCCGACTGTCCTCACATACTGGACACCAGGTACATCGAAACCCGCGGTCGCTGCTGGAGGCGCCGCGAGGGAGAATCCCTGTCCCATCTTGTTTCTTGTCTGACAACACCGGAGACCGGCAGCTCAAGTTTTCCAGCTACCTTGGAGCGAAAGTCAAAAGGGCGTGGTGCATCTTGGGGCCACGGAAACGATATCGGCAGGTTGTCGGCGGGATCTTGTAGTTGAGTTGACAAGCGGCGCCCGTGGTCAGTCGCACAGTGGGTCGGTCAGTGCCCGTTCAGTGACAAACGCGAAAGCGCAGTCTAGTCGTCTTCTCCAAAACGTCAGATGTGAAGTAGGAATAACTTTTGGTGTTGGTCAAAGAAACAGAGCTTGGATGACTTGGGCGCATTTGTTTGCTTGATTCGAGAAGCTCGAGGTCAGCTGTGGTAGCGTGCAAGTGCGTGCCTCCACGATAAGATAACGAGAAAGTCCAAGCGGCGGGTACCTATGGATAGTGTCCACTCAGCTCAGCAGCATCCCGCAATGAAGTCACTGTTCCACAACCCGGCAATTGTTGAAATGCGGGGGTTCCTTCGCTACTTGTCTACCAAAAAATACCAATACAACAAGAATCACCTCCAAGCCAAGTCACGCTAGGTTTTTTATAAACAATAGAGTAAGTCTTTGTAGCGAATTTTGTAGGTACACCGAGGCTCCCTGGTGGAAGAAGAAAAATTATGTCAACAGCATATCTAGCAATAGAATAAGTAAAAGTACGGTAACTCCTGTCGGGTCCAGGTGAAGATGCTTCTTCACGAATATCATATAATACCGAACGCCGTAGCCAATGCCGAACAAATAAAAAGGCCGCCAACGAGACATATACAGAAAGTTAGATTGGATTTTCCATCGTAATCATAAGCTTTGGTTGTCCTCAGGACCCCGTTGTAGTTGTATATGGATGGGCGCTTGACCCAGTCTCAGTGGAACCATCGCCCTCAATCGTCTTCCTCCAATGCTCCGGCACGCACACGCAGACAAGCGGGAATGCCTTGATTTCTCCACTAGCAGGTGGTGAGTTTGATATCCTGCCTGAAGTGTTGGAGACACCGCTATCTCGCTGAGCCTGCCGACGAGCCTCCCACTGCTCCGCCTGCTCATCCACCAAAATGCCCGTCGCCCACCCGTCATCCCAAATACCCACCACCTTCAGCATATCGCCGCGGTCCAACGTGAACTCATCCGCCGCACGTGGTTGGTATGCCCATAACACTGCAACCCGGTCACCAGGGTGGATATCATCTTGTGAGTAGTAATCTTTAAAGAACGGCAGCTGCTCAGATTGCTGGCTTGCCATTCCTTGTGGGGACGACATGCCGCCGCTCGTTGGTGAATTAGGATCATCACCAGCAAGCACCGAACTGCTGGAAAGGGATCCGGTTCTCCTGAGTGTCGTTGGCGGCGGCCTAAGAATTCCTGCAGCTCCACGCTCGGACCCGGGGCTGTCACCAAAACCATCCGACGAAGAATGGTCGTCGCGTAATCTCCTACTTCCGCCATAACCAATAGAACTGCCGAGATCCGTACCACGGCTGTCAAGATTTCTAGAGGGCCCTCCCCTTTCTCGGGAGTGGGATGGCGAATCGGCAGAATGGCCTTCTAAAGCTGACATCCGAGCAATCCTGCCACCAGGCAGGACTTCAAAACCGGGCGCTCCTGCTGCAGTCTTTTCCGAGTGTGTCGTATGCCCTGTCACAACCCCTCTCCTAGCAGGTTGTGGCTGGTTAAAGATGCTGCCTTTCTGGCTGCCCTGCTGTCTACGTCGACGGCAGAGCAAGAATAAAGCAGCGACTAGTAATGCAACACCGCCGAGCGCACCAAGCACGACGCCTACAATGGCACCTGTAGAAAGGCGAGAGCCGCCCGCATCAGCATTCGGGTCGCCCGTGGCCGTGGGTGACGAGGTTACGGTTGCTGTAGGAAGGGCGATCGTGGGCATAATTGATGGCAAAACAACACCAACGCATCGAGATTCAGCATTCGAGTTGTAGCAGCAGGTATCGGTCGAGTTCATGCCGCCTTTAGCACAGTATGAGCAGAGACCAATCGTGCTGTTACCATAGCCGCAGTTTTCTGGTTCGTTTGCGCTGCCTGAGATACAGGTCCGACCAGAGAGGGCGTTATCGGGCGAGGCGCAATTGGTGAAATCAGCCCTGATTTGGGACGCTGCATTGCGACCTGGGTTGGGACAGAGCGAACTGTCCCCAACGACATAAGCCTCTGCTTGCGCAAAGAGGGCCTAGAAAATGCATGTCAGTAAGGGCAATAATTACATGTCAGTCAGTAAGTGGAGGTTACTTACGCAAGTGTCTGCGCAAACAGGCCGCGAATCCTCGGGGGCAAGTGTGCAGTTGTTGATGGACTCCTGCACGATGGTATTACACATTACTGTCGTTGTGAAGCGGGCGTAGAGCTCGGTTGTGTTTGTGAGATTGATGCCACCGCAACCAATCAGGGTTTGATATCTGCATTCGTGTTAGGATATGACAGATTTGAGGCTGGAACATTTGAGGAACATACTTTTCTCGTACATATTCTGTCTGTACGTAAGACAATAATCTGTCATCAAACATCTCTCTGCTTGAAACATATTGTAGGAAAGGACTGTGCCACGAACTGTTAGCGGCGTAAAAACGGGGGGGAACAGTCTTGGGAAACGACGTACAAGACCCCATTTAGGAAACTATTAGTAGTTGAAAATGATGATGTTTGGAAGGCAGGGCATGCTTTGGACCCCTGGAGCGAGATGCAAGCTGCCATCGCTGTTGGGGCTGTTGATAATAAGGAGAGTAACACGCCCTTGGTGCTCGGTTGTGAAAGGCCTCCCCCCCTCCGTCCGGACTGCTGTCGGTCCATTGGGCTTATGATATCCCCCCCTTGCTCCCTAATTGCCTGATCGGTGGTCGTATATCTCGTACTGGTTGTGGTCGCACAGTCTGCCGAGGCGTGTGTCATTGCAGTGACGAGGTCATGGCTGTCCTGAGATACTATCATGGCTCATGGTACGTTGGGGTGTACAGTTCCGGGCAATCGGTAAGCGCAGTACAAATTACACCTTTGAGTGATGCCGTGATGCCAACGTAAAGTGTTGCTTGATCGAGTGATACTGCACGAATTAAGTCCCTAACCAAAAATTGCCCTGCGGCTTCGAGATCATTGACGGCAAGCCCCTGGGTTATTGTCGATATCGAGGTTGGCGGTGATGAATAACGACACAGGAGCAAGAACTTTGAAGCGGAAGATATGGACAGGCAACGTCCTGTCTATATGCAGGTCAAGTCGGGGCCAGCGGGTCGCTCTTGTCGGTCACAGACGGGTGGTGCAGAGGAGTACAACAGAGCGAGAAGATGTGGAGGAGGTGTGAGCCTTGTGGGCGTGTGGTGCGTGTGGGTGGTTGGCTTCTGTTGATGCAGGGCAGGACACACACACAGGTCCAGCCTACCACTACTGCAAGACAAGACGCGAAGCAGCTGCAGTGCGCAGGGACGGATCAATGGTCCCGTCCGATATGCGGGACGAAGATGCAGGACAGCACGATTGCTGCGTCCGAAGTCAAGCGAAAAGAGGGTGTGTAAAGAGCGGCACAAACGAGGGAACGAAACGAAAAAGTCTATTCTGAGGGTGTGTGGACCGCAGAGGTCTCACTCAAGTGTCATGGCCCCAGACGAAGGGAAGAGAAACCACGAAGGAGAATTGGAAGAAGTGAAGTGGATTTGGGGAGAACGAACACAAGCTGTGGATTGGCTGGGGACCCACCCCCAATTTCGCTTGAGATTAAGGTATCTTCGTACCCGCATTACCCCAAGGGGGACTAGAGCTGTCAGAGTGGCAGGGGTATTTTCCCGTCATCTGCATCACCAAGCTTTAGAATTCATAAGCTTCTGAGAATAATAAGCCTTTGAGTTGATTTTCCTCTCAGCCACGATGAGCAGCTACCGGTGATGGGAATGATCATCGACGGCAGATATATCTTTTCAAGCGTTGCGGTATATCTGTAGCCGGGTATTATGGACTGTGCGTTGATACTCAATGCTGCCCGTGCGGTCTTCACTCAATCCGGATGTCAGCATCAGGAGAAACTGGCAAGAACAGAAGACAGTGATTCCATCAGGCGCTCAAACTCTTTTCTTGATGCCCAATGGCTCTGATTCGATAAACAAACTTAAAAGCTGTTGAGAACTGGAGCTGGCCAAAGCTCCTAAAGCTTCGAGCCTGGATCCTGAGCTGTCAACTGGGAGCTTGTAGCTGTCATTCAATACTGATAGCTCAGACATTGAGCGGTGGGGCAGCTTCTCCAAACTATCGGCTTCATCCCCTACTAGTTGCTAGTTGCTTGACTATGGGAAGAATTGCGCGAAGCTATCGAGATCAAACGTCGGAGCAAACAAGGCGCGTCTTCACCAGCAATGATGGAACTGTTTTGCGCACTGACGGTGGCTTGGCCGAGGATTTGAAGAAACGGTCAAGGACATTGGCCTGGTTTTAAAATCCGGGTTCATGGATGGTCCTTTGGCTGAGCCTTATCCCTGATCACTTCGCCCTCTTGAAGACGCCAACCTGAGAATGCTTGAAGAGTCCATATCCAAAACGGCAAGACCAAAACAACGGTATCACCGAATTTGGATGCTGATAACTTTTCGATAAGGGACCCCTCACTTGCAAGTTCCGGCCAAGAGTTGGAGATGCGGCTGGTGTGGGGCCCCGCCTCGGTTCACGCTAGCAGTTACTGAAGAAGTGGGTCAAGCACGTTGTTTCAAGATCTTTTGAGGACCGGCATGTTCCCATTGGCTGACAGAATTCCAGGATTTGGGAGCTCTGTCGGTGGAGACAAATTAAACTCCCGTTCTGGCCCTTGCTTTCAACAACCAACAATTGTCGCTTTCCATCACGTCGGCGATGATTGAAGTCTCACCGACATGATCATGATATTTTTATTTCCTTCCCCAATTTGGAGATGGAAGTCTGCACGGACATGACTTGTATGTCATTCCTGCAAGGGCGGTATGATTCTTCCACATCACCTGCACGGCCAATATACAGAAGCGCCTTGCTGTACGGATGAATGAATCGAGTGGACGAGGGAGCGCGATGCATCGGTTGCCAGCCGCACGGAGCGCAAAGAGGAGGGGACCGACTATATTTGGTATGTTGGGAGTGGTAAGATATTCCGAGCGATTGCTTGCAGCCGCCAGACACGGACGGCCAGACACACGGCCCAGATCTGGGCACAACCAGACATCGACATCTCTTGGAGCTGGGTGCGGTGTGCCTCGTTCACTCGCCCGATTACCGAGCCTCGTCGTCATCGACAAGACAACGAAAGCGCTCAGGCCGTCTTGCAGCACGACATTCTCTTGTATGTCCAATTAACATGGCATCTCTTCTCCCTTAAACAATCAGCCGTTTGCTTTTATTCAATGTCTAGCATAACAAGCGCTGAATGTAACTGCCGCGTGCCGTCCCGGTAGTTGATGTCTGGCTAGCCCATGCTTGGGCGACTTTTTTTTTTCTCCTGGCGAGTTTTGGGGGTTTGGTACCGCATAAGATATCGGGAACTTTATTATTCATGCAACAGTTTTCGAAAACACCCCTTGTTTCTCAATGAGCCACATCTGGTCAAGAACGCAACCCCCTTTTACATTGCCGAGCTAGATGTGTACATGCCACATCGCCAAACTTCGATACTCAGCTTCTTCCCAAAGTTCGGTTCCGAGTTCAGTTGTTCCACGGCCGCTCCGGCCAAGGTTCTTCTGGATGGGGTTGTGTTTTGTATTCCCAGTGCAACGTGGGGAGATTTCCAAAACACGCCTGTGACCGAGAAGTTGTAAAAACAACATAAATAACTTGAAGTAACATCAGAACCACGAATCTGCCACTTCGTTTATACCACCGAACTGGAAGACCTGGCTGCCTCACAACTTTATCGGGTTGAGAGCGGGAAGCTGCTTGAATGTCCGCACGCTTTGGCCCCATTATAAAAAAGGAGCGCCCGTTCGTCGTTTAACGATTTCGACTTTCCCCGGATCTCCAGTTACACAATAAGTTGCAGGGGCCATTTTATCTTGTCATGCCGTATTCCAGCTCGATGGAGAGGTCTTTGACGGCCATTTTAAGCCTAGCCCTCACGAACACCTTTCCAGGCATAGTACTATAAATTCGTACGCCACGTTAACCCGGTAGATCCGGGAAAAGAGCTACAACAAAATCCAGACTCATGCTCAGTCACTGAATCAAAGCACATCGTCAGTTGAACATGCTGGATTTGGTCTGAGTGTAGACCAGTCATCACCGGAATGGGAGAATGCTGTGGCTATTCAGACCGGTCGTAGAACTTTCTCCGAATCTACCGCCTATACATCCCAGCTATACATGATTATTCCTGCTCGCGAGCTTAACTGGCTAGTTCCCTACTCTCTAGTCAATATCCCTCAGGATCAGATATCCCTTTATTATGAGGCTCTGCCCTTTCAAATCCCAACCGCTAACATCGGTTAGCCGGTCATTGCAAAGAGAGACCCAAGAAGGTCGATCAAAATATCGTCCTCACGTAGATGCTCATAGGTGGTTTAAGTGGACTTAAGCTCAACGAGAGCGCAAAACTACATCCGCGGAAACATCAAGAACAGTCACAAGAACAAGCATTGTCAACCCTAGATAAAAATCACATCAAGACGGACTGTTTGACCCACGTTTCTAAATGCTCAATTGAAGACTCAGACTATCTCTCCCAATCTAACCTCTTCTCGATACCACAAACTCCCTCAGGTGCTTATGCCTGTTTCGCCAACAACTGATTACCTCATACATACTCCATAAAGATTTCTCCAACACTCCTCCCGTAATCCTTTCCACAACAAACATCAAGCAATCCTGAAGTAGATTTGTGTAACAAGTAGCAACCTACAAACCAGGATGAAAGGAGCCTACGATGGCCTGATTGATTCAATAAAACTGACAAAAACACGCCTCTCGAAAGAAATAATCAACAGCGAAGCCTCCCGAAAACAAACACAAGACCTTGCCAGCTCCTTTCACCCCCGACTGCTCCTCGAGGCACGAGACACTCCTTCGTCTTCAGCATACAACTCGGACTGCGCAAAAGTGGTAAAAACACCAAAACGTCAGCTTATTTTCATTTCATCATCTTCCCTCCCCTCGCCCAAGCCGCTCTTCTTCTTCCTCTTCCGCCTCTTGCTCCCCTTCTGGCCTCTCATGGACGGGCCATATGTACCAGCCATACCCATACCCCTCATCCGGCTCCAGCAGAGGAGGCGGCGCTAGCAGAGGGGCATGCTCCTTCGGCGGAGGGGCAGGAGGCAAGTGAGGCAAGGGGCGGTTGAGCGTCGGGGACGGGACGGGCTCTCTCAAACGGGGGACAGCAAACTCTGGAGAAAAACTACTAACCAGCGCTCTCGACATCCACGCCAGATCCTCGGCCCTCGTGGCACCATCGCCGGCAACCTCGGCAGCGTCCATCTCGATCGGTCCTCCAGCGGCCGAGTATCTCCCCGCATATTCCTCACCCGCAGTCGTAGCTCCATGAACAGAAGGAGGTGGCAAAGGCGCCGCCATCCCAATTCTGACCTGTCCGCTAGCAACAGAAGAGTACACACTCCCACTACAGCCGTCACTCGGCCCACTGCTCCTGAAACTCTTGATTGTACTAGCCCTCTTCCTCGCAGCATTTCTCATCGGCCATTCACCACCACTCATACCACCCCCGATAACAGGCGCATCGTTGACCTTGTCATAGGCATAACTCGTCTTGTCGCTCTCAGAAGGAGTTTTTCCCAAATCGATATGAGTCACCTCCCTCCCACTAGCGAGCCTCCCCGAAATATTCGACCCCTGATAAGCAGAGCACGAATAATGGCCAGGAGCCGAACTTCCATCGGGGATGTGAAATCGCTTATCGAATCTCGTCAGAGCGTAGGTGTACACGACGACTAATTCGATCAAGAAATTGAAGCAGTAATATGCCGCCTTGCTGTGATACCACGCCGGGTCGTTGACAGGTCGCGGGAAAAAGTTGACCACCGCCCTGAAGATCGCTCCAACAGCCAACAATGTAGCCGTAAACGTCAAGAGCGCGAACTTGGTCCGGAAATGTCCTTGCCCAAACTTATCAATCCTAGTTCTCCTCGGAACAAGTGCCGCCAGTATCACGAGAGGAATTGGCAGGAAAGCGTAAACAGCCAAATAAGTAGCGCAAAATAGCTGTATCCCCCTGCTAACCGTTCTCGTCCTCTGATCTAGAGTAAAGAAACTCTGAACGGTAACGGTGATGACTATGATCAGCACCACGATCACGCTCCCAAACAGTCCCCTAAACAAATAAGTGACCCCCTTGCTCCACCCGAAAAAGGGGTGATAAGCTCTGATAATCCGTTGAGCAAAAACCAAGTTCGTAATGAAGAGAATCAAAACGCCGGCGGCCGTAAAAATCTGGCTCGCTATGCCGACGTTGACGTCCCTTGGTCTCGTAGCCCAGACAATCCTTATGGTGAGCGCCATGATTCTCGCCATGCAGAAACCAAACAACAATACTGAGAACAAAAACTTGTACGATTTTCTCTGGTTCAGTTGGAAGATTGTCATGTTCGTTGCTGCGCCGATCACGAATAGTCCTAGGAAGACCGCGCTGATGGGTATGTCGGGTGTTATGGCCGGTTGTCCACCTAGTTGGGCGCCTGTGGGCGGGTAAGGGGGGCCGCCGTGGACGCGGGACTTTATAACTGTCAGTTTGTGGTATATCATGAAAGGAGGAGAGGAAGAATACATACCGCCCCCGTAGCATCAGGAGCAGCCTGCGTTGTAGACGGGGACGCTGGAGCCGTATAATTCGACATCGTTTCGAGAAGTGACCGTCCCACTCTCACCACTCCTGTTATGATGAGCAAGAAAACGAAACAAACAACCAAGACCAGGAAAGGATCAGAGAAGAGGAAGAAGAAGAAGAGAGGAGGAGAGAATGAATGAAAAACGAGAAAGAGGGTAAAAGGGAAGAGATGAAAAGAAACCTTCAAACCTTTTCCTAGCAAAAATGGTGCCATGGGTCGCCACCCTAATGTATGTATGTAGAGTCTGCGCAGGTGATGATCTGTCTCTGGAACCTAAAAGTCCAAAAATAAACGCTATGCCACCCTTCTCTTGCTCGATCACCGATTAGGTCCGATCTGTTTCCTGTATTAATCCTGTATATAGTTATGATGAGCAGAAATAAAGCAGAAAGATAGGCCGCAGAATCAAGATCAGACGTACACGCACTCTCCCACTCTTCTGCTTCTTCTTGCTTCTGACACCGACACTCCGCAACGAAGAAACAAGACAAAAAGGCAAAGGCAAGTAAAACGGGCAGAAGCTAGAAAACATGCATACAAAGCGCTTATGCAAGAAACTTGATGCAAAGACAAGAAAAAGACGCCCGAGAGGCGCAGAGAGGGAGAGAAAGGCAAAATGCAGGGTCCTCTCTGCGTGCGCTTTGTTGTTAGGAGATCAGGATTTTATAACGGGGGCTGATCAAGTCAAGCAAGAACTTAAGACAAACCTTGATGAGCACCGCGTTCATTTCCCTCTGACATTAACCTCTGCTCGAGCCAACTAAACTCCCGCCAAGTCGAGTACACCATGTTTATCCATCGTCAATCTATCCTCACTCCAGCACAATGCGTCTTACATTGTTTACTCACCCACTACGCCGCTTCTGGGAAGAAGGGCAGCCGAATGCTTAGCTAGAATGTGCCGTTTGTTTATCGATGGTGTTAAGAATGGCTCAGAACCCTCCAGTTGACAGCCGTTGTGCTGCTGAAACTCGCCAAACCTGACGACACTCTAGTCCGAAGAACAACAAGACCAATGTGAGAAATAACCAAAACCATGCCTGCTGAGAGTTAGCTTACCATCAGATTTGCCTAACCGATCCTTAGCCATGTTTATTCAAGATAATTTGAGTTGAATACCGTCATACGCACTAAGTTTAGCTTCGGTCCACGGTCAGGAACCAGATGGAAACAACACGCATGCGTGTTGTTTATCTTGCTTAGGTGGTCAAGGTTAATACCGCTTATCGATGAGCTAGATGCCCCATCCTTCAACACGCAAGTTTTCCTGGGTCAAGCTATGTTAGCTTAAGCATAAAGGGGACAGTTGAAATTCGGGTATGCTATCAAAGTAAAAGTAGTTCAATCGAAAGTTAGCAAGCAAACCTGAATAGCAATCCGAAAGCAGACAATCACTAATGTTCATTTTTTTTATACTCAACCAAACACCCAACACTGAATCAACAACAACCAAAAACCTGGTTAAAAGAAAGAATGCCCATTTCGCTCACTCGGCCTAACTCTAATCTCATTTCTAAGCGCTTGAACGAGATGTTGGGTATTGACATGAAGATTGGACTACACAAAGCCCAGATGTTTTTGACACACCGAAATCACCGGACTGGACTCGAGTGCCTTTTCGCTATTCCTCAACCCTGGGACAGATAAGATCGACAAGTCACCATTTGAAGGCCCATGACAACAATATCCATATGACGTTTGAATTTTTCTCCAAGTTCAGCGGCATGTTGATAACAAGGCGCTGTAGGTGTATCGATAAGCCCTCAATAACAATGGTTAGATTGCTAAACGTGTGACTAAAAGCCAGAGATTAGCCATCCTAATTAGAGGAAGTAATCCGGAGTGCCTGGACACAGTTAGTGAGCTGTTCTTTTTCCCGAGCTGGTGCGCGACGGTCAACTTACGGCGAGAAACCATAGGCTCGCCTGCTCTCGGGCATGGGTCGAATTGGAGGCTAAAGGTCCAGGTTAGCGACGCCGTCATAACGATGCGTAGAGAAACTGGCAACCTACAAAGTGTATTTGAGATGCTCATCGATTTCCATGATGGCAGCTTGGTTGCCACATCTGTAGCAGTAATTGGGAGCTGGAGATTTGTTAGTAACCGAATATATAAAGATCCCTCAGCCGCTGATGTTGCCTACCAGAGAAAATTGTGACAACGTTTCGATCCTGGGACCAGTTATACCCCTCCATTACGAGCTGATGTGCTCGTGCAATAAGGGTCAAGCCGTTGTTGTGGTTGAATGCTTCCGAGATATCTTGTCCAAACGTATATCCCGCACCGCGGGGGGAAATACCCCAGCCGCAACGGTCGTCAGGATCAGACCAGAGAAGATCACACATTGGGCCCTCATGGGGAACCTCCTGAATACGATCCAACGCCCTGATGTTGTCAAGCGTGTCGATGCTGGGAGACAGGCCGCCGTGCAGACAGAAGATTTGGTTGTCGATGAGGGCGGTAAGGGGAAGATAGTCGAAAAGATCTGTGAAGTACTTCCACACGTTGGCGTTGCCATACTTGCGAAGGCACTCGTCGTAGAAACCGTACACCTGCGTAATCTGACGCGACTCATGGTTGCCGCGGAGAATAGTAATCCGCTGGGGGTACCGAATCTTGAGTGCCACAAGCAAGGTGACGGTCTCAACCGAGTAATAACCCCGATCGACATAATCGCCTGTAAATCATCCAAGTTGTCAGACCATCAACATCCTATGCCAGCCGGGGAGTGAGCACGGGGCCATCGATGCCATACCCATAAAGAGATAATTGGTGTCGGGATTGGGGCCGCCGATCTTGAAGAGCTCCATCAAGTCGTGGAACTGGCCGTGGATATCACCGCAGACCGTGACCGGGCATTTCTAGAGTAGAAGATTAGCCTGTGGACCATCGACTGGCTGGACTCCCATCGAGGGGGTGGACCTTGGCGGTTCGGAGGTGTTACATACGACAGGCTGGACGTTGGACTCTTCTTGTAAAACCTCACGAGCCTAGATAGCATCAGAGACATGTCAGCTATATCTGCAAATGGTAAGGCTTGTAGGCGCACGCGACCGACGCTGTCAAACGGGAGACTAGCGACAACATGGTGTGGAGAGACGGATAGGGCGAATGTCGATGGACCAGGCGCGGAGGCGACGATAGAGGCGTGGGCATGAGAGGCGGGCGGGGAGGAATCAACGCACCTTTTCGCAAAGCCTTTGGACATCAACTTCGGCGAGCTGCTTGCAGGCCATCAAGCTCTCGATCCACCCGTCGAGCGTCGGGATGGTGGCGGGTTCCTGGTTAATTGGAGGCAGATCGGTCGGGGCGCGCCCAACATCTTCCATGTTTGTATCCATAATGGCAATTGTTGAGCACTGCTTTTTTGATTATTCGTAAGATCGAGTAGAAGAATGAGATGAGCCTCGGGTCGGAATTCGGATTGTTGTTGTTGTCGTTGACAGTGGGTGGTTCGCGAAGAAGGTGCAATGACGTTAGGTTGTGCCCACAGGCGCAGCGGCGGGCTTGCTCCAAGAGGTGCTTGTCTGGGTCAAAATTGGGCAGGTGGGCGTGCGTCGTCCAAGCAGTGCGCGGGTAGAGAGAGGTCCCTGATTAGAACTGCCCACTTTCCTAGCAACCAAAACAAAAGAAAGAAAAAAAGTATGACCACCGGGGCGTGGCGGGAGTGGAATGTATGATGGCAGAAAGCAGAATATGCTATCGCAAATGGGAAAATGAACCCTGGGTAAAAATCTCGGATGCGACAGCACAGGAATTCGTTGTTTTGAGGGCTGCGGTGCTGCATGCACATAAGGTCGGTAGTCTACAGTAGGTGGGCGGGACAGGAGGGGAAGGGGGGGGAAGCGGTGACTGGCCAGTCGCTGCGCTTTGCTTGCAGTGGCGCTGTGCTGAGCTTGCGTGAAATTGCCTGAGGGCGCTTGCTCCTCTTGTTCAGGTCCAAACTGGCAAGGGGCCCAACGAGGAGTCGAGGACAAAAGGTGGGGTGGGGCCCCGCTTTCCTATCCCTATTTCTGTCACCGCCCTGATCCAGCCCGTCAGCCTTGCATGGATGTAAGATACATGTAAGTTCACATGTATTAGGTATTAATATCCGTATTCATCCTTCATCGACCTGCATGATCATCTTCCCCGGTTCCCTCTATTTACATTACGATCTATTTACATTGTGTATACTATTTTTCTCTGATCTCTTCTTTGATCTCGACGCATTTAATCTCAAGACAGGCCCAGCCCAACTGGATCACTTGAGCCGTTAGCTGTCACCTTCACGTTCTGCCCAACCAGATTACGGAAGTCAAGTCCGACTTCATACAACATGTTCGCATGTTCTTTGGCTTGGTTCATACACTGCGTCCACACCTCGCCTCCATCTTCGGTGCTGCTGAGTTGGCGTGCGAGAATGGCATTGAAGGCATCGACTTCCTCCTTGGCCCACTTGACGCAGGCGCTCATCATCGGGGGCGGAAAGCATGCCTGGAAACAGCTGACCGTATTTCGGATGATGCTAAAGTAGACAAACGAGATTTCCCAAATGTAAAGCGGGAGGTCACCTTGGAAGATGCATTGCCTGGGTTTTAAAGTTAGCCGGTTGGTGGGAAGTTGCCGTCTAGTATCAAGAAAAAGACTCACCTGGACCTCTTTTGAATAATGTCGGTGCGAGCCTCGAGGTAGGCCTCGCGTGCCCGGTCCTCGAAGCCTAAGCGACTCAACCAAGAAACGTTCTGTTTGGTCTTCTTCTGCTGGTTATGGGAGCTGACAAGTTCTCGGACAACCAACGTAGCCAGCTTGGCACATCTCTCCTCAACCTTGAAAGAGATGAAATCTTGAGCCATGGCATTACTCTTAAGTCCCAATGCCAAGCTCTTCATCTTCTCAATCTTGGAAACAGCTTCTTCAATTTGTTGCAAAGCAATATCGATGTCCAGCTCATCCATCTGACTCTCCACCCAGCGGAGATTCTGTTGCTTGCCATCCACCTCAATAAACATGTCCTTGATATCAGACAGAGTCTCAAGAAGCTCTGTCTTTTGAAGGAGACCAGGGTCGCGTGACGCAAAATAGTTGATAGTTTCCTTAGCCTTGTTCGTAGCCTCTCGTTCGGACTGCAAGTTTCTGCGGAGCTCTTCCACGGTTTTGCGAATGTTGAGAATCAGAGACATCTTTTCGGAATCACCTTGCTTCTCCGTCCTATAGATAAAGGACTCGTTCTGTCCACCACCACGTACCATAATAGCGTCGGCGAGCTTGCTTCTACCGCTGGATGAATCTCCAGTGCCGGCCATGTCGACAACTTCAACATCGAGTAAATGCCAGCATCGATCGGCAACAAGCTTTGTCATTGGGCCACGGCCATCAGCAGCGCCAGGCACGTCCATTTTCCGCTTCTTACGCGAGGCGATCAAGAGATGGTCGTTCAAGAGAAATATCTGCATGGATCGTCGGGACTTGTAGGTGGCATTATCCAGCTCAACCCACGGACCTGCGTTCTGAACAACATGGCGACCAGGAAGGTTAGGGAGGAACTTCTGAGAGCCTTCAACACTTTTATAGAGAGCTTGCATCTGAGAACTCCAAAGCGCAGTGCGGTCCGCAACTGAACTTCGCTTATCCCTCTTGCTCAGTCCGGAGGGAATGTCGTTGTTGAACTGCACATTTTCGGTATTGTTGGAAGTACTGCGAAGGGAGGTGGTGTTGGTCTTGAGGTCCGACATGAGGTTCTTCAGGGTGCGCATCTCGCCCTTGAGCTTCTCTGCTTCCTTGCTAATCTTGATAAACTGCGTCCGGTTTTGGTAGACATTTTGCTGCAAGTCGGTAGCAGCTCGGCTCTTGAGGCCCCTCAGAGCCATCTCATACTCTCGAATCTCATCTTCCGTCGCTTCGCTGAGGATTTCGGCGACATACTGTTCAGCAACAAGGCCTGGGTCGCGGAGTGCTCTGACGTCTAGCTCCGGTGCTGCCCCAACCTTGCGAGCGCTCTCGCCCCCTCTGGAGGGAGGCGCACGACGTTCCTGAGCCTGGGCTTGGACATATTGATCGAGGCTTGGAAGGGCCGGCATGGGGTTGGCAGTCGGGTCAAAATCCGCGGGAATGTTATTGAAGCGGGTTGAGTACCGTCGCTTGACAAGATCTGATGTCTGCATCAAGGTGATACTGGTCAATCACTGAATCAATGGGATTGAAGAAAGGCATGTAATCCTCACCTTTCCACTGCTCTGGGGCGGGGGTCGTGGTCGAGGACGGGGTGCCTCCTCTGCAATTGAGCGCCCTCCCGACTTCTGGGAACTCGCATCATCCTGCAGAATAGGTCCTGAAATTTTAATGGGCGCTCGATTCTTTCTCTTTCCGCCGCTCCGCAGCGATATCTTGGATCGTTCTTCGGACATTGTGACAGACTGCTAGCGTGCACAGCACAACAAAAACAGTCAGGAAGAAAAGGGAAACAACCAGTCCAGAGTCCCTTTCAAAGACCTCAACGTGCTGTCGAGGACGGCTTGCACGGGCGTGCAAAAAGGGTCGCCGCGTACAGTGCCAGTCGAGTGCGGGGACACAGAATGGTTGTCCTGTCAATCGGCTTGTTGATAGCTTCACAGCGAGCAGGTACCGCCTGCTGCAGTTGCGACGACGTTCCCCTGTTTCGCGTAGTGGAGGCACAGCGAAGCCAGCCGCTTGATCCGTGCACGCCCACACAGCGCCCTGGCTGGCCAGCCCCGCTAGCGTCATCGAGACTTGGCACGTTAAACTCGGCCGGCAACGGGTCTGGTTTCCAAGGAAAAAATTACCTTGAGGAGCACTTCAGCTGCTGCAATCCATTCATTCGATCGACCCCCCATCCGCCATCCACCCGCCGCTAACACAACTAGCAACAGCTGCTCCCCCACAACACCAACCCTCAGATACAAAAATAGCCATGGAGTCACCACGACCTGTTGTACTTGCGACCGTCGCAGCCGTAGCCACTGGTGTTCTTGGTGCGTATAGTTGCCCCACGATCAGTTTCATGTCCAGCATGGTTGACTCTCAATCATCTCAACAGCCTATGCCGTCTACTTCGATTACCGCAGGCGCAACAGCGCCGAGTTCCGCAGAGAGCTCCGCCGCGAGGAGAGGCGACAAGCCCGCAGTGCGAAGGAGCAGGCCGTTGCTGACGCTAGGGCCCAGAAGTTGGCTCTTTACCAGGCTGTAGACGATGCGAAGGCGGAGGGTTTCCCTACCAGCAGCGATGATAAGGAGGCATACTTCCTCGAGCAGGTTCAGGCTGGCGAGATGCTCGGCCCAGATCGTACGTTTCGATATTTCGCGTCTGAAGAAAGGAGGGCTTGGATCGCTAACATAAGTCTTACCCATAATCCAGCTACCAAGACACTTGAAGCCGCGCTTGCCTTCTACAAGGCTCTCAAGGTTTACCCTACTCCCGGAGACCTCATTAACATCTACGACAAGACTGTCTCCAAGGTGAGCAGCCCTTGCGCCGTTTTTGGCACTAATACATTTTACTCATACGTTCATGTACACAGCCAATTCTCGACCTCCTCGCCGAGATGATCGCATACGACGGAAGCATCAGAACCAGCTACACCCAACCTCCTCCCGGCGGTGTCGACATCAACGAGCTCATGCGCGAGATGGGCGCCGAAATGGGAGAGATGGGTGACCTTAGTGATATCAGCGACCTCGGTGCCACTCCCGGCGTTCCCCTCGACTAAATAAATATCCCGGTTCAGATTAAAAATAAGCTTGAACTCCCCTCACCTTGGTCGACCACCGAAATGTTGGAAACGAATATGGCACGTCATTGGGCGAACTGCGCGAAAACCCCAGTTCAAGCAGGATCTGCAGTGTAAGATTTAGAGGGCGGGAAAAGGCGAGCTGGTCGGCCAAAAAGGGGCGAGTCTGACGGTCGAGCAGGAAGAGACTAAGAGTAAAGAGTAACAGAATAAGCTGAGGAATTTGGAGCCCGGCGGACAAATACTCCAAAGAATACGCACATATATGCGCTCCCGTGGGTAAATTATCTTGGAAATAGATTTTTTAATCCAACGGAGCGTTACTACATCCGAGATATGGCCCTCTCCAGAGGAAACATACCACCTCCCTCTGGCTGTTTGCGGTCTTGTAACAATATTTCTGCACCAAGTCTCCTCTTTTTATGAGCGAAGAGATGTATCCACATCAGAGCCGCTGTTTTCTTTGATAATGGTGAAGAGCAGTAGGAGCAAGGGAAGAGTAGGATTTGTAAACATGTACATTTTAGATAACTATGTAGGACGATAATGGGTAGCCCTTCTGGGTGACCCGTTCCAGACGGCTTAGAAAGCCATATCAAAACACTATAACAACCTTTCCCACGAAAATTTGTTAAAACAGAAACTCACCTATTGCGTCACATGCTTATACAAAATGCATCAAAGATCAGATTACAGTTTTACACGTAAATGCTCCTTTTAACCTGAGACCTTCTTCGTGCTCCCTATTAGAAAGACGAACACAGTATAATTGACTTATTCAAGCTTAGAGAGACCTTTTGAGTCTTCTAAAGCCAATAGTGAGATCTGCTCCAAGCAATGGACATTGAAAAGGCGCTTTCAACCTTACTATACTGGGCCAAGTTCCTTGTTTATCTCTGAAAAAAAATAGATGTCCCCCATCCATCTTGAATCCCTGTATATTTGTAACCCCTTTTTCGATAAATAAAGAAACGAAGCATTTGATTTAATAACCACACTGTCCCGTCTGAAACTTTACAAACCAGACCCACTCCCTTTTTATGAAACCTCAACAATAGGCTTCCCCTTCCTATCAACCCTTTGATCCCGAGGATCAAACCCTCCCTTACCCCATGTAGCCCACTCGGGAGTCTCAGGCCCCATATAATCTTCGGGAGTAAAATCCCCATCAGGGCCCTTTTCTTCCAACAGAGTAAAGAATTTCTCATAATCAATAATCGTATGCCACTTCCCGTTCACATTGAACCGATCGCTAGCCAGCAAAATACAGCAGCTGTGTGCATGCTCGGCTGCGATACCATACTTCAACCCGCGCTTCACTAAGGCCTTCTCAAGAGCAACAACAAAGTCCTGTACTTCAGGGTAAAAGGGCACATTAGACATTGTCAGTCCTGCACTGCTTGAGGTGGAAGTACCGCAATATGTCACACCCTTGATTTCCACAAAGCATGGAAGACCGCGCTCGACTAGGTCTGCGTAGCCTTCTGCTTCGTCTTCTAGGTTGAATCCCTTGACGAGTGTAAGACGGAATACGGTACGCTGGCGGAATCTGCGCTCCCGCAAAATGTCCAGACATTTCTGGAAGCGTTCCCAGAAGTCTCTGTGAAGGGGGCGATCGATACGACGGAGGGATTCCTTGTTTGAAGCATCGATGCTGACGTAGAGCTGGGTAACGTGCTGCAAAGCCGCGAGTTGGTCTGGATGCTGAGCGTTGCAGACCAGAAACGAGGAAATGCGCTCCCTGTGCAGCATGCCCAGGAACTCGTTGATATAAGGGTAGAAAATTGGTTCTCCGACAAGAGACAATGCGCAGTGCCTGATTCTCATGGCTTCAGCAAAGCGTTCAGAACGGACACCTGGGACGCCACGCATCATCTTGATCTTTTTGTAGTGATTCTCCTTGACGCCATTGAAGATGAGGTCTGGCGGATCGACGACCCATCGCCAGGATGTGCCGACTGGGTTGGTGCCGTGACGCCAGCAGAAGACGCATTTATTGGAGCAGGAGAGAGAAGGGGTGGTTTCCATGCATTGATGCGAGTTAATGCCGTAGAAGGAATACTTATAGCAAGAACCGCGCCCGCGAAGGGCGGATTTGGTCCAGCGGCAGATCTTGACGCCGGAGTGAGAGCCAACAATGGAATAACCTTGCTTGGTGAGCGAGTTGTATGTTGGGGAGTTCTTAGGCACCATTTCCTTGACGACAGCGGCGGCTGCGGCCTTCTTTTTTGGTTTGCCTTCGGTGGTGAAGTCAACAGCTATTGGTGCTGAGGACTTCTTGCCACCATCTGGCCGAGAGGAGGCGATGATACGACCAATGTCCTCAACGTCCTCAATGCTTCCAGAGCTCTTCTGTTTCGTTCCATTCGACTCGGCTCCCTCTTCAAAGACAATATCGCCATCGTCATCGTCGATTTCCTCGTCATCACTTTCTATCGGATTGCCGGAACCAGGTACGCCCTCGCCCAAACTGCCGGTCTCCTCGATGTGGTGCAAAACCTCCAACAATCCGCTCTGCCACTCAGCCATTCTCTCCTTGCCATCGGTCTTCCAGTCGCCCATACCAAGAGGGTATGCCCGTTTCCTGCCGCTCAGCTTCGCCATCCACTTGTCGACCTCCTTAGCTTGGAAGCAGAAACCTTCCTCCTCGGTGGGCCATCCTTCCCTATCACCAAAACCAAACACAGAGTAGCCAAGGATAGGGGACAATGGGGAGGTATCGATGCGGAAGTCGTGATGCGTCTCTTGGAGGTGTTCAAGGAAGTTGTCGTTAATACTGTCGATATTGTAGCTAGGTACTAATAGCAGGTAGAAATAGTGGATTGATTCGCCTTCGGTCTTCGGAGGGGTGATGAAGTACTCGTCGTAGTCAACCTCGGCTAGATCCAAGACCTTGGGGGTTAGATATGTTGAAGCTGTCTCCTTGGACTTCAGCGAGTCCTCTAGTGACTGCGCAAACTGCTTCGCGATCTTCTCTGTACTTCCCGTCAGGCAGGTGAAGAACATCAGGACCTGGATTTTGCGGGCCTCCTTCGTTGCCTCTGCGCCGGCCCGCGGCTTCTTGGCAATGTCGCCCTTTATCCTTCGTGGCCCCGACTTCTTCTTTGCGCTTTTCTCATCCCCTGAGCTTTCTGAGTGTTGCTTCAGGGGCCTCTCTTCCGTAGGTATAATCTTCTCGGATCTGGCGACCTTATCGTCATCTTGCGGTTTCTCTTCGTATAGTTTTGGCAATGCTAGCAACTTCTGTGGCTCTTCGGTATAGTGGAGGTAGATTCGCAATACACTCAAAACGAAAAGAGTAGAAAGGATGATTGGGATGCGATGTTCATGCCATAGTTCCACGGCGTCTGCATTTGAATGTTTGGTTAGTTTAAATTGCTGCATATACTGGAGAAACCCAGAAGTTGTGTCCCAATAAAAAAAAAAAAAAAAAAAAAAAATTGCAAACCTACAATCAGTGACCCGCACCATGATGGAGAGGCTCACGCCCCAATCATCGAGATTCATCTGCTAATCGATGTGTTCCCCTGCGGGGTCCTTGACTCGGCGTATACCTAGGTGAGTATGTGGACTTGGAGTTTGTCACTTTGTCGCAAAAGTTTTGATGGATCTGTGTTTCGTTCCCCGCGATCTTGCTGAGCCTGCTGCCAAAGAGAACTTGCCCCGCACTAAGTGGAGTCACAGCTTATCATTAATGCTGACCCTGCAAGATGACCCCAGACCATTTGGACTGCCGAGACACCACTCGATACCGTACATGTTGTGTGAAGGTACCTGGAAACTAAAGAAGCGTTTTGAAACATCTCTGTATTGTTCACAGGAAACAGCCGTCTACTAATCCAAATATATGGGTATTATACGAATGATCAAGCAACACCTCAATGTTCCTCCTCCACAACCAAATCCTGCAACACATCCTCATCGTCCTTGTACAGCTGATTCGCTCTTGCTTCCCTAAGACTAGCAACCTCATCATCAGCCAGGGACAGGCTGATTGAGCGGGTATCATTAACTCCCCCATCGGCATCCTCTTTTGGGTTCTCATCCTTGGCCCCAATAATCACGTTGCCAGCAACAAGCATAGCGGCACCGAGCCACCATAGTGGTGGAAGGGCTTCGGAGAAGATAACAAATCCAAGGATGGCCGTGATAAAAAAATTGAACGATGTGTTCATAATGGAGACCTGAGTGGTTGAGTTGCCTTTTGCGAGGGCCTTTGTGAAAAGCGTCCACATCTGCATATCTGGGTTAGGAGGGGGTTTGAAGGTTATGTTGTAACAGCCATGCAACGCTCAGAAGTGCACTTACCACACCGTTGAAGACAAGATTTAGTCCGAAAAACATCTATCATTTCCAATGTCAGCCTTCAACTCATTCTCATGAATTTCGGCATTACTCGGAGACCTACACCACGGACGACAACCTCTACCACCTTCTCGGCCTTTTCCAATCCGAGCAACCTCGCAATTCCCAGCGACAACGTAGCAGTCAACTCAGTTGTGGTTCTAATCACCAAATTAACACCAGGTTAATTCTCAAGTTGAAAGCTTTACGCGGGTAACTGGAAACACAAAACATACAGCTTGGCAAAAACACCGTTGAAAGCAGCACACCCTCCACTCGCGAGCGCAAGAACGATCCATTGATTTCTTTGAGCCCAGCTCTTCGCAACCACAGGTGGTTCATCACCTGGCAGCCGCACCCGCTCTTGATCATCGGGCAAAACACTCATCTTCTCATCACCCGCTTTAGCCGTCGATGCTGGTGTGGCGACGGCCCGTTTCGGTGGACGTCCTCTCTTTTTAGGGGTCGCTGCCGTCGGACTTGGAGTGACGAAAGCTGATGAAGAGGTGGCTTTTGTTGCTGTTGAAGACGAATTGGTTGTGGCAGGCTCAGTAGAAGCATGGCGCTTGGCCTGACCTCTTGTTGTTGGCATTGTAGTGTAATCTATGTGTTGCCGTAGAGGCTTCCGTAAGTTCCGTTTTCTGAGAGGTCGGTCACGCTTCGCCTGGTCGCGGCATCCGCCAAGTTCCAACGACACTTCAGCGCACGGACCCAAATTTTGTCCTTCATTCCTGATGCCCCGTGGCGAACAGAGTGATGGAAGACTAGCCGTAAGTACCAATTCCCACCACTAACACTGTAAAATCGCATCTACCGCGCCATACTTAAAGCACAATATTGCCCTTCAAAAAATGCAGGAAGATTTCAAAATAAGAGAGAATAAAAAAAGATTGTCAGGAATATTATAATGGAACAAATCCAAGTTAATGTGTGGGAAATGGTGAAAATGTGATGGTGTTACTAGTACTGGGAGGTTGCTATCTGCAGTCTTTGTTATTTTATTGGCCGCGTGCCCGCGTGGCAGCTGCTGGATCGCGAGGTCAACTCTTGACGATACATACTTTCATGCCCTTGGTATATTGCCACGATTCTGCCTTTCCTTTTCCTTCTTTCGTTTCCTCTTGCTCTGCCTTGATATATCCCGACAAATGGCAAGAATGCCGCACTCTAGCTTAGACGCGCAATTTAGCCCTACGTGATGATGGTAGTTTCGTGTCTCTGAGCGTTGTGGTCCCACCACAAGATGAAGAGCACGCACGATATTTTAATAGAAAACGACAACGGATTAAGATCTGCCATAAACTGAGCTGCCGCTAAACTTGCCCAAACCGCAGCTAGCCAGACGTGGGCAAACATGGATGACCGAGAATTCTACGAGTGGGCTGGCTCTCCTTGTCAGAGGACGGAGTTCGCACCGAAGCGCTGCGCGGCCATCCATATACCGGTCCTAGCACATAGCTATGCGCTCTCGTCGTGGGATAGTCGGGAACGCAATCGGCTCGAGGAAACATATGGAAACTTGTCGACGTGGGGAGGCCAAGCATCCAGAAGAGCAGTCTCGGTCCAGAGAAGAGGCATGGCAAGATAGCTGAGAATAGTGTGGAGGATTTCTAAAAGATATACGATCTGGCCCTCCATTTTCTATACTAGAATATTGTGAAGCGTGGGTCCTTCGCAGGCCAAGCTCTGGGTGCCTTCTGGAGGTGGTTGAGGGTGCCGAAAAGAACGGGTTGGGGCTAGCCAGAATTAGCATCCTGGATGGAGGTCTGGATTCCAGGTTCACTTGGCTCCAGCATTGCCAAGCCTCTTGTTCCCCAAGCAAGGGTTAGGGATCAACTACTCAACAAATCTTTTCCAGAAAAATTCGGGGTTAGGGACAGGTCTTGGCCGTTAAATCCACCCGGACCAAGCAACAAATTCATTTCCAAAAAGCAGATCGAATAATAATAAGCCAATTGATTTTCACGAATTGTTTACCAAGTTGGATCCTAGCCGGGTTTTCGCAGCACCCCGTCCGGGCCTTCAAGGTTGTGCCGAATCCCGAAATGGCCGGCCTGCGGACTCCCGGTCCCAGGTCGTCGTTTCGTTGCAACTAAAAGCTGCACGTGTCATCGAAATTGTCAGTGAAAACAGTAGCGGGGGATTGCTCGGAACAGCGGCTCTGATAAGTTGTGATAAAGTTGCCCACGAACGAGTACCCCTCATTGCCTGATTGGGCCAGATTAGGATGTCGCGTTGATCGGGGTCAGATTGAATTCCCCGATAAGATGTGGTGACGAAATCCCCCTAGATAGACAACCGAACAAGCAGTCTACCCTACTGCACACGGCTGCATGCAGGGAACACAAGACAGCCCACCAGACAGCCCGCCTCTCCCACTCACCTTCCAGCTCATCCGAAGATGAGAGACATCCTTTTCTGCCTGCATTGGTGCCGTACCGCACTGGGCAGGAGGGGGACTTTGTCAAGACCCAGGCTGACAGAACAAAGAGGGGAGGAAAGAGACACAGCCCACCTCGCCATACCTCGCCTCTATGTTTGGACCCTCAAGGTAAAACGCCTTTGTCCGTTGGTAGGCAATCTGGGTCGGTTTAAGAACAACACCCGGCTCCCTACGAGTCATTGATCTAGAAACATCATCGAAAAACTCATACCAATGCAACACATTAAAAAAAACCTTGGTCTGTCAGGGGACCTCGTTTGTAATACTTTGGATCCACAGTGTCCATCATATCCCGGAAATAACCGCCCAGGAACCAGACGCTGGGAAAGGCCGGTCAGTGCTTCAAGAGTCTTCTTGGGGGTCTTGAGTTCCAGTGCTTGGGAAGTTCCTTGGGAGTACCCGCGCCGCCCGCAGATGTCAGCCAACACTAGAGGTATTAGTTGAGCCCCACCAACCAGTTGCAACTATACTTGGTAGCGTATCCTACCTGTTCTCGGTTTCTCAATAGACAGCCCAGCCATCGCCTACCTCCATCGCCCTTAGGGCCGGTCCGATTCCAGTTGTTGCCTTTCGACCCTGCACCACATTTTGGTTTCCACGGACCTGCACCTGTCACTCCCGTCATTATCGTCCTTTCCGTCGCGCAGGCGCATTCCAGATTAGCTACAGAAACATCAGTCTTATCCGGCATTCTGGCGTGTTACGGCAAATAAAGCAATATGGCAACCAGTAGTCCCCAAGAAGAGCCGGAAGGGCGACTGGGACATGGACAGGAGACGGCGGGAATCCAGCAACGAGGTAATTACACCGCAGGAGAACCCCCACACACCGTCAATTGCTAACATTTGCAGAGTCTGAAGTCGGACTCCAGATCCCATCGTCGCCGGCCGTCCGATTCAAATCAACCATCGAAGAAATTACCCCTGACAGCGCATCATCATGTCCCCAGCAGCAGGAGCAACAGCCCGTTGTCTCACTTGGAGACCCGGCCGAGGTCAGCCCCGAAGAGCTGCGAGACCTTTCAGACAGATTGAAAGCCTGTCCGCTACAGGAACGAAGAATGAACATATTTTCGTACGACCCAATTTCACTGCCAGCTTCGAGGGTATGTTACTATAAATCCGACGCCTGGAGACAAGGATCTTTCAAAAAGAAGGGTCCTTCTCTTTGTTTGTCCCAGCCTGTGGGATTTGATTCACATCCCCACTTTCGTGCTTTCAGCTCACCGCGACGACACTCGAACACTACTGTTCACCTTTTACATGGCGCAATTTCCGGCTGACAATCTAAACCTCAGACTGCCTCCCGCGATGATGACTCCCGCGAACCGAGCCGTGAACAAACACGAAGCTCTGCAGGCCACGGCTCGCCTCACCTGAACGCAAGTACCGTCGCGAAAACCCCAGAGATGCATACGCCGCCTCTTACCCCGGCCGGGACAGAGAGCACCGAAGGGGGATTGAAACGAGAACAGCCCAGACACCCAGAGCAACAACGACGCACTCCAGATATCATCACACCACAAGATTCCCTCCACGAGTCCGATTCTCCGAATTCAGCTCGTCTATCTATCCCCCAACCCACCTCGATAACGATATCCTCAGAACGAGAGCGTGCATCTCGTAGACCGGCTACCTCGGAAGGGAGGGACAACACGCATCTTACACTTGGTGACCATCGTAGGGGCCTTTTTTCTATTGGTGCGCCGAGTGGCTCCAATTCACCTGCGAGCTCGGTCTCGCCATCTCGAGATACCAGCCCATCCAGAACGGCAGTTGCTTCACAATTCTATACCCGACAGGTTTTGCCAGGTGGTGATGCAAATGACCCCTATTCGGCAAACAGACGACAGCCACAACCTAGCAAACCCAGTTCGGTAGAACCTCGTTTCATGTTTGCCAAGAAGAAGAACAAGGGGACTTATTCACCGAGCTCATCTCAGCTCAGTCTCCCAAGATTATCGGGAGACAAACGATTAGCTACAGATGAAGGCATTGTGCATAACAGAAACAGTTCAATGGTGGATCTGAAGCGATTCTTCAAGTTAGGAAGCAAGGCCAAGCGAACAGCATCACCAGCACCATCCATAAAGTCCGGCACCAAGACACCCCCACCGGCTTCGAAGTCAACAGCAGTGCCATTTGGCGACGATCATGGTCTTAGTTCCAAGTATGGAAAGCTCGGAAAGGTTTTAGGCGCTGGCGCAGGAGGGTCTGTGAGGTTGATGAAACGTGCCGAGGACGCCACAGTCTTTGCTGTTAAGGAATTCCGTCCTCGACACTCTTATGAGACTGAGCGCGAATATGTAAAGAAGCTCACGGCAGAGTACTGCATGGGATCTACTCTGCATCACGGCAACATCATCGAAACTTTGGATATCGTTCAGGAGAAGGGCAGGTGGTATGAGGTGATGGAGTACGCTCCATATGACCTCTTTGCCATTGTCATGACGGGGAAAATGAGCAAGGAGGAGGTCACTTGCTGCTTTTTACAGATCTTGAGCGGTGTCACTTACCTTCACAGCCTGGGCCTGGCACACCGGGATCTCAAACTCGACAACGTTGTGGTCAGCGAGCATGGAATTATGAAGATTATCGACTTTGGTTCTGCCCATGTTTTCAAATATCCTTTTGAGACTGGCACTGTTCTTGCTTCTGGTAAGCCCTTTGCCCGTTTTGGCTAGCAGCTGGTGTTAACATGTCATATAGGAATTGTTGGCTCAGATCCATATCTTGCGCCCGAAGTTTATGACGAAAAGAAATACGATCCAACGGCGGTAGATATTTGGTCACTGGCAATTATTTATTGTTGCATGACATTGAGACGATTCCCGTGGAAATTGCCCCGCATGACCGACACCTCGTACAAGTTATTTGCCTCCGAGCCGACGCCAGGTCACGACCCGAAGAGACTTGTTTTGCCTCCATCTGCTTCGACAAGTGCTCTCAGCGTAACCCCAGCGAGAGATTTTGAGACGCAAAATATCCCCGATGCAAAGAGCTCGGCAAGCACTGTTGGTCATGATGGGGGTGGTGGTAGTGGTAATGGTGGTGGCGGCGGCGGTGAGAAGAAGGAAGTTATCCGGGGCCCATGGCGAATTCTCAGACTGCTTCCCAGGGATTCTAGGCACGTAATCTCGAGGATGCTTGACTTGGACCCCAAGGCGAGAGCTACTATGGATGAGATTTTGGACGACCCGTGGGTGGCCAATACTGTTATTTGCAGACAGATGGGACCGGGCCATGTGGTGAACGCTGAGGACCATACGCATGTTCTTGAGCCTCCTTCTCCTCCAGCTCCCAAATAAGGCCGAGGTGGATAGGATTTGGGATTCCACTTTTTCTCTATCTGCGGCGGAGATGGGTCGTGTAGGATATAAGTTTGTTGGGAGTAGGTCGAACAACGCAGCGCAATATTTTCTTTCTCCTCAAGGGTGCTGAGAGAGAATTGGTTCGCATCCTAAGGGGTACAGAGTAAGATTTGGCTTAGTTTGCTTGTGGAGGACATGAGCGTGTTTTGTTTTTGTTTTTCTCTGCGTTCTGTATTTCTTGCTTGGCTTTACCCTTTTTTGATTCTCTCAGTGGATGGTATCATAATTCTGGGGGCTCTCAACAGGATGGCAGAATTCAGATACAAAAATTCGTGATGGGAAGGGGCAAGAAAGACGGGTGGAACGGTAAACTTCGGGTTGGTTGCATTCATCATGGAGACTAGAGGGGATCATGGGATTCTATACATACACACAGACACACAAATACTTACACACTTACAATACTAGATAAACTCACGTGGCGGTATGGAGAGTAAAAAGCTATGACGGGTTTCCACTCCTTGAAGGGGTTGTAATAGATGGTTTGTTGGAGGGTTTTACTGTCAACTTGAGCTATGCTGTTTTCCTCTTCGTTAAATGTTATGCAAATTTCCTTCTTATTAGTTTGAGATCAATTTGTTTTTCTGGAATTGTTTACTCCTCTCAACCACAGCCTTCGATGACGTTACAGCCCAGTCACTAACACGCACGAGAGTGCAACGGTGATATTCCCGGACGGCCGGCCCCTCCGCCTCAAAAGAATCTATCCACATCTTGTCCGGGCCAACCGTAGCCAATCAAATTGACTCTCAACTTCCGGATTGGGGGTCTCGGCTTGAGAGAAACGCCGCGTTCCGGGTAGCTCGAGCAAGAGAGAGTGCATTTGGACAGGGGACCCAGACCAAATTTTTTTGGAGGCAGCGGGGCGGCACCCGGGCGACCAGTCAATTCTAGATGTCTTTGGAAGCTCTGCTCTTCGGGTGATCCGCTTTTTTTGAAGGAAAGCCGAGACGAGAGCTCCTCCTGCTTGTTGATTTTAAACTTGAAAGCTTTCCTCTCGGATTCTTTTCTCTTCTCGACCTTCCTGTCGTCGTTACTTTTACCAATTCTGCACGAACACATTATTTCTTGTTTCAGTACAAGTTCTTCCTCTCAATCAGACACAATGGTACGCTCAACCCATACTAGCAAGAGGGCTGGAATTTTGTAATTGGAACAGAGAGCTGATGTTGGAAATGATGAACCACAGGCCACCACCCTCCGCTCCATCAAGTCCCTCGTTCCCCTCCTTGACCGCGTGCTCGTGCAGCGCGTCAAGGCCGAGGCCAAGACCGCCAGCGGTATCTTCCTCCCCGAGTCGAGCGTCAAGGAGCTGAACGAGGCCAAGGTTCTCGCTGTTGGACCCGGTGGATTGGATAAAGATGGCAAGAGGACGCCCATGGGTGTTAATGCTGGTGATCGGGTTTTGATTCCTCAGGTATGTTCTTCTCTCCTCCTCCTGGGGATAGGATTACAATGTGTTGTTTGAGAGGGGTGTAATGGGTGCAAACTGGGAAATGGAATAGATGGCTGACGAGAATGAAAACAGTATGGTGGCTCCCCCGTCAAGGTTGGCGATGAGGAGTATCACCTCTTCAGGGACAGCGAGTGAGTGCTTTTCTTTTAAAAAGCGAGTGTACATTTGTATGGGACGGGCAGCGCTGACAGTTTAAATAGGATTCTGGCCAAGATCAACGAGTCTTAAACGTTTTTTTTTTATCAATGAAAGAAAAAAAGATACCCAACGAAATATTTGGAATGGATCAATGACACTGTGATTATTGTGTGTATACTATGTATTGACTAAGGAACCTTTGTATGCAGGGTGGACTGTATGATGGATGAGGAAAGAGGGGGGAGGAGAAATAGAATCATCTCCGCTCTGGTCAACAGTCTTTATGTAGGCTCTGCTGTCCCTTCTCGGGATTTGGATGTGGCTGTGTTGGAGATAATGTCTGCAGGGACAGATCGATCTTGTTTATTCGGAGCAGCTTCCGCTCACCGTACGCGCGATCATGACGACGACCCCCACCGGCCGATGGCTTATAAAAAGATCTCGGGATGGCACTGCAAACTTTACATGTTGAGCTCACATTATGCTCGCCAACGCGCTGCTGTTTCGGAGCCTTGCCGAACCAGGAATGAGAAGCCAGCGCAAATATTGGCCGTCATTTTCAATGCGGGTATCCCCGCTGCCAGGAGACATACATGCTTTTCATCCTTGGTTGCACGACGGTATGTCGGTAGCTTTGGAAGAAAGAAAAAAGTAGACATCACATTGCGGCCAATGGGGGTGCCTGGTAGGCACGGGTAAGTACTTTTTTGGTCTTACCAAGCAACTGAAGGGGTGGAAGAGGATGTTATTTCGTGCAGTGTTGTATATCTGGAACGGAGTGTGTCGGGTTGGTCCTTGCTTTCACATCTCTCCTCTGGATGGCCGAGATATCGATGCAGGGATCGGAGACGGATTGCCTGGTTGATGTTGTGGTTTAATGTTTTTACACAAGAGATCTCACGTCCACTCGACCCCGGGTTTTCTTCGTTCTGTTGTGTATTCCGTCCGTCCGTCGGATAATCGCAGTATCAGCTTCGAGAAAGGTTGACTTGTGAATAGTGCGGTGATCATGGACTGATACTAATGCTGGGCATTGGTTGTACGGCTTTGTTATGGCACCAGTCAAAGTTGATGTGGTGTAGCTACCCTAGTGTTTGTCTGTGTTGCCTCTCGGTGGTGATAAGATAGAGGGGCTTTGTTGGAGCAGATCTGAATGAGAGACATCATCAGCTTTGAGAAATGAACGGAAACTGCTTGTTTCAAAACGAAGCGGGCGGCAAACGCCGAATCCATCAGATAAAGCAAGCAAATTCGAAGCAGCCGCCGGCGGCTATTGCGGAGCGTTCCGTGAGAGGCTGAGGGAGTGAGTGGCCTACGGCGCCCCAAAAAAAAAACCAATTTTCTCAACTCCAGTATTGCAAGGACCAGGTATGTCTCGGGGCAAATGCATACAAAGTCTGCACGTATCCGTCCTCGCTTCAAGTTGACCCAAAATGTTTTCCGACCAAGATGCAGGGGCGGGCAGGTTACTACTCCGACTGGATGGATATTGGATGGACGAGGTTTCACGAGAAAAGAAATAAACAGACAAAAGAGGCGTTAGACGGAAAACCCCACACAATCTGATGATGTAAGGGGTTCATCAATTACACAAACACAGTCAATCTCAAACAGTGGCGTATGCACAGCTAACAAACGCAGGTCGTCGGGATTTATGGCGTGTGGTGGGACGAGCCAGGGGTAAAGAAGAGAATGCCTGGATGTGGGATGTTGGGAGTCCTCGGTACCTGGAAGGATTTCTGTTTTGTGAGACTTGGGGAAATTTCCGGATCGTCAGGATTCCTTTTCTCTATTTTCTTCTCTCTGGCTGAAATGTTGTTTGGTTTTCGGTATCCCGTTTCATTTGTCCAAAGAGTAGGGGAGGAGCAGCAGCAGCAGTCAGCAGCAAAGAAGGCTCTCGACCGTTTGTGTATTTAAAGACATGATCCTCTCATTCTCTTGATTCAAGACTTTTTTTTGTCCTTCAAGGCCTTCAAGTCGGGTGCTTGGCTTCGCCTTGACCTTGTCTCTCATTTTTTTTCACTTCTTCACATAACACAATACTTTATCTTCTTCAAAGCTGCAGATTTTGATGGTCTGTGGTTGACGGTCGCCCAGTCCTTCACGACTATTTACCACTTATTCGAGTCACTCATTTTTCTTCATTCATTACTAAACTCTTCGAGAGAGACTCTTTCTTGTTTGGAGGTTGACCTTCTACCATTTGAACTTGTTCTCTTCTGTACTCTTCGACAGGTACTCTTCTCAGCCAAAATGCACTTCCCATCCATCCTCACCCTCGGTCTGGCGACCACATTCGCTTCCCTTTCAACAGCCCATACTGTCCTCACCACCATCTGGGTCGATGGCAAGAACCAAGGCGATGGCACCTGTATCCGTATGGGCTTGAACCCCGATCGTACAACATTTCCCATTCCAAGCATTGACTCTTCCGACATGGCATGCGGTGAGCCTCTCCCGAGCCCCCTTCCTTCGCAGTCCCCGCTAACAAGCCCACATAGGTCTCGACGGTCACACCCCAGTAGCGTTCACTTGTCCAGCCAAAGCCGGTTCCTCCCTAACCTTTGCCTTCCGCTCCTGGGCAGATGATCCGTCCAGAGGTCCCATCGACAAATCCCACGTAGGCTCAATTTCAATCTACCTCAAGCATCTTTCCTCCCCTTCTGCCTCCGCCACCGGAGGTGGATGGTTCAAAATTTTCCACTCTGGATACTCTGAGTCAAAACAGAAATGGTCTGCAGCAACCCTAATCGACAACCACGGCCTCTTGACCGTTTCCATCCCCTCTGCCATACCCTCCGGCCCTTACCTGGTTCGCACCGAAGTACTGGCACTCCAAAACTACCCGGAAACTCAATTCTTCGTCAACTGCGCCCAGCTGTACATTACGGGAACGCCCGGCTCATCGATCCCCGACTCCAAGACCGTTTCCATACCCGGTCACGTACACTACTCAGATAAAGGACTAAACTACAACATTTACGAGACTGACCCTTCCAAAACGCCGTACCTCATTCCTGGTCCAAAACCTTACTTCCCTACTTCTTCCTCTTCCTCTCTCTCTACCTCTTCCTCTCAAACCAGCGGGTTGATTCCAAAGGGATGCATCCTAAAGAACGCAAACTGGTGCGCTACGGAACTGCCCAACTTTAACTCGGAAAACTCCTGCTGGACAGCTTCAGACGACTGCTGGCGCCAAGTGGAAGAATGCTATGCTGTTGCTCCTCCTTCTGGGTACCACGGATGTAAGCTCTGGTCCGAGAGGAAGTGCGATATTGTACAGAAGGGGTGTAAGGACGGCGCGTGGGAAGGGCCGAAGAATAAAGGGGAGAAAATTGCTACTGAGGGGGAGGTTAGTCAGCCTGTTCCCGGAGGGAAACTGCCGAGGGTTGATAAAGGGGAGGATAGGGATACGGACGATGGCGAGGGGAAGGCCGTGGTTGTTGGGCCCGGTGTTCCTGTTGCTTCTGAGACCGTTACGAGTAGTACTACGTTCAAAGTGGTTACTACCACGGCAACTGAGACTAAAACTTCGAGTGCTACTCTCACTACTACTTCTAGTAAGGGGCAGCTTGGTGGAGGTGTAGCAGGAGCTACGAGTGTCAAACCTGTGCCTGTTCCTACCACGGGCGCAGTTGGTGGTGGATGTAAGGGCGGGAGACAGCGGAGGAGAGTGGTGGTGGTGAATTGAGAGAGCGATGGATAACTGGATGGTGATGACTCTCCTTTGTTCTTCGATTCTTATGAAGCTCATGATACTTTTTTCTTCTTTTTTTTTTTTTTTTTTTTTTTTTTTTTTTTTTTTTTTTGTTTGTTTTTTGTTTTTTTTTTTTTTTTTGGTGGGTGGGGGGGGGGGGGGGGGGGGGGGGGGGGGGGGGGGGGGCAAGACAAAGAAAGGTATAAAGGTCCAGTATCGAAAGGCACTGGATCTTGTCTCATTTCAAGATTTTCTTTTTTGAGTCGTGGCGAAGG